>KZ451979.1:4336684-4488028 GCA_002786265.1 Apostasia shenzhenica
GTGTCTATATTAAGGTTTTTTAACATGATACCATGATTACACTCCTAATATTTTCTATATGGATGTATTTTAATCAAAAATTGATATTTAGCGATCTATTAGGTACATATTGACAAGTCTTTAGTTAAAATAGCTTGATATGTAATGAATCAATCTCGAAATGCAAGTAACCTGCGTAAATTTATCAATATAGCAATGACAGTATATATTAGAATGGGTTTAGTTCAAATACAATGACATATAACAAATTAGCCGCCGAAAGCTTGAAGTTAAATGAAATACATTAGCATTTTTTTTTCTTTTAAAATGAAATACATTAGTATATCGTCAAATGGTTGTATAATACCATTACATATATCAAATTTATCTCTTAACATTGGTATTTAGATGAAATACATTCATATGATGAGCAAAAATTGTATATTTGTTAGTATGATCTTATGATGCCTAAATATCTAATAGATTAGCATCTAATTATAAGTATTCCACTGAAATATGCTGAAATATCATTGATGCATTATATGATTGCTACTATTCAATTAAAATTATCAAGAAATAGTGCTCTAAATATGTGTATTCATCTTAAATTTGTCAACATAGTTGTGCATAGTTGTATAATTTGTGGAGTTCAGTTCAAATACATTGCCATATATCTCGATTCTCTTAAAGCTCGCATTTAGTTAAAACACATTATTATTTCAACAAATATGTATATATAGCAGCTGTGATTCAATTAAAATAGCTTAATATGTACCAAATCGATCTCTAGATTGCTATATTCAGCTGAAATACTACGATGTAATTCTAAATAGTGGTAATATTACTAGTATTTTGTTAAAATCGGCTGATATGTGACGAATCGATGTATAAGTTCTAGTATTCTATTCAAACTATCATGAAATCGTTATGTAATTAGTAATATTCACTAAAAAAACTTCATTTGTGGTGAATAGGTAGCCAAATAGCTGAAATTTACTGATATAGAGTGGAATTGTATAGTTTGAGTATTTAGTTTATGTACATTAATGTGAATCAAAGAGTTTCCCATAAGCATGTATTGTTTTTGAAAATGCTTCATCAACTTATCAAATAGTTATATAATTAATGAAATTTTAATTACAGTACCTTGATATGTACGAAATTGGACTCAAAATAGTTGTATTCGGTCAAAATAAGTTGAAGTGACTTTAGTTAGGGTAAAATTATCAATATTCCGCTAACATTGTATCGAATTGATAATTAAATGTCAGTATTCTATTCAAATAAAACGTAACGTCATCGAATGCTTGTTTTATTCAGTTAAAGAAACTTTATATGTTACGAATCAATGACTAAATACGTGAATTCAACTTGAATTTGCCGGTAGTGCTATGATTAGTTGTATAATTGCCATTATACAATCAAAATGTATTAACATAAAATGAATTGTTCTGTAAAAGGGTGCATTAGGTTAAAATATATCAATATATTGTTATATATTTATATTGCAGCAAGTATTCAATCGAAATACACTGATATACATCAAATCCATCTCTAAATACCTGCATTCCAATGAAATGTATCAATATAATATTTCAAAGTTGTTTAATTGCGAGTGTTACGTCAAAATATCTTAGTATTTAACTTACTACTTTCTAAATACTAGTATTCTATTCAAATACTTTGAAATATTATTCAATAGTTTTACAACTTTTATTAAATATTTAAAAAGACTTGATCAGTAACATATCGGTCTATAAGTACATGAACTCAACTTACATTCAACGATATCAGCCTCTAAAAGAACGTATTTAGTGGAATATTTCGATATGTCATCAAATAGTGGTATAGAACGAGGTATTCAATTAAAATTCCATGATATATGTCGAATTAAGCCGCAAATGCAGGTATTCTGTTGAATTGCGTCGAAAAACATTCAACAATTAAAAACATGTAAGTATTCGGTTAAAATACCTCAATATGTGACGTGATAGCATCTAAATATTAGTATTCTATTCAAATACATTCAGATATCAACAAAAATATATAAAATTACTAGTTTTTATTTAAGATAGCTTGATATTGACTGAATAAGTCTAAAATTTGTGTACTAAGCATGAATTCATGACCTTGCCATGAACAGCTATAAAATTTCCTATGTTTAATTTAAATACATTGCTATATAATGAATAGGTCTCTAAAAGCATGCATTAAATTGCAATGCATTAATATATTAGAAAGAAAATAGATATATAATTGTTGACGTTCAACTAAAATACACTTTTGTGCTTTAAAGCGGTCTCTAAAAAGGTATAATCGGGTGGGAGTCGTCGATATGACATTAAACAATGGTAAAAGTTTCATTATTTTGTAAAGATTTCTTGAATTGCAATGAATTAGTGCTTTGATATTTGTATTCTATTCAGATACGTAGCAACACTTTCGAAAAGTTGTATTATTGCGAGTATTCAGCTAAAGTAGCTTGATATTTAATTAATAAGTCTGTATTTACCTTTAAATTCATCGATATAGCAATAAATACTTGTGTAACTGTTATTGTACAGTTCAAATACAATCAAAATATTTTATGATTAGTTATTGTACAGTTCAAATAGCCGGTAGTGCTATGATTAGTTGTATGATTGCCATTATACAATCAAAATGTTTTAACATAAAATGAATTGTTATGTAAAAACGTACATTAGATTAAAATATATCAATATATTTTTAAATAGTTATACTGCAGCAAGTATTCAATCGAAATACACTGATATACATCAAATCCATCTCTAAATACCTGTTTTCCAATGGAATATATCAATATAATATTTCAAAGTTGTTTTATTGCTATTGTTACGTCAAAATGTCTTAGTATTTAACTTACTACTTTCTAAATACTAATATTCTACTCAAATACTTTGAAATATTATTCAATAGTTTTACAATTTTTATTAAATATTTAAAAAACATTTGATCGGTAACATGAATTCAACTTACATTCAACGATATCAGCCTCTAAAAGAACGTATTTAGTGGAATATTTCGATATGTCATCAAATAGTGGTATAGAACGAGGTATTCAATTAAAATTCCATGATATATATTGAATTAAGCCCCAAAATGCAAGTATTCTGTTGAATTGCATTGAAAAACATTCAACAATTAAAAACATATAAGTATTAGGTTAAAATACCTCAATATATGACGTGATAGCATCTAAATATTAGTATTCTATTCAAATACATTCAGATATCAACAAAAATATATATAATTACTTGTTTTTATTTAAGACAACTTGATATTTACTGAATCAATCTAAAATTTGTGTGCTAAGCATGAAATCATAACCTTGCCGTGAATAGCTATAAAATTTCCTGTGATTAATTTAAATACATTGCTATATAATGAATATGTCTCTAAAAGCATGCATTAAATTGCAATGCATCAATATATCAGAAAATAGATATATAATAGTTGACGTTCAACTAAAATACACTTTTGTGCTTCAAAGCGGTCTCTAAAAGTGCATAATCGGCTGGGAGTCATCGATATGACATTAAACAGTGGTAAAAGTATCATTGTTCTGTAAAGATATCTTGAATTGCAATGAATTAGTGCTTTGATACCTGTATTCTATTCAAATACATAGCAACACTTTCGAACAGTTGTATTATTGCGAGTATTCAGCTAAATTAGCTTGATATTTAATTAATAAGTCTGTATTTACCTTTAAATTCATCGATATAGCAATAAATACTTGTGTAACTGTTATTGTACAGTTCAAATATATTGATATATATCAAATAAATCATTAAAAGCACGTAATCAACTGAAATACTTTAAAGTATCATTGGAAAGCAGTATTATTACCAATATTATATGGAAATGCCCAAAGATTGCGAAATTGTACATAGTATTCTGTTCAAATTATTAAATATTATTGAATAGATGTACATATATTAGTATTCAGTTAAAATAACTTGATATGTAATGAATCAATCTCGAAATGCAAGTAACCTATGTAAATTTGTCAATATAGCAATGACAGTATATATTAGAATGTGTTTAGTTCAAATACAATGACATATAACAAATTAGTCGCCGAAAGCTTGAAGTTTAATGAAATACATTAGCATTGTTTTTCTTTTTAAATGAAATACGTTAGTATATCGTCAAATGGTTGTATAATACCGTGACATATATCAAATTTATCTCTCAACAAAGGTATTTAGATGAAATATATTCATATGATGAGCAAAAGTTGTATATTTGTTAGTATGATCTTATGATGCCTAAATATCTAATAGATTAGCATCTAATTATAAGTATTCCACTGAAATACGTTGAAATATCATTGATGCATTAAATGATTGCTGTTATTCAATTAAAATTATCGGAAAATAGTGAATCAGCCTTTAAATATGTGTATTCATCTTAAATTTGTCAACATAGTTGTGCATGGTTGTATAATTTATAGAGTTTAGTTCAAATACATTGTCATATATCGAATCATTCGGTTAAAGCTCGCTTTTAGCTAAATCACATTAATATTTCAGCAAATAGGTATATATAACAGCCGAGATTCAATTAAAATTGCATAATATGTATCAAATCAATTTTTAAATTTGTATATTCTGCTGAAATACATCAATATAATATTAAATAGTGGTAGCATTACTTGTATTATGTTAAAATCGGCTTATATGTGACAAAGCGATGTGTAATTCCTAGTATTCTATTGAAATAACTTAAAATATCATTAAAAAGTTTTATAATTGGTAATAGTCACTTCATATGTGACGAATAGGTCGCAAAAAAGATAAAATTTGCTGATGTAGACAGGAATGCTAATATAATTATAAGTATTTACTTTCTATACATTGATGTGCATCAAAGAGTTTTCCAACGCATATATTTTTATTGAAAAATCATCGTCATATTATCAAATAATTATATAATTACTAGTATTTTAACTATAATACCTTGTTATATACCAAATTGGACTCCAAATAGTTATATTCAGTGAAAATAAGTTGAAGTAACTTTACATAGAGGTAAAATTATCTATATTCTGTTAAAATATGTCACAAATTGTTACCTAATAGCTAGTATTCTATTCAAATACAATATATATTTATTTTATTCAATTAAAAAAACCTTTATATGTAACGAATCAATCACTAAAATGTGTGTTCAGTTTAAATTTATTGCTAGTGCTATATGTAGTTGTATAATTGCCATTATACATTCAAAATATATTAATTTATAATTAATTATTCTATAAAATCGTGCAATAAATTAAATATATTAATATATTATTAAATAGTTGTATTATATCAAGGTTCAATTGAAATACACTGATATATATTAAATTCATTTTTAAATACTTGTATTCTAATGAAATACATCAATATAATATTTAGAAGTCTTTTAATTGCCAGTATTATGTCAGACTACCTTAGTATATAATGTACTACTTTTTAAATACAAGTATTCTATTCAAACACTTTTAAGTATCATTAAATAGTTTTATAAATTTTATTAGTTATTTACGAAAACTTGATCAGTAACAAATAAGCTTATAAATACATGGATTCAACTTATTTTCATCGATATAAGCCTCTAAAAGAATATATTTAGTCAAATATTTTAATATATCAGAAAATAGTTGTATAGAATGAGATATTCAATTAAAATACCATGATGTATATCAAATTAACCTCCAAATGCAAGTATTCAGTTGAATTGCATCGAAATAATATTTAAAAATTATATAAATGTAAGTATTAGGTTAAAATACTTCAATGTGTGACACATTAACATTTAAATATCAATATTCTATTCAAATACATTGAGATACCTTCAAAAACCTACATTATTGCTTGTTTTTATATAAGATAACCAGATATATACTGAATAAGTCTCAAAATACATGTACTCAAGATGAAGTCATGATCTTGTAATGAATAACAATAAAATTTCTAGTGTTTAATTCGATTACATTGTTATATAATGAATAGCTCTCTAAAAGCATTCATTGAGTTGCAATGCATTAATATATAAGAAAATTAGTATATAATAGCTGACATTCAATTAAAATTTCTTGATGTGCATCAAAATAGTCCTTAAAAGCGTATAATCAATTGAAATTCATCGATATAAATTAAACAATGTATAAGTATTAGTATTCTTTTGAAATATCTTAAATTACAATAAATTAGTCTTTAGATACATATATTTTATTCAAATACATAGTAATAATATCAAACATTTATATAATTGTGAGTATTCAGCTAAAGTAGCTTGATATTTAATCAATAAGTTTTTACATAGATATATTTAACTTAAATTCATTGATACAGTAACAAACACTTGCATAACTGCTACTATTTAGTTCAAATACATTGACATATATCAAATAAATCACTAAAAGTACTTATCCAATTCAAATACTTTAATATATCATTGGAAAGCTGTATTATTATCAATATTATTTGAAAATGCCTAAATATAATATGAAATTGTACATAGTATTCTGGTCAAATTATTAAAATATTATTAAATAGTTGTATATATGTCAATATTCATTTGAAATAACTTGATATGAAATAAATCTACCTCTAAATACAAGTATTTAACGTAAATTCATCAATATATAGCAATGACAATATATATTAGAATGTATTTACTTCAAATATAATGATATACAATCAATTAGCCTTTAAAAGCTTGAATTTAAATCAAATATATTAATATATCATCAAATAATTGTATAATACCTTGACATATATCAAATTTATCTTTGAACATGTTGAATTCAGCTGCAATACATTTATATGTGCAAATATTGTATAATTGTTAGTGGGATCATAAGATACCAAAATATCTAACAGATTAGTGTCTAATTATAAGTATTCTACTCGAATATATTAAAATATCATATATATGTTATACAATTGTTAGTATTTAATTAAAATTATTAATATATAATGAATTAGCCTCTAAATACATATATTTATCTTAAATTTGTCAACATAGCTGTGCGTAGTTGTATAATTTAGTGTTTAGTTCAAATACACTGTCATATATCGAATCATTTTTTTAAAGCTAGTATTTAGTAAAAAAACATTAATATTTCAGCAAATAGGTATATATAATAACCGATGTTTAATTAAAATAACTTAATATGTAACAAATCGATCTCCAAATTGGCATATTCAGCTGAAATGCTTCGATATAATACTAAATATTAGTAGCATTACTAGTATTATGTTAAAATTGGCTGATATGTAATAAATTAATGTGTAATTGCTAGTATTCTATTCAAACAAGTTAAACTATCATTGAATAATTATATAATTACTAATATTTACTTAAAAAACTTCAAATGTGGTGAATAGGTTATCAAATAGCTGAAATTCGCGGATTTAGAAAGGAATAGTTGTATAGTTGGGAGTATTTAGCTTATGTACGTTGATGTGAATCAAACAGTTTTCCAAAAGCACATATTGTTATTGAAAAATCATCATAAACTTATCAAATAGTTGTATAATTAATAGAATTTTAATTACAATACCTTGATATGTACGAAATTGGACTTTAGATAGTTGTATTCGGTAAAAATACATTAAAGTGACTTTAGTTAGGGGTAAAATTATCCGAATTCTTTTAACATTGTAACAAATTAATGTTTAAATACTAGTATTTTATTCAAATATAATGTACTATCATCGTCTAATTGTTTTATTCAGTTAAAAAAACTTTGTATGTAACGAATCAGTCAATACATTCGTGAATTCAATTTAAATTTGTCAATAGTGCTATGATTAGTTGTATAATTTCCATTATATATTTAAAATATATTAATATAAAATACATTATTCTATAAAAGCACGCATTAGATTAAAATATATCAATATATTATTAAATAGTTATATTGCAGTAAATATTCAATCAAAATACACTAATATATATCAAATCTATCTCTAAATACCTGTATTCCAACGAAATATCTCAATATAATGTTTAAAAGTCATTTAATTGCTAGTGTTACGTCAGAATGCCTTAGTATATAACATACTACTTTCTAAATACAAGTTTTCTATTCAAACACTTTGAAATATCATTAAATAGTTTCATAACTTTTATTAATTATTTAAAAAAACATGATCAGTAACAAATCGATCTATAAATATATTGATTCAACTTACATTCATCAATATCAGCCTCTAAAAGAATGTATTTTGTTCATATTTCGATATAACATCAAGTAGTCGTATAAAACGAGATATTCAATTAAAATATCTTGATATATGTTGAATTAACCTCTGAATGGAAGCATACAATTGAATTGCAATGAAAAAACATTCAAAAATTATATAAATGTAAGAATTAAGTTAAAATACTTCAATGTGTGATGCGTTAGCATATAAATATTAGTATTCTATTTAAATAAATTGAGATATCAATGAAAACATATATAATTGCTAGTTTTCATTTAAGACATCTAAATATTTACTGAATAAGTCTCAAAATATGTGTACTCAGCATGAATTGTATCTTGCCATAAATAGCTATAAAAGTTTTAGTGTTTAATCTAGTACATGGCTATATAATGAATACTAAAAGCATGTAGTTGTAATTAGGCCTGTAAATGGGTCGGATTTTGATCCGATCCGATCCGTGATCCGAACTGATTATCTTATGAAACGGAATAAATTTTTGACCCGCACGATTATTCCAAAAAACCGACCCGCTCCGTTTAAGTATTGCCGGGTCAGATCCGAGTCGATGCTGATCTGACCCGAAAAAATTCGATCCGAAATTTATAAGTATGAAATTATTTTACGTATTTATATATTTATTATTTATTTGCATATGTTAATTATTGTTTTATTTTATGAAAATTTTGAAATGTGACTGGGACCTATAATTATTAAAGAGGCTATTGCAAATTATTTTAAGTGCAGTAACTAGAAAGTGCTTGCATTGTGAAATAGGATAAATAGCTACAAATATTTTTTACCGTTAAGATAAAATATTTAGTGCTAGCTTTAACAAAACTGCGCTTTATTTTTTGTGTAATATTTTCATTCAACTGTTTGTTCTATGTTTGATATATGGTGCTGAATGCTGGCCTGCAAAGAAGAAACATACAAATAAAATAAATATTGCAGAAATGAGAATGTTAAGGTGGATGTGTGGATATACACGGATGGATAGAATGAGAAATGAGTATATCCGAAAGAAAGTTGGTGTTGCACCAATTGAGGATAAACTTAGAGAAAATCGGCTTCGATGGTTTGGACATCTAAATCGTAGGCATTGCTCCAGTTAGAAAAATTGAGTTACTGAATTTTGCCCATGTACAAAGAGGAAGAGGGAGACCAAAGAAGACATGGCAAGAAACTATAAGGAGTGATCTTAGTTACTTAAACTTAGATAAGAATTTGGTAACTGATAGAGCACAATGGAAACAAAGGATTCATGTAGCCGACCCCACCTAGTGGGATTAAGGCTTGGTTGTTGTTTGTTATTGTTGTTGTTGTTTGTTCTATGTTTTATAATATTGTAATATAATGCTGATGTCAGTGATATGATCTTTAAATGTTTATATATTATCTTTATATTTTCTACTATAATGAATTTATATTGTAAATTTTAGTGATCAAAATTTTATTTAAAAATATAAGAATATATATACAACTAATAGTTGTAATCATTGAAAAAATAATGTTAAATTATGTAAAAAAAGTTTCGGGTCAACCCGAAATCCGATCCGAAAATCCGAACCGTGGCGGGTCATGAAACGGATCTGGGTTGACCTTGATCCAATCCAATTTTTAATCCGATCCGGGTCGGGGTCAACCCGATCCGGATCCGATCCGTTGACAGGCCTAGTTGTAATGCATCAATATATCAGAAAATATGTATATAATAGTTAACATTCAATTAAAATACCTTGACCTGTATCAAAGCGGTCTCTAAAAGGGTATAATCAGCTGAAAGTCTTCGATATAACATTAAACAATGGTAAAAGTATTAGTATTCGAATGAAATGTCTTGAATTGCAATGAATTAGTATTTATATATATGTATTCTATTCAAATACATGGCAAAAATATTAAACAGTTGTATAATTGCGAGTATTCAGCTAAAGTAGCTTGATATTTAATCAATAAGTTTCTACATATATGTATTTGACTTAAATCTATCGATATAGCAATGAATACTTACATAACTGCTATTGTTCAGTTCAAATACATTGATAAATAGTTTGATATAACGTTGAAAAGTTGTAAGGCTTTTCTCTTATGAAGGTTGATTGTCATTTTACTATTTACAAAGTTGACAAGCACTTAATTGATTGTCAAATTCATGGTATTGATTTGCAGCAAATTGCATTTGACACTTTTGGTTATTTGGATTTTGGCATCGTTTCGTTCTTTACATGTGTGCAATATTTTTTGAATAAAAGTCAGCTTACTGAAAACATAGTAATTTCATTTATTACCTTTCATTGCATTATTTAAAAAGATTGTGTTTTAATTTAAAATACTCTAAATTAAACACATAAAAATTATTTTGTGTTTTGCATAAAAAATAATTTAGTAATAGGGGTAATTTCACTTAGGCCCCTAAAGTTTACTCGACTTGCCACGTAGACCTATAATTTTGAAAATATGCCACACAGGTCCCCAAAATACTGTGGAGGTCATTGTGGTTCTTTTGTGACGGTATCTGTTAAACACTGTTAAAAATATGAAAATACCCTTTTTTACCCTTTCATATTTTCGATCTCCTGCTGCTTGCTGCGCCGGCATCCACAGGTCGGTGCAGCGTCGCTCGCACGTAGTGCCGTGCGTTGCAGGGAAATACTCATTTTTTATCATTTCATATTTTTGATTTCTGACTGCCCGCCACACCGACGTCCGCAGGTCGTCGTAGCGTCATTGGCGCACGGGGCCGTGCACTGCGGGGCCCCAACGCCGCACGGGGCCCTGCGCCCAGGGCGCCGGCAAGCTGGAGTCCGCTCGTGGGGCCGTGTGTTGCGGTGACCCGCGCAGGGACGCTCGCCCATGCGACGGCGCACGCGACCGGCTACAATTGTAATTTGACATTAAAAAATTATAATTTTAATTTAACAAAATGTTTAACAGAAAATGTTTAATTGGACTTTATTGAAAATTTTTTATAAATATTAAGGACCACAATGACCTATAGAGTAAGTTTTGGGACCCGTCTAACATATTTTTAAAATTATGGACCTACGTGATAGTCGAGTAAACTTATAAAGGGAAATAATAATTAGTTATAATCATAATAATTAGTTTTAATCATACTAATTATTATTGCTTAATTAATAATTAGTTTTAATCATACTAATTATTATTGCTTAATTAATAATTAGTTTTATTCTCAAAAGTTAGCCAGCCAAATGAATGATGTTCCGTTGCTAGCCACGTGTCATATTTCTAGATACGACATACCTGTCAATCCTGTTCTTGGGCTACTTTCTGATCTAGAAACGCGGCTCCGAATTCGGGTACAATCCGCGTTGTCGGAGAATGGCGATTCCAGCCTCCAGTCTCTCTCTCATCGCTCGCCTGCGCCAATCTCCTCTCATGCCTCCACCACGATGACGACGACGCCCTTGCGTGATATCTGCGCTCGCCTATCGGAGCGATGTTTCGGCTGCTTCCCCTGCCTCTCCGATCGCGGTTATTGACGATCTCTTTTTTGCGGTCTCTCTCTTATTTTCTTTAGGGGTTTCTGTCTCACTGAGTCTTGGGGTTTCAGCAAGAAGATCGTCGCTCGGTTTAAAGGCTATATTGGTGTTGCTGCACGTTGTCTTGGTGGGCGTCCTTTTCGTTTTGGATGCCGAGTTCGTACGGAAGTCTTGGGAGGACCCTTGGTACCTTTTTTTCTTGTACATTTTACGGTTTCTCAATGGTCGCGTCCTGTTAACCTTTTGTATATAGTCGCGAAGTTATTGGCATTTTTATTGAGCATCAATAGAGAAAAACTTTTTTCTTTCTAGCAATTTAGCAACTCACAATAGAGGTATTCCTAAACGTGCAATAGAGGTATTCAGATAATGGTTGCGACTCGTGGAATGAATTCCCTTAAGGTTTAGTTTGAAAGTGGACTAGTTCCAGGTTAACACCATTTTATGTTAGAGCTGATGTATAACAAGTCTACCTTCAGTGTAATGCTTTTTTTCTGTTTTCCTGCACATGCGTTGATGCAATAGTGTAGGTTATGAAGTTGTGGGGTAAATTCCAAGAAAAAGTAGGATTTGAAAGTACATATGTTGGAATGGACAAGCCATATAAAATTTATTCTTAGATATACTTGTTAATAAGTTTGCATTAATTTATGTTAAATCCTTAGATGTGCTTCCTATAGAAATGCTTACTAATTGGGCATTTTCTTTTTCGAAATGCTTACTAATTGGGGCATTTTCTTTTTCTTTCTTTTTTAATTTCAAATAAAGTATGTAAGGTTATTTTTCTTTTCTTTTATGCTTTATAATTCCATTTTCCACTATCTAAGAAGTGGAAAGTTGTTACTTTTTCATTAATTGTGAATTTTATAAACAATTATGTTTTGTTCTTCGCTTTTCTTTAGGCATGATGTTATGATCAGCTAGTTTTAGGTTTAATTACTATGTGCTTTTTAGTTTTTCATATGGTACTTCATGATGATGCTGCACTTTTTTTAAATTTTTTGGTCATTTTACTTGATTAAAATAATAGGCTTTATAAATGTGTTGTATATGTGCGGAATTTAGATGGAGGGGCGATCAAGTTAGAGTGAGCTATATTAGAGATAATTGTATCAAATAAAAGGTGGATATGTCATTTACAAATGATAACATGAAGAAGAGATACCTAAGGTAATTTTACCATGTTATCATTGACTTATAGAGGCCTTTGAGTGCAAATGTGAGGGTATGCAAGTCACAACATTAAGAAGAGTAAGGAGAAAAACAAAAAATGACTTTGGATATGGTTAGTAAATGCAATCTTAAATCACTTTTGTTCAGGGAGAGTGTTGCTTTGTATAGCTTCATGTAGCCATACCTGACTAGCTTGGGATTGTGGCTTTGTTGTTGTTGCTATAGGTAATGTGAAAATTTGGTGAGCAATTGTAATATTACTTTTGGCGGGAAGTTTTAAGTTATATGATGTTGAAGCCTATTTATTCCCTACTCGATCTTTGCATTGCTTTGATGCCAGCAATTGGAAGCAAGAGGAAAATAACTATTTACCTTAATGAATTACATCTTTGAAGTACTTATTTCCTAAAAGTTTCATTCCATTTAGACAAAACATGATATATACTACACCGCCTGCATGATTACATCATTTTCTTCTTTTGTTTGTGTTGGCAAGATTACTATAGAGTAGCACATGTTGCTACCTACAATTTTTTGGAATGAAGTCATTGGAGTATATGATGTCACAGGATTCTTTATTTTTATTAGACTATCGGTGAATTTAATTGCCTTTGCATAATTATGTGAGCTTTTATCTATCCATGATATCCTCTGATAGCATTGTCTTTGCCCTCCCAATAAGTTTAAATGTAAGTATAAAGGAAAAATTTAGAATGATTTAGAAAAATTGGTATAAGAGATACCTTAAAAGGAGAGAATATTTATTAGAAGATATTTATATGGTCATGTTGGAGGTGTTGTTGAGAAGTTTAATAACATTCACGATAAATATGATTTTGGAGAGACTAATAAAGATGATAAAATTATTTTGGAGTTTTTCTTAGCTTATGATTTTTTGATTGCTAATAATTTATTTAAGAAAGGAGATGAGCATATTGTCACGTATAAGAATGGTCTTCAAAAATATGGATTGATTATTTCTTTATAAAAATGAGATTGCTTATATTATAAAGACTATAAGGTTATTTTAAGTAAATGTTTGACTATCCAACATCCATTAATGCTCTTGAATTTAAAAATAAAGACCTGAAGAATGAATAATAAATCAAAATAGTGCTCTTGTACTTGATAATAAAATTTAAAGAATAAGGATAAAAATATTTTTAAGAAGAGAATTCTAGAATGTGGCAGCTGGACATTAAAAGAGAAGCTAATCTTATGTGGTTGAGGGTTGCTAACTATATCTATAAGGTTGCAAAGAATATATTGAGAAAATCTAAAGAAAAGCTCCAAACAATAAAAATGCTTGGTGGTGAAAAAATATAAAAATAAGCGATGTATAAGATTATGTTAATTATAAAGGAATTAAGTTAATGAGCTATACTTTAAAACTTTAGAAAAGGGTAATCGAGCATTGATTACATTGTGATACTCGAGTATCACAAAATATATTTTATGTGAGGCAAATCTCTATAAAAGTTATTAATTTGTTAAAAAATTTAATGCAGATATTTAGTTTTCATTAATTTGGAGAGAAAAGAATATTTGCATTTAGTTTTCATTGAATTATAAAAAGCTTTTGATAAAATCTCATGAGAAGTGCTCGGAAGAGTTTTAGAAAAAAAGGAGTTTGCATTGTTTATATTAAAGTTATTTAGTATATGTATAAAGAGTTGTTATATATATTCGAATACAAGAGAATTTGTCTAAGAATTTTTTTATTTTAATTGAATTACATCAAGATTCAGCTTTAATTTTATATCTTTTTGTATTGTTTATGAAGATTTTGACTAGACATATTTAACAAAGAGTGTTTTGGTATATGCTTCTTGTATCTCCTCATCGATAATGCTAGAGAAGTTACTAAGATAAAATTTGAGTTATGGAGAAGCATATTAGAATCTAAAAGTATAAATTTAGTAAGATAAAGAAATTGAATATATGGAGAAGCATACTAAGATAAAATTGAATATATAAAGTATAAATTTAGTAAAAAAAAAGCATTTGTAAAGGGCTAAAGAAGGTACTAAGATAAAACTTGAGTTATGAAGAAATATATTAGAATCTAAAGATTTTCGTCTTAGCAAATAAAAAATTAAATATATAGAGTATAAATTTAGTAAAGAAGTACTTATAGAAGGGAGATAGAAGGGAGATGACAATTAATGGTTAAGTTATCAGGAAGAGTTAGCAGTTTAAATATCTTATATTAATCATACAAAATAACCGTGAAATAAATGTTCATATTATTAGTAAGATTTAAGCAAAATAGATAAGCTGGAAGAATGCATCTAGCATATTGTGTGATAGAAAAATTTCAATCAGACTTATAGGTAAATTTTATACAATAATTGTAAGGTTGATAATGTTATATGGTACTGAATACTAGCATATAAAACAGAAACATACAAATAATTAAGTATTGCAGAAATAAGAATGTTAAGGTAGATGAGCTGATATACACAAAAGAAGAAGATGAAAAATAAGTATATCCACGAGAAAGTTGAAGTGATTTCAATTGAAGATAACTTTAGAGAGACTTGACTTACGTGGTTTAGACATATAAATTGTAGATCAATAGAAACTCCAGTAAGAAAAATTGAATTATTAGATCTTGCCTATGTTAGTGGAAGAGGAAGACCCAAAAATACATGTCAAGAATCTATAAGGAATGATTTTACATATTTGAAGGTAAATAAATATTTATTATTGCAATAGAAACAAATGATTTATCTAGCTGACACCACCTAGTAGGATAGAGACTTGGTTGTTGTTATAGTTTTGATTATAATTATTGCTTTTTTTAATCTTTTGGTCTGCTTCGACACTTTTTTTTACTTAGATTTAACACTTCTTTTTAATTCTTTTATCTTACATCTTTTGCACAACTTTTTCAGGTATACAACTACATACTTATTGTTGTTATTGGTAACGCTGATTCTATATTTCATGACAGCCTATTCATCTCCAGGGTAGAAATAATCATTTGATAACTTTTCATTGAGTTTCCTTACTCATTGTAAATAGCAATTGGGTTTCTTTTGTTTACCCTCTTGTGCAATGGTGTTCCTACTGTTTAAAAAGTAGCTATTGTATCCATCTGATTTGTCCTCATGTACACTCTTTTTTTTGCTATGACTGGGGACCAAGATGCACATTCCTGAGGATCATTTTGCTTAAATAGCGACCTAGTTATACATGAGGGTAAACTAATGGGACCTAGTTGCTATTTACTCAAAAAATAAACTGACCTTTTGTACTACCATTTTGCTGCATTAGGTATGTTATTGATGCAATGACTGCGGGAAATGGTACTCATGCTACTTATGTGAACTCATTGAGAAGTTCAATGTAAGATTAACTTTGGAATTATTTTGAAGAAGTGCGACTTTAAGCTTTATTCTTTTTCTTGATTATACATTAGTGGAAACTTCATGTATATTTTATTCTTGACTTAACTTATATATCATTCTGGTTATCAAGCAAAGGCAACATGCTTCAAGAAATGGAACCTTGTTATTTTCCACAAATAACAGTCAGTCCAGTAGAAATAATCCTCGAATGAATGCTTCATCATGGTTAAAACTGGTGATGGACTTGTATCCTCCTGGATCGTCTAGCAGGTAGATGCACTTTCTTTCAATGTTTCTTCTGCATAACTGTGGTATCAATAAACTGAAACAACTAAAGCAATCATGTAAGAATTTTTTTCATGGAGACATGGGGACATGCCATATGTCAAGTGATTTAATTATTCTTGAAATGATGTGACTACATATCTAATCATTTTTTATGTGCGTAAAGGGAAATAGATTGAAGTTTATTTTTGTTTGTGCAAAAGACAGACAAGTACTAATTTCATTGCTTAATATATTCTAGCGATTAATGTAGTATGGATTATTACAACTTACTACATCAATTTTCTACACTAACTTTAACAATATTTACTAGAATTTATGATACAAAATTTTCAAGTATTGCTTATATGTGTGCATTTCTGCTTTGTTTTTTCATTTTTTATTTTTTTTGAACTTGTGGCCTATGACTTGCATTAATCAAAAGTAAAGATACAAAAGTACGTCAGCTATGATCCCTTTTTAGGAGGGTACAATAATCACTAAGAAAGGGCATACCCCTATCCTAGGTGAAATCTCCAATGGTTGTTATATGTGCCAAGTTTTCTATGGCATAGTTTAGACCACTTTCTGTATGATGGTTACAAAAAGGAATGACGCAAGGGAAGCTTTATAATATCTTGTGCTAAGCTATTATCCAAGGTTGGGGCTTGCTATTGCTGGCAACTAATGCCATTGGCCACTTGCTCCATCATCTCCTGTGAGTCATCATCTAGCCAAATCCCTTGATAATCTGAAGCTGAATTGCTTTCAAACCTTCTCAAGCTGTTGATTCTGGTGTGATCATTGCCTTTATAAGGATTCTTTTGCCTCAAACTAGCACTACTATGCTTGAGTTGTCCCCAATCAAGAAAACTGCTCTTGCAATCCCTTTGCCTTGGATTGAGACATCCATGTTGACCTCCAGCTATCCTGCCTTGCGGGGAAGTTGTTACCTTTTTGTTGTCTGCTTTCCTATATTGCCAAACAAAATGAGCCCGTTTGATTGACTGTTTTAAGCGATTTCAAGCGGGGTGAAGCCGATTTAATAAAATTAATTAGCCAAATGATTCTATTTTAGACTCTGAAACGGCTTCGAGGCCACGAAGCCGAAACCACCGAAAATGTGATTTTAGACCGCAATTACTTCTTTCTTCCCGAATTTTTAATGATGGCTGCAATTTCAGCCTTGGACATGATAATTTGTTTGTGTTTTAACGTAATGCTGATATTGACTTTGTTGTTATCCTAGGTCGTAATTATGCCTCTTGATCTACTATTTGATTCAATAGCTTCAAAACTTAAAGCTTTACCAATCATTCTATATATTAGTCTTCTATTCAAAGATTCCAGTTTAGTCTCAAGCAAAAATATGATGCATGGACTGTGCTCTCTAATGAGGTTTGAGAGGTGGTTATGAGCATTGATCTTCCCAGCCCATCTACAATTCTAGAAGATGTTTTTATCCATCAACTTTGTTGAGGGCCTACTCTTGACCCTAGGTGCTGTCAGCTTCTTCCTCTCATCTCTTTTTCAGTGCTGAGTGCTTCGTAGTATCTTCATATTATTACTGATCCACTTTCTTTGATTCCTTTCTCTTATCCTTAGCCATGACCTTCTACTTCCTTGATAGTTTCAAGTTTTCTAAGTCAGGTGGGAATTTGATGCTAGAAATTTCATTACGTTTTCTATCACCTAGTTCTTTTAGGATTTTAGGCTAATTATGTTCTTTTGAAGACCTTGGTGCTTTAAAGAATGTCGCTAGATTACTTCGTCCAGTGATGAGATACATTTTTGAGAGGTTTTCAGGAGTGTTGATATTTTGGGCCTATTTCTAGATTTCCTGGAATAAGTTATGATAGTGAGTAAAGAATCCTTTTCTTTCTATTGCATGCCCTTACCCTTCTCACGGACGTTGCTCTTCCCCTCATTCCTAAGGGTAGTTGAAGTTTGCTCATTAGATTGTGGCTTAGCCTTCCAAATGTGATGGGTGGACTCCCTCCACTCATGGAGCTTGACTTTATACGATCATGCATTTTCCTAGAGTCTTAATTTGATCTGAATTAATCTTGGCTTGGTTATTGATTTTTTTCATTTTGTCGGTAACAATAATCCAAGGCCCTAACTTCCCCTCATCCTCTTGCCCTAGGTGGGATGATGCTTGATTCACTGGTTGTGCGATCATTTCTTCATTTTATGATGGATGAGTTTGTTTGCTTCTATCATTTTTGTTGTTATTTGGTTCTTCACCCTTGTTGATATTTTGTCCGATCTGAGTAAAACTTCTTCTGAACTCCGGGTGCTTCGAGGTACTTGATGGTATAGTGCCTTACCTCATTTAAAGCATAGGTAGATCATTCCTTTATTCACAAACCTTTGATAAAATCTTCCTTTAGGTTTGTTTAGTTAAAGCACAAATTTGATGATGAAGTAGCCATATTCAATGTCCATCATCTCAAAGCTGGGAATTTGTCCTCACTTCGTTTGTGTCTCTACTACTATAACATGAACCGGGGATTTTCCTCCAAAATTCCTACTTACTAGAGCAATTATCTATTCATTAAGAATCTACGTCACCTCTTCCTCGATGGGAACCACTCTCTTCTACTTGTTTTAGGCCTTCACAACCATTTTAATGAGGATTAAGACATTGTTACCTTTGCTCCCAACTTCGATAATGAGATCCCCATTGAGAACGCTTGCATAGTTGATGCCTTGTTTGCTTTTGATCTAATCCCTGAATTGAATGTTGCCTTTGGCATTAGGAACTTGGTGTGCATTACTTCTGAGAACTGACTACGTCTTGCTTATAGTTCCTCCTTGCAATTAGATTTATGTAGCTTGGCCTAGCAGCCAGTCCCTTCATAAAACTTAGCCCATTAGGGATGACAAGATGCATATCTTGGCATTCATCTATGCAACTATTCACATAATATAATTAGGTGTGGCTCCCTTAAGCATGTGGGGTGGTGAGGAATGGGACCCTAATAGCGTGTTGATGATTAAATTCATTTGGTACAAGCTGTATGGTAAGCGCTCATTAGCCTTTCAACTCTTGGTGGTTACAAAGTCTTGTTATCGTCTAAGGCTCTTTTTGGTTAGAGGAAAAAAAACGGCATGAAAATTTTTTGTGAAAATTTTTAGAAAAATCTGTATGATGTGAAATAAAGTGAGTTAGTTATATTAAAAATAGTGTTAGATGTGAAATAAAGTGATTGTTTAATGTTGAAATTTGTATCGGATGAGTTAATAAAATAATTTTTAAATATTTTTTTTTAAATAAATTTAAAGCTATGATTATAGCTAAAATAAGTTATTTTTTGGGATTGTTGCCAAACAGACCCTAAGGGATAGTTTACACCAACTGGTTGTTCCTCCTTCGAAGCGTTAGGATATTAGATGCCTTGATCATTGGAGATGCCCTCTTTGAAATATAACCATTGCTAAGGACATCCACATCGGCCTCCTCAACTTCTTCTTTATCCTTGGCTAGCTCCTCCTTGTGAGAAATAGAGGCAAAGGGGTTTGATTTGCTAGTGGTGACGCTTTCCTCTAAGGTCACCTATCATGTTGTCCAACATAGATTCTAGGGCATCCATTGGTGAGTCTTCGATGGCTTCCTCAGTCGTGGATATGCACACCTTCGCCAGAAAAGCCACCATTAGGCCATCGTACTAATTAGCTTTTTTTTCAATATCGGAAAAGGATCTTTGCTGCCGCTGTCCCTCTTGGAGCTCCTCCAAATTGCAAGTGGGCAGACACTTTCCGATTGCTTCCTTCCTGTAATTGTTGGTGGTGAGGGACTGCTCTTCCTGATTTCTTTTCCCGCTTATAGCTCCCACAAGGCAGCAAATTGGTTACGGTTTTCCAGAGCATGCTCTCTTGAGAATTTTTTGCTAGGTTAGTGAATTTTTTTTGTTGGGGTGGTTGGAGTGGGGTTGCCCTTTATTTAAACAATAACATATTTAAGGCTCTCGTGGTTAATCATGACTTAAAGGTGTGCCTACTGTTTTGGTGTGCCTGATTTTTTCTTTTTGTGTTGATTATAGTTTCTCATCGGTTGTTTTCACAGGCATTTCGAGTTAAGCTTGCAAGTAATGTTTATTCTTGTAAGATGAATAGTGTCTATGTTTCATTAATAAAAACTATGTAGATCTACAAAAGGTTCTATCCTATAATGGGATAGTATAAAAATCAAGTGGAAGGGGCAATACTCATCCCGTAGGACATCTTGAAAAAATTGCCACATTGGCAATAAAATCAGCTGCATCGTTTCCACTTATATATATTTGAGTGATTTTGCAACATTTAAAAGAAGATAAGATGTGCAAAATATCCAAGATCATCTTATCCTGCCTAATTTTTGCTTCAAGTAAGGTTGTTAATGATTTGATTTCTAGCCGAGCAAGCGTTGGCTTGATGGCTCAATATTGTGGCTTGAAAACCTTTGATTTCGAGCCAGCTTGGATTGACTTTTATTGCATTGATTTTGAGCTGGCTTGAAATATATCATTTTCAAATTTATTTATAATTTGAGGTTTAAATTTAAAAAATTTTACTTAAAATTTGAGATTTCATTATGACATAAGACAAATATTTGAGAAGATCTTCATCCTTACCAAGCTTTGCTCTTTATGTAGGAGAGGCTTTTTGAGAACCACTTCAATTCCACGATGTGGGACTAAAACTCTACACTTTTTAAAAGGATTTTGAAGGGTTTGAACTTGCGCCGTGGGGGAAAACAAGTGAAGCTCCAACCACTTAACACCTATAAATTCATTATATTGAATAATAAATATATATAAATATATTTTAAATCCTTGATTTTTTTTTAAATCGATCTGATTTGAGCTGGCTAGATTCGATCCAATGCCGGCTCGAGATTGGATCGAAAAAAACCTGGAGTCACAAAAATGGTCATTAGTCTGCTTGTTTGAATCAATTCATTTTCGATCTAATCCAAAACTCAATTCAACTTTTGAGTGATCTTTGATATTTGAGCCAAATTATCAGTCCTAACTTTACGCAATTGAAGTCTAACAATAGTAGCTGCATCATCATCCTCCAATAAAATTCTCTCCACTTGGTCAGCCTGTGGTGCAGCTATTCTATCCCTCTCCGTGGCACCATGAAGCTCAGTTGAAGAGGCCGAAAGTGACGATCTTTATCCAGCGCAGTAGATAGTTAGCTTTGAAGGAGGTGACATTGTGTTGTCTTATTCTCTAAATTGGATGATCATTTAAATGAGTCATAAACAGGAAAATTAAGTAATTTAATATTGAGTTCATATGTAAACTAGATTAATTATCTGTTGTCTTGTGATAAATATGATGTACTCATTTTATAGTATTGTTTATTTTGTTTTCATTGTATATATATCTATGTATGTATATATTGTTGTTGTGTGTATATGTATGTATGATACTTGAGAACCTATATATAGATATGATGGATACTGGAATTTTGTCACATGTGGTTAGGTAATTGTAATTTTGTTTACTCTTTGTGACAGGAGTTGGACTTGCTTGTATTGTAACGTTATCCAGGTATGGGCATATCTTATGAAATAATTTATTTGTCTTCATTCCCACTCCACTGTTAGGAATAACTGATCACAAGAGTATATATATATATGAGAGAGAGAGAGAGAGAGATCCTGTTGTTTCATTTAAGGTGTGTTCATCATCTTCAGCAAGAATTAACAAGATGTATTGAATGAATTAAGTTTCAAGCAAATAGAATTTTGTTGTAATTCTGGAAAAGGGCAAAATGGAAATTTTCTGGAAATTGTAAGAGTAGCCTAAGAAACGACAAAGAACTACATTAGAAGCCCCTATTTCTATTGTATTAAAAAGAAAGAGGCCTTGTTTTTATGGCTATTAAATCTAAAAGGTTGTGTTGTAACTAATATCTAAGGGATCGCGCATGCGACCGGCCTCCTTCGGTTATGCGGCCCCACATGTTCGGATTCAACACTAGCCATACCAAGCGAGATTGAAAGTTTTTGGTTATTACGTGCTTACCTTCTGAACTTATGTTGAGTTTTGTGATCATTTGCTGTTCCTACATCTGATATATAAAATTAGGCTCGACGTCTTGGGAGGAAGTTTATGGTGCGGCGAGTGGAAGGAGGTAGGCATGGGCGTGCTTATAGAGGACTAGACTTGGTACGATGGGTGTGTTTCATTGCCTCTACTTCTTGACTTAGGACTCTACCTATACCAACTCCTGAGGCATCACAGGATACCTCAAAGACTTTGGAAAGGTCTAGGAGTCGTAAAACAGGAGCTGCAGACATGCGAGCCTTAATTTCAATGAAGGCTCTCGCTGCTGCCTTCGTCCACTCAAAAGCTCCTTTCCGGATACAGTCCGTAATAGGAATAGTGACGGTGCTAAACCCCCATATGAATCTTCGATAGAATGTAGCTAGGCCATGAAAGCTACGAACGTCATGGATGTTCTGAGGATTTTCTCTTTCAGATATGGCGCGAACCTTCTCAGGGTCAGCTGAGACACCGTCTTGGGAGACGACGAATCCCAGAAAGACTACACGGTCAGTGAGAAAGGCACACTTCT
Source organism: Apostasia shenzhenica (assembly GCA_002786265.1). Taxonomy (NCBI): domain Eukaryota; kingdom Viridiplantae; phylum Streptophyta; class Magnoliopsida; order Asparagales; family Orchidaceae; genus Apostasia; species Apostasia shenzhenica. Next base: position 4,359,755 of record KZ451979.1, read on the forward strand.
TAGGATTCGCAAACAAACTTTCTGCTCTTAAGACTTGAAAGATTTGGCGAAGATGGTCTAAGTGGTCCTCCCTAGTCCGACTATATATCAAGATGTCGTCAAAGTATACGACAACAAAAATGCCAATGAAAGGTTGTAATACTTTCGTCATCAAACGCATGAACGTACTAGGGGCATTGGACAGCCCAAAGGGCATGACCATCCACTCATATAGCCCATCTTTCGTCTTAAAAGCCGTCTTCCACTCGTCCCCAGGCCTGACTCCAACCTGATGGTAACCACTTTTTAAATCGATCTTCGAAAAGATAGTGGCTCCAGCCATCATATCTAACATGTCATCTAGGTGGGGAATGAGAAAGCGGTACTTTATAGTAATCTTATTGATGGTGCGACTATCCATGCACATCCGCCATAAGCCGTCCTTCTTGGGAGTAAGAAGTGCTGGAACAGCACATGGGCTAAGACTCTCTCTAACGAATCCTTTCCGTAACAGATCAACTTGCCTCTTTAATGCTGCATGTTCAGTAGGATTAAGGCGGTAATGAGGCAAGTTCGTGAGGGTAGATCCCGGAACAAGGTCGATAGCGTGCTGAATGTCACGCATAAAAGGGAGACTATCCGGGAGATCGTCAGGAAAGATCTCAGCGAACTCACTTAACAGTGGGATCACCTCAGGTGGGTGCTCAGCGGTGGGGGCCTCTTGAAGTTCATGAATGGCAACGGCCCAAACAAACCCTCTTGATGTGATCTCTCTCTCGACCTCACTAGCGCTAATCAGGTGGAGTTCTTTCTTTTTATGGGGCTTCTTTGGTGCGATTGTCGCTCGCTTTGAGGTCAATCGCGGTGGCGATGGACCGATCACGATGTGATCACCCTTGTACTTAAAAGCACAAGAGTTCGAGTGACCGAATAATGTAACATCTAGGTCATATAGCCAAGGCCGACCTAGAATCACACTTCCTACCTCCATCGGTAGTACATCACACCAAATTTCCTCCTGATAAGACTTGAAGCTGATAGGAACTCGACACCGATGCTTAAGCTCGATGGAGGAAGCGTCGATCCACGCTACTCGATAAGGATGTGGGTGATCAACCGTGGTCAACCCCACATACGAGATAGTCTTAGTGGAAATTGCATTAAGACAACTTCCGCTATCGATAAGGACTTTGCAGATCTTTTCATATATTTTAATGTATGTATGAAAGATCGACGTTCTACGCTAGTCCTTGCTTTCCTTAGGTTGTGCCAGAGCACACCTGACTACTCCTAGAGGAGTAAAATCAGTAGTATGACCGTAGACCTCTTCCTCATACTCCTCAAATTCCTCCGCATATGCAGGGTCAGCAACATAAGTCGGCTCTATGCCCTTAACAAATAGAGGAGTATCCTCAGGGATCTGCTCTATCGTCAAGGCTTTGGAGGCACACTCAGCAGCAATGTGGCCAAAACCTTGGCACCGGAAACAACGTAGTGGACGTCCGGTATTGTCACGTGAGGACTCACCGACTACAGCCTTGTCATTTTCCTCTTTAGAAAAAGGTGGACGACTGACAGGAGCAAAAGTAAGCCTCCTCGAGCATAGCGACACGACGTAAATATAGCCCGCGTTGTATATCCTCCCTTAATCCAGCTCTAAACTTGGATAAGGTAGTCATGAGACTCTCAGCCTCACCACATCGCATCATAAATTCATCGAATTTAGCAATGTACTCAGTCACAGAGCGAGTTCCTTGAGTCAAGCGCTGCCACTTATCAAGGAGTCGATCATGATAAGTAATGGGAACGTACTTTTCCCTCATGATCGCCTTGAACTTGTTCCAGTACTCAATTGGCTCTAAGCCACGACGTTGCTAATTAAAAGTCTAGCTTGTAAGGTGAGCTTCATTTTAGTAAACATGACCTTTCTTTGTTCATTCATAGTATACCGCTAAAAATAGTGTTTCATATCATCCTCTCACTTTAAGTATGCCTTGGGATCTAATGTCCCATCGAAGTTAGGGGCTTCCACCTTAATATTACGCAGGTAGTTTTCGTCAGGATTACGGGGCTCATATGCCTGACCAGTAGGCTGGTGAATAGTCCTCCTAACAGTAAGCTCTCTCCTAGGCTGATCAACCTCAATTTTTGAGGTATGGGTGCGTCGCTCAACCTCAAGGCGGGCGACTCGATCACTCACCTCATCCAGCTTATTTTTCATATCATCCAGATAGTCTGTTCTAGCCATGAGAGTGGTCAACATAGCCTTTATTTTGGGATCCATGGGAATAGGGGAACTAGACCTAGTGTATTCTAAACCAGACCTAGTGTATTCTAAACTAGACTTAGTGGACATACGCAAATAGAAATAAATATGCCTAAATGCACCATATTCCAATCATTGCTCTGATACCAGATGATGCGGGACAATATACAAGATGCAATTCAAAATAGAGATCAGTAGATAATTCTAGCAGATGGGCATAAGTTAGTTTAGGAACTTCTCTAATGATAATTATATAATAATCAAGAAACTATAAATCCATGAAGCGAATCAATTTTAAATATCTAGAAATAAGTTCAAATGATATCTAATAAATTTATCAAATGATATTGGGCAACTATATCTCAACAAGTCAGAGCCAAGGTACGCGGTAAAAGGGGTTCTCACAATAAAATACTACCCAACAATAATTTAATCGCACAGTGATGTCCAGGTCACACAGGTGAGCAAATCAAACAGTCACAATAACAGATGCCACTACAAGATCTTGCAAGATATTCGAAATATTCAGTTGATGTTCAGATTTACCTCCAGTCGAGATTCCGTGGGTTGAGTCAAAGCGATCGAGCTGATGGTGTCGAGGCGAACAAGTGACGAGACAGAATCGCCTAAGCTGAGCGGGCAGTGAGGAGGTAGCAGACAGGGCAGGGAAGGCGTCGAAGCGGCGACGAGGTTGTTAGCATCACCGGTGGCCAGCGGATCGGCTAGAGCGGAGGTGGCGACAAGCGAGCGCAGCAGATCGACTTGGGCGTATGGGGGCGTCGAACGGCGAAGCGGAGGCTGCAGAAATCCGCGGTCGGAGTGGCAGCGGCGTCGCCAGCGCTCGCCGGAGTTCGCGTGCCGGCTGGGTGGAGGCGGGGCAGAAGTTGAGGCGGGTGAGCGCTCGTAGTAGGGTCTTGGGCTCGGCGAGGGGTGCGGCCGGCAGCGGAGCGAAGCGACCAAAGCAGTGACGGCGTCGCCGACGCTCGCCGGTGATCGACAGACCAGTTGGGGAGCGGAGGCGATGCTTGCGGCGGAACAATGAGCGACGCGAGCTGATCTCCCGTGCCAACAGTGAAGAAAACAAGGAAATAAACTTTAGTGCTGGAAAATTGAAAAATTGGGGCCTAGACTTTGATCGGTCTGAAACATAGAATAGAAAGAGGAAGAGGAAATACCTCAAATTTCTTTAAGCTATTTAGGGATTCTTACCCAAGGTCCCAATCCTTCCCTTCATTGGGATATAACACACAGTATTTCAAACGCAAAATAATTTCATTGCAAGATTAAGAAAAAACAGTACTAGTTCTTGCCCCTTATATAGGCGATTACAATCGAATTTTAAATTGCAGAAATAAATGCGAAAATAAAATCTGATTACAACATGCCAAATGCGAATAACTAAAAATAGAAAGAAATAAACGAGATCAGCCCAAAATATGGAATATTCCCATTCAAATCAATAAATTGATTTAAATGGGGATTTCCAATCCACTGATAAGCCACCAATCGTGCTTGCTACCAAATCTGCAGATCAATCCTCCATCCAGATCGACGCCACGTGATGAGATCTCGGCCGTCGAGTATAGACTCTGTCTGGAATAAATCGACGGTCCGATGTCGTCGTGTCCCCACCAGTATGTCTCTTAATAGGGGAAGCTTCTCGGAATCTCTGGACTTTCCTTAGTGGATATGGCTTGCACTCCCGCTTATCTGCTTAAGAGTAATTAGGTGGAGGCCTTTCTTCCTCTTAGTGTGTGGCACCGACTTTTTTGAAGCTCCATCTTTCCTATCGCAGGGTGGGGATGGTGTCAACACGATCTTCTCGCCTTTAAATTTGAAGATGTGTTTGATGTCCCATAATGAGTGACATCCCTATCTTAAAGCGGTGGTTGGCCTAGAAGTACACGAGTCACATCCATGATAATGACATCACCATATCTTAGTATTTTTTTTCATTTTGTCCCAAGATGCAATAGGGGGATGGCCTGATCTCTAGAGCTTTTCTCACAATTGATCCAATATGTTTTTGCATGGCTATTCATCTTCGCGAATCTCACATTGCGATCATTCATGATGGCTACCCAATCAAAGTAGTTCATTTCCGTGGTCTACTTAGTGATGACTTTCAGATCCAATCTACCATCAAATGATGGAGAGTCTACCTTCACACACCTCGTGATCTCATATTTGTCGAAGGGTCCTACGCTTGCCTCACCCTATCGTCACTGTGATGCCTAGGAAATTCATAGCATAATATGGATCATGTTGCATTGGGCATTGCAGTGCTGTCACCTGGGGTGGTCCAAAGGATGCATGTGGCCCATGGGTCCATTTGTTGGGTGGCGAGGTTGACCTCTCATGGGAGTTGTCCTCATTTAATCACAGGTTGTGGTGCCCTGTTTCCATCATGTGAAGGAGGGGAAGCTCGAAGGGGATCATTTGGCACTGATATAGGTGGATAGACAGTAAATGAACCTACATGTTTATGGGACTTGATCTTTTTCTCAACCTTATCAGCACTCGCATTACTGGGTTTGAGATAGCTTCTTGAGGGGAGTAGGCTAATTTTAGGACCTATTCTAGCTCCAAACTTGGGCATGGATGACCACCACAATCCGAGCAATTGGTCTCTCATCTATAAGAGTAATGTATCATGCTGCTTATCGCATACTCTTTTAGTATGGACGCATACTCTGAGTTGTCATGGTTATGGTGATTCGAGGCTTGCAAAAATTGTGTTTCGAGACACCACAACTGACTTAAATCATGGGGGAGATTATACATAAAAATATTCAACATCCATTTCCTGCCGCAACCTACGGTACCTCATGCCATATCCCGTGATTCTTCTAGTGCAGTACCTACCACCAAAAATGACAGGATTAATACAAACTCAGTAGGTAAAATAATATCCAACATATAATATAATTATTCAAAACATGCTCAGATGTCATAACAAAATGATACTAATAACATCATGGGATAATCAGTAACTATACACATAAACAAATTTACATATCATGCCTTACATTAAAATTATCATCATAATTTTGCATGATCCTGAACTCACTTTATTTCATAATATTATAATATTATTCTGTTTAGTATTGTGAATCTATCATTTTTATACCCTTTTTTCACCTAGAAGTCTAACAAAAGTTTTCTTTTATTTGTTATCCTAGAAGCCTTGATAGAAGCAACACCTTGTATCAGTGACTCCATTTTAGGATATCTCCCGGCGTACACTCCCCGCTTTCGTCGGAATAACACATATATAGGAAACTTTCCACCCTCATCGGTTCTTGGTATACAAAAATTCATTAGTTCCACATCACTCACAGATAGTCAAATCACACTCATTTTCTTGTTCAATTAACAGAATACATAGCATAATATTAAAATTTTCATATTCTCTTAACATTAAATTATATTCACAACATAATAATAAATCAACTTTAAGGAAAGAATTACCTACCGATTATACCGTTTTAACAACGCTTGGAATCCCACTTTAGTTTCTCCTTTTTCTTCTTCTTCTTCTTCTCTTTCTTCTTCTTTTTCCTCTGTTTCCAGCAGCCGCTGCTGCTTGCTGGGCTTGGTGCGGAAGAAGGCGGACAGAGGGCTCGGGCACACAGAGCTTTCTCCCCCCACTTTTCACTTTTTTTTTTATTTTCTTTGTCTGCCACACGACAGATGGTGGCTGCTGGTTGCTGCAGTTGAGCCACCCCTATCCTTTTTTGTTTTGGTAAAATTACAATTTAGTCCCCCAACTTTTATATCCTTATAAATAGGTCAAAAAGTATTTATTGTAGGTCTAAAATCATTCATTTTGGGTCCAAATCATCTCAAAATTTTAAACCCAAATTAAATTCTGGATGTCAAAAATTGACTAGGATGGGGTTTCATGTATGGTTGAATCTGAAAGTAGACCTTAATGAAAGGCTGAGAGACACCTGGATGCAATATAGAAAACCTGAATGTCATGCAGAGTGACCTGGATGTAACGCATTAAGACCCAAATGAAATACAAGGTAACTCGAGACCAAAATGCTTGTAGAATTGCAGAATGGTCATGCATAAATACAAAATTTACATGCAAAGTTGTAAAATATTTGTAGAATTGCAGGAACAATTCTGTAATTATAGAATTACTCTATAAAGTGCAAAAAATTCCTATAATTTGTAGAAATTACAGAATAGATCCAAAAATTGCAAAATCAATTTTGGAAACTAAGGAGAACTTATGAAATGTAAAAAAGAAAACCCATAATTTGTAGAAACGTTTTTGGATCTAATCTAAAGAAGCCTTGAAATGGCGAAAACAAGATTAATTAAGGTTAGAAAACCTGAATTAACTTGTTTTGATACCCAAATGACGCAAAAGCCCTAAACTATTTAATGGTTTCATGCGCTAGATGTAGGTTTCATAAGCTTCAAATATAAAACAAGGGAGGAAATTAGGATGCAATTATACTAGGAGACAAAGTATAGGGATAAGCCTTCAAGAAACTAATTAGAAGATTTCATTCAAGTGATTTTAAGGTTTATCATAAAAAGCTTACATCCAGTAAATAATCTCAATGAACAAATATCCAATAACAAGTAGCTAATTCAACCCAGCATATAGTATTTCATAAACAAGTGTTCAATTATGAGAAAATAGGGGAAAGAAGGAGATGGAAGAAGTGATAAGGAGATATAAATACTCAAGTGGATCCAAGCCATCAATCCAAAGGGAATAGGCATCCAAGTGTTTGAGGGATCGTTTTAGCAAATGAGACAGTGACAGCTGCTCCACATAGCTAGCAACAACGGCTCCATGTAACCAACAACGGCGACTCCACGATGTGGTGACAGCGGCCATCATCCCTATGTCGAGGAAGATGATGTAAACACAGCTTCATCTGTGGCTTGTTTGGTATGTTCTCTTTAGTCGCACGAACCTTTATATTCTAGTTCTAGCGAAAAACTTGAGTTGCATTCATCACATCGTGCTATGCCATCAAGCTCTTGCGATTGCCATTACTCTTGGTGAAGTACTTGGACAACATCTCTATCTCTGGCCTTGACCTCTTCTTGGCTATCTGTTTTTGCAACTATCAAAGCCTCACTAACAAAGGGAAGGAGAAGATAGGCAGCCCAATAGATGTAGTCACGAAAGGGAAAGTGTAGTCTTTCCTCTCTTCCCTCTTTATAGCCCTTTGTATTGATCGTGGCAGACAGTCTTGATTAGATACTGATCATTCGTTCCCATCAACCATTGAAAAATGGCCCCTTCGCATCATTAGTGCAACGCTGCGTTCCTAGCGCAAGTGCACTCACTGTGTGCGGCTTAGTCCATACAAAACTCATTAGTATGCAATCCAATGGCACGAACCAAACCCCTTGGTATGTTCCTTCTTTTTATGTTTGCTAACCTTTTGCAGGACTATTTCGAACAAACTCCACAACAACATGGTCATTGGACCACGCTATCAAGGTAGTCTTAGTCCTATATAGGCGCATTCTGCAGCCGAGCTAAACTCATGGTGCGTTCCTCCTTCCTCTATTCGCCAACCCTGTGTAGGTTCCCTACAGTGATGGTCCCCACAGTGGCATAGGTGCACTCATCAGTGGGCTAAGTCAGGAAAAAGAATAACAAGAAGATAACAAGATGAAAGGGGGCACATGCATACACAACTCCAACAAAAACGAAAGGTGCATCTCGTTGAATCTAAAACAATACACAATTTGCACTAAGTTGTTTCTCAGATATACAGAAAATAAATGCAAAAATTACAACAAGAGCGACAACATCACGACAGCCCTTACTGTTGTTGTGGTGATAATCTTTAGACATGCGCCTTTAATGCCTCTCCATGCTAGTGACAAGCTATGCCCAGTGGTCAAGAATAGGTTGTGCTTCGCTTGCCTATCCACCATGCTTGTCTGTGTTAAGACTACTAGCCATTTGACAAGAATTGGTCTAGCTCCTCTGGAATGGTGAATGACAGAACCTCTGGTTGGTGAATCTCCATCTCCGTCAACAAGTCGACGTTTATCAACAACCTTAGCATAGTGTCGTAGGCCGCCTAGCTCTGTGCTATTTGTCCAACCTTGGATTGGGCAATGATGTCGCCAACTTGGGTTACTGCTTGTCCTATATTTGTTGGTTAACCTAGATGCAGAAGAAGCCTTTCTCACATTAGTTGGGCTTCCACCCTTTGATAGCTCTCTGGGTCGTGATGGTGTCGTCGTGGTACTTGGATTGAAGGACTTGTTTGCAATAAACGCAACATACGCATTGCCTTAGTAAAGGATGCAAGAGAAAGAAGACAAGAAAGAAAAAAAAAGGCAATGCAGGAGGATGAGACCTATGAAGCACGAGTACGATACGACGATACGGATATGATACGGATATAACGATACAACAAACTTAACAAAAGTAGGATACAGATACGCCAAGATACGACTGTTATATATGTGTGTATAATGTCTTATATTCTCATATTTAAAGTGTAGGTCCATGGTAGATGAGAATAATTTATATAAGTTATTGTTATAAATTTCAAAAATATTTTTTAAATTTTCTTCAAATTAACTACATTTTTTTAAAATAATATTATGAATAATTTAACTTGAAAAAATAAAAATATCTTTCAACTATTGAATTTTAAAAAATTTTAAATTTAAATAATATCATAAAGTTTGTTTAATTACTTCCCAACCTATCAGATTATTTATATGAAATAAGAGTTTAAATATATATTAGTAGATTAGTTTCATTTTTAGTTTAAATTGAATTCAAATCGATTAGCTTGATATAAACATGATACAATTAATAAATGTGTGACATAAATCAAGATATACTGATCTAATTAAAATATATATATGTTTTCTCTTTTCAAATTTTTGACTAAATAAATAGATAAAATAAAAAGACCAAAATCTTTTTTTTTTTGTAATATGAGCTTGATTAAGGTAAAAAAATATAATCGACATCCAAAAGAAGCAAAAATAATATCAGTTAAGATAAAGAAAGTAAAAACGTTATTAGTACCTGTAAGATCACAAAAAAAGGTTAGCTAAAATCTATGAAGCATCGATACTTCGTAGAGCCTAACGTATCCGTATCGTATCCGTATCGGATACTCCCCGATACTCCATCGATACGTATCCGATACGCCACGTGGCGTATCGATTTTTATTTTTAATTTTAAAAATCCGATACTCGCCCGATACTTGTCCGATACTTGCCTGATACTTGCCCAATACTTGCCCGATACTTTTCGATATTTCTAATTAAAGAAAAAAATGTTGAAACAATTGGTTTGACCTACACAATAAAAAATAGAAAATATATTATACATAAAACACAACTCATGCATAGACTCAAATAATAAGATTGAGAGATATACTGAACTCACATAATTGAGATTACAAAATGCTTAATGCACGCTAGTGTTTCAGCAATAGAAAAAGAATTTGGTATTTGCAAGCAACTGTATTATCTAGTTTTTCTATATCAACCATACTATCTTTGCTTCTGTTAGACACCGATCACTTTTTTTACTTTAATCAAGCTCATATTATGAAAACGATAGAACATTAATCTTTTGTATTTTGTTTATTTATTTAGTTAACACTCAGAGAGAGGAGAGCATATATCTATTTTAACTAGATTAGTATATATGAGTTTATGTCACATTATCTATGTTATTTTCAATTATATGTCGTTTGCATTGAGTTAATTAATTTAAATCGGATTTTAAGAAACTAATTTACTGAAATATATTTAAACTCTCATCTCACTTAAATGATCTGTAATAGGTTGAAAATAATTAAATAAATTTAAAATATTATTTTAATTTAAAATTTTTAAACTCAATAGTTGTTGAAGGATATTTTTATTTTTTGTAGTTCAATTGTCTAATTTTTTTTTGCGATATTAATAGTGTTTAAAAAAATATAATTAATTTAAAAAAAAATTAAAAGATATTTTTGAAAATTATAGTAATAAAATGTATAAGCTAAGTATAATCTACCATAAATTCATATCTTAAATATGAGAATATGACGTATTATACATAAATATAACAGTCGTATCTTAACGTATTGTTGTGCTATGAGTTCCTTTGACATTAGGCTTTCATGCCTTTACTATGCTTTCACAACTCAAATAACATAGTAATAGCCTTTTATACCTCAGAATATGTTATAATTTCAAATTTGATAGTAAGCTTTTATACCCTTACTACATTCTTACAACCCCCTACAGAGTCTTCAGTCCTAACCAAGGTTTCGCTATCTTTAGTCAAAGCTTGATGTCAAACTTGTGACCTACCTATTGATAGCAAGCTGTTTTGCCCTTTGATGCATTATCTTACAAACTCAAATGAGTTGGGTAAGAAGATGCCTAAAAGTCCTAGTGGATAATCCTCGATTTCATAATTGAAAAAGCTAATTCAGGGAGTTTAGGTAGACCGGGTTGGTTGGAACCATCACCCATGGGACTTAGCTTCATCCACTCTTCATTCATTGGAGTGTCTTAACCTTCATCCCTCCTTGATTAATTGGAGTGTCCCCATTTGAGAAAACCCATGGCTCCTAAAGGATTGCTCTGTAGCCCCTCAATCGACCTAAATGAATTAGTTTTGTTGGTTGAGCTCTAGATGATGAAACTATGTGTTTGGTAAAGTTCACCCCCCCTTGATCAAAAATATCATCCTTCGATATGGAGACAGATAATTAACTATTAGAGCTTGCACTTGTAGGAAATCGTTGATTCTCAGATCTCTGAAAGTCTTAGAGGTATCCCCTCTTAGGCGAATTTTTTTTTTTAGTTGGTCTAGTTGTGAGAGCTCTTTTCAAATAAATCGGACACATTCGGTACGCTTATTAAATCCTCATCTTTAGAGCGCATGATAACATTTGCTTAATCACATGATATATTTAACCTATTAACAAAAACTCATAGTAGGTTTGATGGCTGTTCACATCCATTTATGAAACTCTGGTGCTCGTTTAAATTTAATTTTGTTGCTATTTTTTTGATTTATCACCCTAATAGCTTATCCTTACTTTTATGGTTGACTGAATCCTTCATGGTTATTGTGGATTTGGCTATTATTGATTTAGATTGTTTTTGTTTTTTCTCTCTTCAGAAAGCATCTTGCCATGTTTCATAATGTAACATTTCTACTTGTGGTTGAGGCATAAACACACTAGATCTTCCAAATATTTATTTAATTTTTTGCTTTCAAAAAATCTCAGAATGACAGAAAGTTATGCTGTTGCATGTTATAATCACTTATTTTTTCACTCTCTGTCAAGTTAATTTATTGTATATACATTTATAGTTTTTTTTTCTAAAAATCTCAGAATGACAGAAAGTTATGCTGTTGCATGTTATAATCACTTATTTTTTCACTCCCTGTCAAGTTAATTTATTGTATATACATTTATAGTTTTTTTTTCTTTAGTGAAGTTATTTAAAAAAACTAACTTCAAGTTAATTTTTCTTTAGTGAAGTTATTTTTAACCGTTTCCTTGATCTATTAAATATTTTCATGTTTTGTTTGGCAGCCTCCACGTTCAAAGCATTGCCATGATTGCGATAAATGTGTTCTTCAGTTTGATCATCATTGCATATGGCTAGGCACGTGCATTGGCAAAGGGAATCATTGTCGATTCTGGTTTGATTTGTTCTCTTTTTGAGAATCTGTTACTTTTATATTTCAGTTTTTAAAATTAAATGTTTTCTTAAGTCATATATGTTTGAAAACGTGATTGGAACCACCAAAGAAACCACTAGATCCTCTTTAGAGAAATGAGGTAAAGTGAACTAATTAGCAGGATTGATTTTGTTGAAGGATTTTTTTTTTTTTTTTTTGAAAGAGTTAGCAGGATTGATTTGGAACTTCAAAAAACTAGGGTTGATTTGGTATGGATAGTAACACTTTCATATAGGAGTAACTCTTTTTAAATGAAGGGAAAACAAAGGTCAAACTAGAATTCTCAAATTGATGTTTTTGGATTCACGATCCAGTCACAAGTTGCCTGAATTTAATCTCCTGCCCGGGATAGGGACACACTTCAGCATACATGTGATATCTCATCAATGTGGGTCGTTTTACACAAGTTCTCAAAGAGTCTTCATTATACAATTATTTTCATGCACTTAGCTCTGTTTGACAACTGGCTAAAAAAAATGGTTTATTTTAGTCATGACCAAAATCTTAAAATTATTTTAAAAAATACTTTAAAATTATTTTATATCTCATCCTAGTATCCTACACAAATTTCAACATTAAACAATCACTTTATTTCACATTTAGCACAATTTTTAATGTAACTAACTCACTTTATTTCACATCATACACATTTTTTGAAAACTTTTCACAAAAAATTTTCAAATCATCTTTTTTCCTCCAACCAAACTGAGGCTCAGGCAAACATCCTTAGGGCATTTTGGCACAGCTCCGTAATTGAGATTTGGCCTTAATTACCTCTCAAGTTGTGGCTTATTTAATGTTCATTCTTAATGATAGATTTTTCTAATAAAGCATCTGTTTCTCCAAACATTTTTTCTACTTTTCTTTGATATCTTTATTCAAACCCTTATCTTTCTGGAGCTTAAATAACATGAGAAGTTTTTGCTTAGCTAACACCAATTTTTCATGCCTAAAATTGGAACTTTGATGTAGGTTTTTAGAGGAGACAAGTGGTTAAAAATTTGACCCTAGTTTTGACTTTGTGAATAGCTAACACATGGTTTAAAAGTTTTGTGAGGAAAGATAATTGCCAGAAGAAAACAGGAGTTAATTTGAGTTAGAGATATTTTGACGTCATAACACAGTGGATGCAAATGTTACAACTGTGGAAGTAAACAATTGCCAGGAGAAACATAGCAATCACTTGTGGGAAGATATGGAAAGCTGGGTTGACAGTTCATTTCATTTCCTTATTTTATATAAGAACAGAATCTTGCCGTCTAGATGAAAGAATGTAAAAGATAAAAATAGTTTTTTTTTTATTTACATTTTATTCAAAATTTATGTGAGCTCAGGAGATGCCATGTTAATACAGACATTTAAAGTGTTCCAGGCCTTCGGCTTCCTTGAGTGCTTGGTAATTTGAGAGTACTTTCAACTGGACTGTTCTAAATTGAAATGGCAGTATTTGGCTGCTATCCTTTTTCCTTGGTTGTTTTTTATTTTTTTTTTTTAAAGTCTGCCTTAGCCTAAAGTCCCATTATAGTAAACCTAGATACATCTAATACAATAGGAGTGATCCTCATTGAGAATCACGTAAAAATCAGGTGGGAGTGGCATACCCCCTATCTACTCGGCATCATCAAAAGAGCAGAAAAAAACTAAAAAGGACGAAAGCAGAATGTTGTTGTTTCTATATTTATTAACAAACATCATTAAGATTTCTTTATTTTTTATAACAGTTTAATATTTTTTAATCAAATGTTGGCAAATGAATCAAGAGGCTTAACAGAGATTTGCAATTGCTTTTATTTGCAGCATCTCTTTCCCTGGGTATGCTTCCAACTAGTGTGTCATCTAGTGGTCTCTTATTTTTTATAAACCATATGTTTAAGCATCTTTGTTTCATGGGTGGGTTGATGATTCTGCTGCGTACTTTGTGTAGGCTGCCCACACACACAAATGGATTTCAAAACAAATCTTTCTTTTATGCATGCCTTGAGCTTGTTTACAGATTTATTTCCTTTTGCAACAACTTCTATGGGATATTCCAATGATTGTTACTTTTTTAGGTGGTACATTTTTGCTGAAACAATTCTTTGCACATGGACTAGTGTGCTGTACGTCACATTATTGAGATCAAACGTAATGAATGCTTGGTATGAATGTGTATTTTCTTGAAATGTTTTGTTTTCTTATATATCAAAAGTTTTTAGAAGCTTTTTATTCTTTCTTCTGATGCCATTATTGATAATAATTTTCTCTACAGAATTATTAGAAGTTATATGCAGCTTCTTGTTGATCTATTATACACAGTTTGGTTTTAATGTGTTCTCAGGTGGAAGGTTATGATAGGCGTGATGCTACTGATAGGATTGTTCATGTGTTTCATCTTTCTTTTGCTGTTACTGCTTTTTCATAGGTGAGGTAGTTTTTCTATCTTTTTTGCTACGTTTCACTTCTGGTATAATATTCATCTGTTCCATGTTTTAAAGAACTTTATTCATACATTTTCCATAAATGGATTCTGGATTTTAGCATTTTCAGTAAACAATTTTGAGCTTTCAGAATCTTCTGGTTGTAAGTAATTTCCATGTCATGGTCTCTGCTACTAGATTGTTGACTTCTGCTATTTAAGATCTGATTGGAGAATAGAAATGCATGTAGCCAACGCTATGTAGTAAGGGTTTATGGTTTTGTTGTTGTTGTTAGCATGTGATATCTCCGCTGCTTCACTTCCAGGATTCTGCATAGGACATCCACCTTCTATTGTTAGTCTGCCTTCTCTATTAGGAATTGTGGTAGATGTCCAGCTACTGGTAATCACCATGGAGGTGATCACATTGGTGGTCGTCATCATAATCGAAATGTCTACCTTCTTTGTTCTCGCTACCATCTTACAAACCATCATTTGAAAAAATGTTGGGCAAAATTTGGTTATCCATATTTTTCTCAATATATTTTTGATCATACTGACACATGTGCTGAGATTTCTACTTATACATCATGACTGCTAGCACAGTTACCATCTCCTAGACTGATTTTAATCGACTGATGCAACGCTTTGATTTTTTTACTCTAATCTCTACTCAACTTCCTTTTCTGGATCAGCATCTATCACTTATTCAAAAGTACATCTTGGATTCTTGACTCTAGTGTTTCCTTCTATATAACAAGTAACTACTAATTAATCACTGCATTAGAATTTTCTTTTATTTTTTCTTCTATTACTTTAGCTGATGGCTCACCCTCTTTAGTTTATGAAAAGTGAATTGTTTCTCCTTTATCTGCCTTATCCCTCCAAGTTGTTCTTTATGTCCTTCGATTTTCTACAAATCCTATATCTATTCATCGCATTACTACTTCACATAAGTGCTTTGTAACCGCTTATGTATCATATTGTGTATTTCAGGACCTCGGGACGTGGAAGGCAATTGGTGGATGTGTTGAAGCAGGGTGGTGTTCTACTTGGTTGATTCTACTGCATTTACTCTCTTATCTAGTCAAATCTCCTCTTCCTCTGTATACGAATAACATTATCGTGTGGGACATCCACCTCTTCAACTTCTAAAAGACTTCATCACAGTTCCTTCTTTGTTTTTAAAATTTGAATGTGATGTGTGTGAGCTTTGCAAACATCATGTTTCTTTTCTATTTAGTATCAGTTCGAGTTCATCTCCTCTTGAGTTTGTTCATTCCAAACATTTGGGGCTCTAGCTTAGTGAGTACTCACTTAGGTTTTCATTATTTTATCCTTTTTATTGATGTGCACACTCGTACCACTTGGCTATATCTATTAAGAGCTTGTTTGGTTCTCATATTATTTTGGTTATGCTAAAAACCAAAATAATTCATTCATTATAATTAAAAAATAATAATATTAAGTTAATTTTTATAACATAATACTCAATATTTAATATTAAAAATATTCATTTTATTTTGCATCCTTATCATTTTTTATACATCAACGCGCCGTTGCCGGGTCCCAAGTCCCGGATGAGAAACGCGGAGGGTTGCGTTAGGCAGTCGACAGCCAGCGTAAAACTTGTCGAATCAATCATGACATGAATCTTTTAGAAAATTGCGCTAAAGCTAGGGCGTTCCCTGGAAGCGACGCGTTGTATTGCCTGAATACAGTGAAAAATGGGCAAGAGCCGCTGCATCGGCGCCCGGGTGTAGTGAAAAATGAGCAAGGGTCCCCACATCATGGACAGATGCGGGTAAAGAAGCTAGTCCATCATACTAGAACTCATGTCAGCAGGATTAGATTAGGAACTTGGAATATAGGCAGCCTGACGGGCAAGCTAATGGAGTTGGTTGATATTATGATTCATAAAAAGATTAATATTTTGTGCCTGCAAGAAACAAAATGGGTTGGAGAGAAAGCTAAGGAAATTGATGGCTTAGGTTTTAAACTTTGGTACTCTGGTAAGAATAAAAACAAGAATGGAGTGGGTATAATTCTGGATAAGAGCTTGAAGGATCATGTAGTGGAAGTTAAGAGAAATTGTGATAGAATTATGGCTTTAAAAATTATAATCAATGGAATGATTATTAATATTGTAAATGTGTATGCTCCCCAAGTTGGCTTAGATGCGAGCATAAAGGAAAAATTTTGGAATGATTTAGAAGAGTTAATACAAGAGATACCTCAGGAGGAAAGATTATTTATTAGAGGAGATTTAAATGGACACGTTGGACGTGTGGCTGAGGAATTTAATAATATCCATGGTGGATATGGTTTTGGAGAGATAAATGAGGAGGGTAAAATTATTTTAGAGTTTTCTTCAGCATATGATCTTGTAATTGCTAATACTTTATTCAAGAAGAGAGAGGAGCATGTTATCACGTACAAGAATGGAACTTCAAGAACTCTGATTATTTTCTTGTAAGGAAACGAGATCGCTTGGATTGTAAAGATTGTAAAGTCATTCCAAGTGAATGTTTGACTACCCAACATCGATTAATGGTTTTAGATTTCGAGATAAAGTATTGGAGAAGAAATAATAAGTCAAAATCTTATCCTCGGACTCGATGGTGGAATCTAAATAATGAGAACAAATGTATATTTAAGAAGAAGGTTCTAGAACTTGGGCAATGGAACATTAACGGGGACACTGATTTTATGTGGTTGACAGTTGCTAACTGTATTCGTAAGGTGGCGAAGGATGTGCTGGGAGAATCCAAAGGAATGAGTCCAAATAATAAAGATACTTGGTGGTGGAAAGATGATATACAAGAAAAAATTAAGGAGAAGAAGAGTTGTTATAGGGATTGGTTTAAAAGCAAAAATAATGATAAGTGGGAGAAATATAAAGTGACTCGACGAGAATCTAAGAAAGTAGTAGGCAATGCAAAAAATACGGCTCTTGAGGATTTATATAAGAAGTTATACACTAAAGAAAGAGAAAGACAATTATATAGGATTGCCAAGGCAAGCGATAGAAAAATGAAAGATTTAATTGAAGTAAAATGTATTAAAGATGAAGATCAAAAAGTACTTTTTATGAAAGAAGATATCAAAAATAGATGGATGAGTTACTTTCAACAGCTTTTCAATGAAGATTGTGAAAATTCATGTCTTCAAGATTTATCCCCTATAAAGGAAAGTAAAAATTACTCTTACTATCCGACATATTAGTAAAACTGAAGTCTGAAAAGGCTTTAAAGAAGATGAAGCATAAAAAAAGCAGTAACGACCAGATAACATCCAATTGATGTTTGGCAGTGCTTAGAGATGAAGAAGTTTTCTTGGCTCACTAGATTGTTTATAATTGATTTTGAAGATAAGAGGATGTCAATGAAATGGAGAAAGAGTATATTAGTACCTATTATAGAATAAAAGCGATGTATAAAATTGTAGCTAATTATAAGTAGAATTCAAATTAATGAGTCTACTTTAATCTTTGGGAGAGGGTGAATCGAACAAGGTTAACGCCATAATATAATGTATCCGACGAATTCAGTTTTTGTCTTTCACGCCAGGTAGATCTTACTATAGAGCCCATTTTATTTATTAAGAAGTTTTAATGGAGAATTTAAGGAGAAGAAAGAAAAATCTACATTTGGTTTTTATTGATTTGGAAAAGCTTATGATAAAGTATCCAGAAGTATTTGGAGAGTTTTAGAGATAGAGATTTGAAATGCTTATATTCAGTTTTAAAGACATGTAATGACGGAGCTGTTACCTCTGTTCGGCACAAAGCGAGGTTTGACTAAGGATTTTCCTATTAAGTTGGATTACCAAGGCTGGCTTTAAGTTCGTATCTTTTTGCTTTCTTATGGAAGTCATGATGGACATATCACAGATTAGTGCCTTGGTGTATGCTCTTCGCAGATGATATTGTCCTTATTGAGAAAACTAAAGAGGGAGCTAAAGCGAAACTAGAGCTTTGGAGGAATGCTCTAGAATCTAAAAGTTTTCATCTCAGTAGATCAAAAACTGAATATATGGAGTGCACATTTAGTCAAAAAAGAAATACTTATATTGGAGATGTGACAATTTGTGATCAAATTGTCAAGAAGAGTGATCGCTTTAGATACATTTAATCAATTATACAAAATAATGGCGAAATAGATAATGACGTTATTAGCAGAATTCAAGCAGGATGGGTAAAATGGAGAAATGCTTCTGGTGTGTTGTGCGATAGAAAAATCTCATCCAGAATCAAGAATAAATTTTATAAAACTGTAGTAAGACCAGCGATGATATATGATGCTGAATGCTGGCCTTCAAAGAGGCAACATACAAATAAAATAAATGTTGCAGAAATGAGGATGTTAAGGTGGATGTGTGGATATACACGAAAGGATGGAATGAGAAATAAGTATATCCGAAAGAAAGTTAGTGTTGCACCAATCGAGGATAAACTTAGGGAAAGTCGGCTTAGATGGTTTGGATATCTAAATCGTAGGCCGATTGAAGCTCCAGTTAGAAAAATTGAGTTAGTGGATTTTACTCATGTACAAAAAGGAAGAGGGAGACCAGAAAAGACATGGCAAGAAACTATAAAGAGTGATCTTAGTTACTTAAACTTAGATAAAAATTTGGTAACTGATAGAGCGCAATGGAAACAAAGGATTCATGTAGCCGACCCCACCTAGTGAGTTTAAGGCTTGGTTGTTGTTGTATCATTTTTTATACATCAATTAATTTTATTTTATATCCTTCACAATTTTTAATATAACTTACTTTATTTTCCATCATACGCATATATCAAGGCAAGACTAGAAATTTTATAACAAGATTAAATTGGGTTTATTGCCAAACAGACCTTAAAATGCAGATTTGGTGTCTTCTCTATATTTGAAACTTTTTATAATGAAGTTAAACTTCATTTTTCTACTTCTTTAAAAAACTTTTGTACCGATAATGCTCTAAAATAAATGCATTCTAATTTTCAAATTTTTTATTTTGATCATGGTGTTATTCATCAAAACTTTTGTGTTTATACATCTTAACAAGATGCTGTTTGCTAGATGTATAAATAGGGATCTATGAGATGTCGCTTGTACACTAATGTTTCAGATGCATGTTCCTCATTGTTTTTATGGTTATGTTCTTACAACACATTTCTTGATCAATGGGGTTCCTTCAGCTATTTTGGACAATCATAGTCCATTAGTCCTTTCTTACTACTCTATCCTAGGGAGCTCTTCTTTTCAATTGTTCTTCAAAGTTTTGGATGTGTTTTGTCCATTCTTAACCTAGCATTAAAAAAATCTCGTTCAAGATGGTGCATTTACTCTCGAATCCAAAAGATTACGTTGTTGTGATCCTACTTCTTATCAACTATATGTTTCTACAAATGTTTTTTTCATAAATCTACTCCATTTTTCTCGACCCTACCCAGTTTCAATTTGTTGATTTGTGTTTCACTACCTTTTGTTGCTCCTGCGACAACCTAATAATTCTTTGCAAGTGTATACTTATAGACCATGTTCCTCCTTACCAGTAGACCCAATTGTCTGAAGTAATTGAGATCCCTCGATTACATGATTTTACTGATCTGGATCTTTCTATTGCTCTTCATACAAGTAAACATAGTATTGTTCATCATTTATATTTTCCCTCAACTCTTGACAATTTATCACCTATCAACCATCAGTTCAACTTGTCATTTTCTTCTATTCTTTTGTTTCTGTTCACAAGACGTTTCAAGAGGCTCTTTCTAATCTAAGGTGGAAGTAAGCTATGGATAAAGAATTCTTCTATTCATTTTATTCAAGGTGTTTTATCCAAAAGGATGTAAGTTCCACATATCTTAGCTGAACAACAACTAACTAGATGGATATAATAAATATCTACCCTCCGCTTTAGGGAGTGTTAAAATTCCCTTTTTTATATAGGCCACTCTTTATAATTTCTTTTATTATTATTTTTTAGTTATTTTTGTTGGATTAAGATTAGATGTCTTATGCTTGAGGATTATTATATTTTATCCCCTATGTAAATGGAGATGTTTCCTTGTAATTGTACAAAAAAATTTGAAAAACGGTTTTAAAACCCTTTTTTAACAAGCCCCAAATTCCATCATTTTGACTTTGAAACTTCATTATTATAGGTTCTAGAATGCTAAATTAACACAAACCAAATCAAAATTTGGAATATTATTCTTGGTTGGTGCGGATTATTAGTGGCATCCAACTACGATTTGCTTTTGTGTGGCACCCACAAACCAACAACTAGCAAAAGCAGCCAACAAGAACTTAATGAACATTCTTAAGAAGTCGTTAGACAAAACTAATAAGCGTTGGCTAGACATTCTTGTGAAGGTTGTGTGGGCCTACAACATAGTCCCTTCCAAAGTTCTGACCTGCACAAATGTCCTCCTTGCCGGCGACCCACTCCATCGGACGACAGGCTATCGGAAACCACAGCCGCCTCACCTTCTCCTCCGCTCTGTTGATCCCCGCCGTCTAGTTCCTCTTCGCTGCCATAATATCCGACAAACTGCAAGAGTCGGCTTCTTATTGGCGTTTGGCATGGGCGCAATCATTCTAGTAGAATTGGAATACTACTCCGCCAGTTGAAAGCAACTATGCAGGCACGCGCAGGCAAAGAGGTGGAGCGCGAGCAGGGCGCAGACTCGCACGGGCGGTACTGGGGCGCGCTAGCGGGGATCGGGCACGCGGGCGGCTCGTGCTTGTGCACCGGTAGAGCGGGGCGCGCGCTTGCAGATCAGGGGCGCGCACGGGTGGAGAGCAGGCGCGCACAGGTTGAGAGCAGGCGCGTCTGACAGAACTGCACAAGGGCATCGAGCGGAGTTGTTGTGTGCGAGTCGTCGGTGATGTCGGGGCAGAATGACGCGTCCACGTCAGATCAGAGTCAGCAAGATTGGCGCAAGAACGCAGATTAGCAGGCGGAGTGAACGAGAACGAAACTAGGTGAATGTTGAGGGGTATCAAATGAATGGAATCGAACCAGGAAAGTAGGAGTTGGAGGGTGTGAAATTTAGGGATTCTCACCCAAAGCCCATGCTCTTTCTTGTTTGAGATATCGGTTTATTTCAGAATCAAATAATCCCAAGAGAAATACAAATTAAATTCATTCAGCATTAGAAAAAATAAGAATAACAGGGAGGCGTTTATATAGACCTCCATACAAATTGACTCAGTAAAAAAAAAAATCATAATATGATAATTTTCTCACACAAACGAGGAAATACTAGATCACATGCCTAAAATAACAATCACAGAAATAAAAATAATGAATACAGAATAAATGCGGGAAATAAAATCAACCTAAAGTGGAATCTCCAATCAATTAGAGTGAATAAGAGATTTTGAATCCACCAAGTCAGTAATCCGCAGCATCCATCTTTCCAAATCTGTCCTAATAGTCAATTGATCCAGATTGAAGCAGTGTGGCTAGATCTCGGTCGTCGACTATAAACACTGCTTCGATCTGGATCGACTGACTATTATGTCAGATTTGGAAAGATAGATGTTGCGGATTACTGACTCGGTGGATTTCAACACTGTGAACCCATATGCAAAGTTTTGAATCCACTAATACTCCCCAATGCAACCATGCCATACTTGGAATAGCATTGCTACATCCCATGCCATTGTTTCTGCAGACCCATAGTGAAAATGAAATATCAGTTTCTATCAGATGACTTGAACTGGATATTTTATTGGGCAAATTACACCTAGGTCTTGTAGTTTAACACTTAATAACGCGCAGGTCCATATTTTTAAAATTATAATATCGGGGTCCCTTAGTTTTAATAAATATCAAATAGGTTTTTTTTAATTTTTTATTATTAAAATTTTTAAAATTACCATTTTACCCTTGCCCCTCTCTCTCCTCCCGATCTCACCCCCGCGCGCGGGCCGCGCTACCGCCAGGAGGTCCGCGCGCGCCCGTCAGCAGGTCTGGCGGCCGCACGGTGTGTCGAGCGGACGCTGGCGGCCGCGTGGCCCGCACGCGTGCGTGAGATCGGGAGGAGAGGGAGGGGCAGGGGGTAAAATAGTAATTCTAAAAAAAAATTATAATAAAAAACCCATTTGATAATTTATTAAAACTCAGCAACTCCGATATTATAATTTTAAAAAGATGGACCTGCGCATTATTAAGTGTTAAACTCAGGGACCTGGTGTAATTTGCCCTATTTCATTTTACGACTGCCCTATGTTTTTCTCCAATTACACTTCTTAAAATGTCATATTTGTATTTTAGCTACCAAAACCATGTTTTTCTTCAAGAATAACAAAATTATACTCTTTCATTATCGCAACCCAGGTGCACAAACAGTTGCATGGCCCCAAATCACTTAGCCATCGAGGCCTATACTGTAAATTTGCGGTCATGGGTGGCCATGTTGTGGTATAGTAAACTTTGGGAGTGTAAACTGTAATCAAGGAAAGACTCTGAGGAATGTATGTAATTATCCCTATTTTAATATGTGAAGCTTCCAACACGCATCAGTGCTATGTGCATAGTCTTTGAAGAACTCGTGTTCGGCAGGCTACAGGCCAGCAGCAGTTTTATGCAAAGAACTTCTGTGAATGTAGCACACAGATATGATTATGGGTACTCAGGATGGGGTGTGGAAAAAGTGGATGAAATATTTATAAATTTACATGAAAGAAGAGGAGGAAAGGTTTTAGGATAAAAGTAATTGCATAAATTTTTTATTAATCTTGAATTAGTACTGTATGTAGTATTAAATTTGAAATCAGTATTAAAGAGGTGCTATGAAGCCAACTTCAGATATTTGGCATTAAGCTGTTTTTTCTAAGCTTTAATCTCTTTCTGCAGTTTCCTTGTCTTGACAAATCAAACTACCTATGAACTAGTGAGAAGGCGAAGAATTCTCTACCTGAGGTACTTTTTTGAAGAATTCTTGTTTCACAAATTCCAATTCCGTAATCTCGTCATCACACAATGATCAAACATGCAGGGGTATACCCGAAAGGGTTCGACCTTTTAGCAAAGGGATTTGCCGAAATGTGTACTACTTCTGCTGCTCATTTGATGGTGTCTACAACCTGGAAGCAGTTCCAAGGCTCGAAGAGCTGGAAGACAGAGCAAGGCCATACACATGCACAGATATTCTCACCTGTAGGTGTTGCTGATAACTAAACTTGTTTTCCTAATATTTTCTAGGGCTTGGATCTGAACAGAGACTTTAACTGCTGCTTAATCCATTTTAATACTACATTTTTGTAGCTTAATTGTTCTAGTAATAATGTGATGTGTTTGTTTCCAATTCCTAGATTCCAGATTTTAATGAAAACTTAGATGTTAAAATTGGTCATCT
Source organism: Apostasia shenzhenica (assembly GCA_002786265.1). NCBI lineage: Eukaryota > Viridiplantae > Streptophyta > Magnoliopsida > Asparagales > Orchidaceae > Apostasia > Apostasia shenzhenica. Next base: position 4,383,460 of record KZ451979.1, read on the forward strand.
GTTCTCTCTGGGTGATTTGAAGAGATTGCCACTTAATTATGTCATTTCTGTAATTTCGTGGTATGCATAAATCCTCTGAATTACACATTATTTGTAATATCTTAAAAAAAAATAATAATAATATAATATAATTATAAATGAAATAATTTAAATTTTGAATTTATCTTTGGATCACCATGAAATGTGGACAAATGAAAATTCAGTTTTAAATTATATATTTATATAATAATAATTTATTAATTGAGATAAATTTTGAATTAGTATTTAGCCATAGAGAATTATGACTAATATAAAGGATAATTAGCTTGAATTATAAATTCACATTAATTTTGAAATTTGATTTGGACTGATTTAGTTATTTTTAAGGAATAAGGGCCCGTTTGTCTTTAAGTTAAAAATTAACCTGGTTTAATTTTAACTTGACATATCACTTCACACGTAAAATTTAATATTAAAAATTAATTTTATTTCACATCCTACACACATTACTAAAATAATAATCAATTTATATCACATTCCTCACATATCCCAACATAATAACTAATTTTATATCACGTCTCTCACATATCCTAATATAATAACTAACTTAATTTCATATTATTCACAACTTTTAATAAAAAAATATCTCTATTTAAATTTAATTTTAATTTTATTAAATTTAACCTTACAAACAATCAGACCAGTGGTTATAATTAAATAATAAAATTTTATCTTAAATTAATCAGGATGGTCGTCCACCATTACTTAAGGGAACTTTAGATCCATGTGAGGTTGAAAATTGGCTAACTCACATTGAAAAGAATTTTTGGAGTATGGATTGCCCATAAGAGAAAAAGATTGCTACCTTTGCACTTGATGGTGAAGTAGAGAATTGGCAAAGCATAAAGAGAACAATATTCTATGACCAACATGAGACAATTACTTGGAAGGAGTTTGTGGAGATATTTTAAAAAAAAATCTTTCTTGATTCTACTAGAGATAAGATGATAACTGATTTAGAGCATCTAATTAAAGGAGAATCCTCTATTAATGCATATGAGGTTGAAATTTCTAGACTGAATTGCTATGTACCAAATTTAATGCCAACTAAAACAGATAAGTGCCGCAAGTTCCTAGCTGGGCTAAGAGATGGTATTCTTATAAAGTTTATCTCCTTAAATTTTTTTAATTTTGGTGAGTTGGTGAAGGGAGCCTGAATTCTAAAGTAGGATCTTAATCTAATAAGGCAAAGGAAGGAAAATGGAGGAAAAAGAAAGGTATTCAGTACACTGAAAGATGGAAGCCAGGATTAGAAGAAGTTAGCTATTTTTCAACAACAAAAGTTAGCTAATACTTCTTCAAGTTTTGACCAAAGTCAGATTCCATTATGTTTTAAGTATGGAAAGCAATATACAAGATATTGTTATTATGGCACTACAAATTGTTACAAGCATGATCAACCGAGATATATTAAAATAAACTGTCCTGTAAATGGAGCTGGGACAAAGGCAGGAGAAAGTCAAAGACAAACACTTAGTACACAGTAGGAAGGGGAGACAGGCCGCCCATAGAAGGAGCATGGGCATAGAGGACATACTAGAGTTTATGCATTGACTTAACAAAAGTACAAATAACTCCAGATATTGTAATAGGTATGGTCACTATATATGAATGTTTAGTTATGATTTTAATTGATTCTAGTGTAGGTATTCTTTTATACCTAATGCTTTTGCTACACAATTATCTACTCAATCTAGATTGTTAAAGATAGAATTATCAGTACATACTCTTGGTAGAACTAGCTTAGTGGCCACACATATATTAGAAGATTGTAAGGTCATAATTAATTTCAGAAATACTTATTTGTTAGTTTTATAGTTCTACCATTTAAAGGTTTTGTTGCAATCTTTGGTATGAATTGGCTATTTGTATATCATGCTAGCATTGATTGTTTTCAAAAGCATGTCACCTTTCATATAGATAGTGAACCAGAGTTTCACTTTTATGGGAGAGATAAGAGCATTACTATTTTATCCCCCATTCAAGCTAGTAGGATGTTGGCTGGTGGGTGTCAAGGATATCTTGCATATATGGTAGATACAATGAAAACCTCTAGTGGCATCGAGAACATTCCTGTAGTACGAGAATTCTCTGAAGTTTTTCTAGATGAACTCTTAGGTCTACCTCCTATTTGAGAAATTGAATTTGCTATAGAATTGTTACCTAGCACTACTCCTATTTCAAAGGCCCCATATCTAATGGCTACTACAAAACTTCATGAACTCAAAAATCAATTACAAGAGCTTATAGATAGAGGATTTATTCGTCCAAGTGTATCATCATGGAGAGCTCTTTTGTTTGTAAAAAAGAAAGATAAGAGCATGAGATTATATATAGATTACAGAGAATTGAGTAAGGTCACTGTGAAAAATAGGTATCCATTACCTCGCATTGATGATCTATTTGACTAGCTTCAGGGTGCAACAGTTTTCTCGAAGATTGATCTCCAATTTAGATATCACCAACTAAGAGTTAAAGAGAAGGATGTGCCTAAAACTGCTTTTTGCACTCGATGTGGTCATTATGAGCTTTTGGTTATGTTATTTGGTTTGACAAATGCACTTGATATTTTCATGGATTTGATGAATAGAGTCTTTACCACTTATTTATATAATTTTATTATAGTCTTTATTGATGACAATATTCTTATCTATTCTAAGAATAATGATGAACATGCACAACATCTCAACATTATTTTGTAAGTACTAAAGGAAAATAAGTTATATGCAAAGTATTCAAAGTGCGAATTTTGGTTAAAGAAAGTGGCCTTCTTGGGTCATGTCTTTAGCGTAGGAAGAATAGCTATCAATTCCCAGAAGATAAAGGCAATTATGGACTGGCTAAGACCTGCTAATGTTTTAGAGATTTGAAGTTTTCTTGGACTAGCTAGCTACTATCGAAGATTTGTAGAAGACGTCTCTCATTTAGTAGCTCAATTGAGATTGACTCAAAAGATCATCAAATTTGTATAGTCTAATTCTTGTGAACAAAGTTTTCAAAAACTCAAGAAATGTTTAGTATTAGCATCAGTTCTCACTATTTCGTTAGGCACGGAGGAATTTTAGATATATAGTAATGCTTTTATTCAAGGATTGGGTTGTGTATTAATGCAGCATGAAAGAGTTGTAGCCTATGTGTCAAGACAAGTGAAAATTCATAAAAAGAATTACCCTACTCATAATCTTGAGTTAGCTACTATTATTTTTGCTTTGAAGATTTGAAGGTATTATTTATATAGAGTTCGTTGTGAGGTTTTTACAAATCATAAAGGGAAAGAAAGTTTCAATTGAGGTATATAAATAATACAGATCACAGAATTGTGAGTAGTATAAATAATATCTTTGAAGAAAGTTTCAATTAAAATAAAGTTTATTATTTATATACAGATTTGAAGGTATTATTTATTTGAGATGAGCTTATAAGTTTCTTTACAAAATTGAGGAAATGAACATCTCCCAACAAAATTAAATAGAAAATAAATCTTTCTAGCAGAGAAATAATATAAAGGAAAGAAAGTTTCTTATAGAGACAAATATATGATATAAGGAATGCTGATCTCTCTCACAAAGAACATAAAAAATTAATAAAAAATAATTATTTTATATTACATGCTTTATATTCATGTGCATAAAGTCATGTGCTATATATTATTTTACATATATTTTTGGATATGTTACTTACTAGTGGTAAATCAATGATCTTAGTTTCTACTGAGTTGAAGTCTCACTCTCTTGTATATAGTTTAATTATGTGAATCATATATCGGATTTCTGCTATTGTTTTGGTCAAGTTTGTGCTATAATTGTACCGTACAATACATATATTTTCATAAAAAATATATTTGATTAGACAATACAATAAAATTATAAAATAGTTGAACAAATCCAGTTATTCAAAGGTTAATTCCTTGCGCTACCTCCAACTGGGGACAGCTACACTTTACTCTTTAATAGCTTATTCCTTGTAGGGAGCTAGCCTATGACTGATATGCTTGGCACTCTGGTCTTGTTTAGCACCATCCAAAAAAAAAAAGAAATAGTATTTTATTAATATTTTAAATTTATTAAAAATTTCAATAATTTTATTTAATTTTATATTCAACATAAATTTCAATTTTAAAATAAATTTTATTTTACATCCTATATATCTCTCAATATTAAAATTTATTTTTTTCTAATTTACTCTATAAAATATAATATTTTCTCTTTCTCTTTTTTAATTATTTTAGGATAGTGCCAAACAAAATCTGTGGCCACATTCAGTCATACTGGCATGTTTTATTGATTGCACATGAGCGGCTAATTCTAACTCGGTCTTTTCCAACATTAACTTAAAGGTTAAAATAAATGTTTTACTTCATTAAAATAAGTATTTTGCATTTTAAACTTAATTTTTTTACATAAGTTTGAAACTAATTAGAAGAAATAACAAGGTTGTTAGTCAAATTAAAAATTACTTCAATCATAATTTTATGTGAAACTCAATAGAAACTAAGATCATTGATACTATATCTTTTGATATGCGGCAACTAGTGGTGAGTCAATGATTTTAGTTTCTACTGAGTTGAGGACTCACTATTCTCTAGATTTTGCAAGTTGATTAGAGTTCAGGAACATTTAGAAGATTCATGCAACTAAAAAATTAAAGCCAAGATTTATTTTTTTTTATATTTCTAATTTATGTTAGACAATGAGTATTTATTTTTTTAATGCTAGTTCTTTGGGGTGTTAGTGTACAGATCTGAGTTTTACAAAGTGAACTATAAACTGTGGTTGGATATTTTATTTGATTAGAAATATTTTAATTAATGATTAGAGCTCTGAGTATATTATTTGGACCCGTCTGATCATTATGCTATCGAAACCCTGGATAACGGTTAGGCGGGTGTGACATTATTCTTGTGAATTGCACATTAACCCATGATTTTGAGGATTAATTGATGTGTAATTTCACATGTATTTTGTAGCCAAACTATAAAGATTGAGTTTGGGAATGCTAATGTATAATTAGCTATATTTTTTAGGTACATATGTAATTATCCTTATTATTTGGGTGCATTATTGTCTATTTTTTTTGTAAAATTACTCATCTACCTCTCAAATTTATGTGAATCATATATCGGATTCCTGCTTATTGTTTTGGTCAAGTTTGTGCTATAATTAATGTGCCGTACAATACAATTATTTTCATAAAAAAAAATATTTGATTAGACAATCTATACAATACAATACAATACAATTATAAAATAGTGGAACAAATCCAGTTATTCAAAGGTTAATTCCAACTCGGTCTTTTCGAACATTAACTTAAATTTGAATTTTTAAGGCCTCGTTTGGTCCGAGATAAGTTTTTGCCCAACATAAATTTCAACTATAAAAGTTAACTTTATTTCACATCGAACACAAATACGAATATTAGAGTTGAAAATATTTCACATTTTACACATTTTCTAATATTAAAATAAATTTATCTTTCATTAAACTTAAAATATTAAATACGTTTTTATCTTATCTAAAAAAAAGCTCCAACCAAATGAGGTCTTGAAGTTAAAATAAATATTTTACTTCATTAAAATAAGTATTTTGCATTTTAAACTTAATTTTTTTTACATAAGTTTGAAACTAATTAGAAGAAATAACGAGGTTGTTAGTCAAATTAAAAATTACTCTAATCATAATTTTATGTGAATTAATCCTCAGGGAAAAAAATTAGGGAGCTAGAGATGGGCATTATAGATTTTCAATCATATATATTACATCAAAGTGAAATTATCGTAGACTTTGTAGCACATTATTTCTATCACAAATTTTGTGACAAACTATATGTTGTCATAAGAGTATTTGCGACAATGCAAACTACGACAGAACCTACAATATTAAATAAATCTACGAGATTTGTGTGTCATGATACTTGTAATCGATCTCTGTAATATTGTTTCTACTTTTACACTATATTGAATGGCTATAACAAATTTTTAACATATATCGATCTTAAGCAAAGTAAAAATCATAATCCATATTATTTATTAGAAAAAAAATTAAGATATATATATATATATATACAATTAATTGCATAAAACTACTTTGAAGTACTAAAATTACATTAATTGGATGATCAATTGGTGGTTACATGCATGATTACAAGTTTAGAATAAAATGAACAAATCCTTTGATCGAGTTTTATATATATGTATATAGATATACAGATTTAAAATAGATCAATAATTCTAAATTCCAAGAACTCTGGCTAGCTAGTTAATTAATTATTCTTGATGGGTTGAGCTTCAAAACCTCCCTCCTTCCTCTTCACCAGGGCATAGGGCATGTACGTCCCCATGATCTTGTCCCATGCAATAAAAAATGGCTGAGAGAAATTGTATTTGATGCCGTAGAGCTGGTGATGCACATCATGATAAGCACTGTTATTGCTGAACAGCAAGTGCAGAGGATTTCCCGGCAGCCACAGCCCGCAGTGGTCGTCGACCGTCTTCACCGTTGCGAAGGAGAAGAAGAAGATCGCCGTCCGGGGGGTCATGCCGGAGAGGAGGAAGGCGATCGCACCGCCGCAGGTGTCGAGGAGAAGACCTTCGAGGGGGTGGTTGTAGAGGGCTCCGTAGGCGTAGGGAACTACGAGGGTGTGGTGCTTCGAGTGGACGTGCTTGTACAAGAACTTGTTGAGGTGCATGTAACGGTGGATGAAGTACTGCCACGTGTCAAGAACGACCATGCCGGCGGCGAGCTGAAGGGCGATCATCAGCGAGGGTGGCTGCGGCCTTTGGGACGTTCCACTTCCATCGTTGATAACCTGAAGGGGTAATTAAATTCATGCAACAAAACATGAGAATTAGATCAATTACTGCATGCATGCATGAGCCTGTTAATTAATTAATTTGGATGTGATTAACTTACGGTGAAGAGAAGGAGGGAGACAGCGACTTGAAAGGCTTGTTGAATGAGGACTCCTTTGACTACAGTGAATTTGGAGACAACGTTCTTGGCGTCCTCTTCGCCTTTCGGATGAAGACGGTAGCCGTCGACGGAGGAGCCTAGCAGGATGAAGATCGCAGAGTATATCCAGTACACCGCTATGGGGATGAAAGTCCCCAGCAGCTCATCTGATACTTGAAAACCAGCTGCCATGAACATTTACTAATTAATTAGCTTAATTGACACAGAGACAGAGAGAGAGATATATTATGAACCTATATAAAGAGAAGAAGAATAAGATCTGGGTGTTGTGAGGGATGAAGAAAGCCTTAAGCATGTTTTATAGATCAGCAGAGAATTAAGGATGGCCGGCCATCAATGAGCTGCACTAGTGTGGCTTCTGTGTTTTTTTTGCTTCTTCTTCGTCTTTTCCCAGAGCTAGATCAGGTCTAAAATGCCGGCAAGTGGGGCGACGGCGGGAGACGGAAAGGCTGGAACCAGTCAAAATTGACCGTGTTTGATCACGTACGTCTCTGTAGCACGAACTTCAAAGCATATCACGTACCTTAGGTTTTTTTTTAATTATTATTAATTACATCATTGTTGACCAATAGCAATAATACGCACGTATGCATCGTTGATCATCAAATTAATAATGAAGAATTCAAAGATTGACGTTTCTAATCTGGGATTAATGTTCATTTGATAATGGGTTAATTGCACTAAAACTTTGCATTAATTTGATAATGGCCTTTGGGTTCCACTTCCATCCGTCCATAATTTTATAAAAAAATATTTCTAATTAAGATCTTTTTCGAAAGATGAATTTTTAGGTCATTAGTAATCAATTAAAAATATGATATAAAATTACATAAACCAGCATCTTATTTGAAAATACTACAAAAAATTGTGAGTAATGACTATATCTATATGCCACATAAAATCACCTAGTATTACTCATTGAGCTATAAATTAAATCCATTGCATTATTGATGTTTTAAGCTATACATGCATGCCTATTTATAGGAAACAAAATAAAAAAGCAGTTGGTTAATATATCCATCGATCTCCTTCTCCGGGGATCAATGATCTAGTGATGCTAGCTCCAATGTGTGTGGACTACGCAATCAAATCTCTAGATAGCCTCGCGCACGTACAGTCTTTTATCTTGTGATGTTCATGATAAATACAGATTAAACGGTCTATTGTGTCTTTTAATCAGACAAAGTGATTAATTATTGCATGTTGCGGTTTAGTCTTGTAAGATTGGATGGTCTGGTCAACTATATATCGCCTTTATATGTCTTCACTAATTAACAAATTCTTATTTAGATTTAAACAAGTAAGATCACTCCTTATAGTTTTTTGTCATGTCTTCTTTGGTCTCTCTCTTACTCTTTATACATGAGAAAAATCTAATAACTCGATTTTCAGAACTGGAACTTCAATCGGCCCATAATTTATATGTTTAAACTATCTAGGCTGACTTCCTCTAAGTTTATTCTCAATTAATACAACTCTAATTTTCTTGCAAATATATTCATTTCTCATCTTATCCTTTCATGTATATCCATACATTTACCTTACTATCTTTATTTCTATAATATATATTTCATTCATATATATCCTCTTTATTGGCTAGTATTCAGTACTATATATTATACTAGTTTTACTATATTTTTATAAAATTTACCCATAAATGTGCATAAAAATTTTCTATCGCACAACACACTAGATCAAAGTATTTTTTAATTATTTTACCCATCCTACTTGGATCCTGCCAATAACTCTTTATTTATTTCACCAAAATTTTATAAGAGCCAGACATATACATGAGAAAATGTAGTGATCTCTAACCGATTGCTATTGCATGTCAAAAATTTCTCTGCTTGTTGGGAAAATTTAATTCACTTCTGAATTGTTTGGTTGTGGTTTGAGGATTAATGGAAGGCACCCCAACGATACTCTTATAACATGGAAGAACTCAGTAAAACATAGAAAAGTCTCCTATTTAGGAATCTATGATCTATATGTAAGAAATGATAAATCTCAGGACCCAAAAATAATTACCCATTTAAATAAATTCCTCACCTAAAGCGATAACGCGTGGACACGAGTGGTTTAGCCAGTCCCACGTAGGGCAGTTAAGCGAGTTTGAGTTTGAGTTTGAGTTTGAGTTTGAGACGTGTGTGCATCAACTCAATTAAACTCAACCTTTTTTTTAGTTTTAAATTAAATTTACTTCAAATCAACAATTTTTTTTTTTTGACTTTAAGTACGTTAATTATCAAAGTCCAATTAAGCCTTACTTTTATTTTAATTTGATTAAATTTATACATACAATATATATTTTTATATTTTTTTAATCTCTTTGATATGCAGAACCTTTCAAAAAATTTATGTAAAATATTTTAAATACATATTATAAGAATTTAAATATGCACACATATATTTGACAGCCTTGCAGTCCCATTTCAATGATTGGCCCGTGGTCAAGATTAAGGAACGCCGCAGTAAACAGACCGGCGCTGATCAAAATATATATGTCGGCTATAGCCAATTCTTCTGCATACGGCAAACCCTAATTTAATTAATTAATTAACCTCCAATCTTATTTGGAATGATATATATATATATATTATTTATATTTATATTTATATAATATGTATATGAGTACGTATAGGTACATATACATGTTTTTTTAAGGCAATGCTTCAAGCCCATGCTGTAAAAATTGGACTTGGCTCATTAGCTTGGTTCATAGTCAAACTGAACTGATCAAACTAGCTGGTAAAACAGTTATTTTATCGGCAAATACATGTGATATATGCAATTGATAAGGAAAACTCCCTGTTTGGCGGGAGAACTAAAATAGTATCAAAATGGTACTAATTTAAAAAATAATAATGATAATAAAAAATTAATTTTTTAAACTATTCTACACAAATTTTAATATAAAAAAATATTAATTTACTTTACATACTCAATAATTTAAATGTGAAATAAAATTTATATTTTTATTAAAAATTATTGAGCATGTGAAGTAAAATATTATTTTTTATATTAAAATTTTTGTAGAGTAATTATAAAAATTTATTTTTTATTATTATCATTGTTTTTTAAACTAGTACTATTTTGATCCTGATTTTGATCCTCACGCCAAACATGGCAAATTAATTGAGATCTAAAATCTAAATCCCCCTCGGTATTATTTCTTTTGAGTTTTGATCAAATGAGGGGGATCAAATTAAGTCGAGGTGTGATTAATCTCATATCATATATAGAAACTTAAGTACACTTCACAACTATTATGAAGAATCCATCGTGACCTAGTCTTTTCATTAAAAAAGTGAGACATATAAAAAGAGATGCATGATAATTAGGTTAATTGCATGGTTATAAAGTTTAATTTCAATCAGTAGTATTTGGTCTGATAAATTAATTCTATATTTGCTAGGAAAATAAATTTAAAGGCTGCAAAGGATCAAAAGTGGAGACGATGGTTGCAACAGCATCGACGCCATCACATTCGAAGAATATATATAGAAAGGCTGCAATGCCACATGGTGAAAGGGTGAATGAACTAACTAATACAAGCATATATATATATATTATATATATAACACTTGATAAATGTTCAATCTCTCGGAGAACTTGTGAAATTAAGGATAGTAAAGTATTTTCATAAAAAAATGTTTATGAATCTATATATGTAACATAAAAATTCTATATATTTTAAAGGACCTAAATGATATTTGCCCTGAGTCAACTCAGACCTTTCTAAGCCGCCCCTAGCTATCATGCATATTTCCGTTGTCAACTAATTCACATTTTATGAAAAGGAAACGATATACAAAATATAAGATGAAATAATGAAACTTAAAGGCTAAAAGCCCACGATGCTTTTGAATTTCGTGCCACAACGACCAGATCAAAACGGACGGTTGACTGGTCCAAGTCAGGCATCTGGGCCTCTCACCTTCCTCCTTCCATGCCGGCCTTTTTAGACCTCAAGCTTCACAAGAACATAAAGAGGAAGCTCCTTCTAGCTCTCTCTCTCTGTCTCCCTATAAAAGAAGCTTAAGCCTCTCTTGTTCAGTCACCACACCAAGCTCGATTCTCTCTCTCTCTGTACTTGTGTGTGTAGTTATGGCAGTTTTTCAAGTGTCTGATGAGCTGCTGGGAACCTTTTTCCCCATAGCAGTGTACTGGATATACTCTGGGATCTTCGTTCTGTTGGGCTCCTCCGTTGACAGCTATCGCCTTCATCCAAAGGGCGAAGAGGACGTCAAGAATGTTGCCTCCAAAGCTACTGTAATCAGAGGAGTCCTCGTTCAACAGGCCTTTCAAGTCGCCGTCTCCCTCCTCCTCTTCGCTGTAAGTTTCTCATATAGAATCTTCATATTATAAAAAATTAATTACGTACGAGGGATTAATTATATATGTCACTCCTAACTAAACAAACTTTTTTAGCTCGTTTCTTCCTAAAATTAAATATATTTTGAATGTATAATTAAAAAATATAATATGAAGGGATGCATGTAATTCATAATTTTTTTAAAAAAAATATTATATATAAATTATGAAGTGATTTATGTAATTAAATATTTAATTTTAAAATTTAAAATGAGTAAAATTATCTTATTTATAAGGAGTGATATACATGTTAGTAATTCTCCCAGTAAAAAAATTTAAGTGCATGAAAACGTTATTAAAGGTAATTTAAACTTCTTCAAATATATATATATATATATATAGATTATGAATCTAATTTTTTGATTCAAACCCTCATCAGGTTATCAAAGATGAAAGTGGGACACAAAGGCTGCAGCTGCCTCTGTGGATCATTGCTCTCCAGTTCATCGCCGGCATGGCGGTGCTGGACACATGGCAGTACTTCATCCACCGGTACATGCACCTCAACAAGTTCTTGTACAAGCACGTTCACTCGAAGCACCACACCCTGGTAGTTCCCTATGCCTATGGAGCCCTCTACAACCACCCTCTTGAAGGTCTTCTGCTCGACACCTGCGGCGGCGCGATGGCCTTCCTCCTCTCCGGCATGAGTCCTCGGACGGCGATCCTCTTCTTCTCCTTCGCGACGATGAAGACAGTCGATGACCACTGCGGGCTGTGGTTACCAGGGAATCCTCTGCACTTCTTGTTCAGCAATAACAGTGCTTATCATGATGTTCATCACCAGCTCTATGGCACCAAATACAATTTCTCTCAGCCATTTTTTGTTGCCTGGGACAAGATCATGGGGACATACATGCCTTATGCCCTTGTGAAGAGGAAGGAGGGAGGTTTTGAAGCTCAACCAATCAAGAATAAGTAGCTAGCTAGCTAGTAGCTAGCTAGAGATTTCATTCATGCATGCATGAAAGTACTGTTTATAATGCATTTTTATATAGGAGAATTTACATACAGAACACTGAATTCATCACAAATTATGCATTTCACCATCTTTTAGTAAATATTACACATATCACACTCTTTTTACATTTCTATTGTTACAATAGAAATGTAAAACCCATAAATAGAGTGTGATATGCATGTGTAATATTTACTAAAATATGATGAAATACATAATTTGTGATGAATTCAGTGTTCTTTATGTAAATCCCCCTATATTTACTCTCACATTGATTTATTCCTAATGTTAGTGACATCACTATCATTTTATTTCTAAACATGTAATGTAAGCATCAATTCTCTTGTATTTTTTAGTTTAAAGAAGTAATTAATATTATTCAAAGTACCCATAAGTTGGGGGGTATGAGTGAGTAAAATACCCAAAACTCAAAATTCTCTCGTGTTTTATTTGAATTGAACTCGATAACTCGATCTCATAGCTCGAAGTTAACTCACTTGAAAAAAAATCAATTCAACTCATAGTTGACCGATATTTTTTGATAAAATATTTTTTAAGATATTTATGCACATGTATATGTTATATAAGAAATATATATATTGAAAAATTTATATATAAATAAATCTACAATAAATATAAGTTTAACTAAAAAATTATTTTATAATATATGAATATTAAAAAAATCATATATAATATATATTAAATACAAAATATTATGTAAATTAAAAAACATAAGATTAGAACTAAGCTCAATTCAACTCAAAGTTAACTCAACATCAAATAAATTTTAGTTACCCAAATCAATCTTGATTTGATGAACTTGAAAATTTTAAATTTTAGTTGAGGTAAATTCACTAGAACACAATTTATTATCTTCCCTAGTTGGTGGTCGATGTCAATATGGTAATTTAATTGTGTTTGTTAAAGGTTATAATATTTTGGACAATAAATTTCAGCTAGAATTTGTTACAATATTCTTCTATGATGAAATTAATTAAAAGAAGTATTGCTGGACAACTCAGCTAATTACAGACCATTGGAGTAGCTGTCATGACCCAATCCAATGAGAGTGGGATCTAAGAGTCGCGTATTAATGACCCAGTCCGACAAATGAGGCAAGAAAGATATCTAACAAGTAGGATGAGAAAATATTGATAAATGTTAAAAATCATAAATATAATCTCATATTAAAAAGAGATGAGAAAGTTAATGTATAATATGTGCAATAACTCATAGTATAATTTATGTAGGCCAAAAAATAGGCCAATGTGAATAACACATTAATAATATTGTATGAAATTATATATGACATGCATAATATGCTAATAGGAGAATGTCAAATGACTACATTTTTGACAATTGTAGTCATAGTTAAAATAAAAATTAAAATTGAGTGAAATATTGTGATATAACCAACAGAATGTATAGAAGGTAATTTATAAATAAATTTTCTAATAAATTTTATAAATTTTGATTTTTTTAAACTAAATTTTGATTTTTTTTGATAGTATATAAATTTTTTAATGTAATTTTTGATATTTTTTTTATTTGAATAGTTGAATGTAAAATATTATTGTCCATCAATTTTACCGGTGCGGCGGTGACGTTCTCCTTCCCTGTTTCAACGGAAAAATTAGTGCATTCGGACGCCCTAGCACGTAGATTTTGCGAAAATCATTCAGCGTGCGACACCTTGCTGTCCCACTCATATATAATAATTTTTATCATATATGTTTCATAATTTATCACATACGTAGCACTTTTATCATATATGTATTATAAAATATCTCATATGTATCATAATATATCTCATACATAACAAGTTTTATCATATATGTACCATAAAATATGTCATACGTAGCAAATTTATGACATACGTAACAAATTTTTACATTTATGTATCATAATATGTCTCATACATAATAATTTTATTCACATATGTATCATAATACATATCATACGTAGCCATTTATATCATATATGTATTATAAAATATCTCATATATATTATAATTTGCTACTTATGACATATTTTATGGTACATATGTGATAAAATTTAATACATATAAAATATATTATGATATATATGAGATATTTTATAATATATATATGATAAAAATTACTATGTATGTAATAAATTATGATACATATATGATAAAAATTAGTATGTATGTAATAAATTATGATACATATGTGATAAAAATTATTATGTATAAGTGGACCCGCACGCACGCAAAATCTACGTGGTAGGGCGTCCAATGCAATAACTTCTCGTTTCAACGGCTATTGGCGACAGGACCACGGCGACGATCATTTAAACCCTAAACCCCGCCGCCGCCAGCCACCGCTGTAAGAGTGCAGGGCACAAGATCGAACCAAACGAATAGCAGGATCCTCATCTCTCGTCGGAAAGATGGGTAAGTTCCCTCCTTCCATGCGCTCAGCTCCTCTCCCTCTCACCTTCCTCAAACCCCGACCTTCTCCCAGTAATCCGACATCCTCCTCGCCGGCGCCGGAAGCCCCGAAGACCTGCTGGACTCTTCAAAAAAAGAAGAAGGAGAAGAAGAAGAAACTGAACGAAGAAGTAAAGACAGTCCGCTCTCCTCCCCCAATCTTCCTCTCTCCCTCCCTCCCCGACGCCACCGCCGTTGTCAACTCCATCGCTGGATCCTCCTTCCGAGCTGCCGATCCTCAAATTCTCCTCCAATCCTTTTGCAATGCCGGCGCCTCTCCCGCGGACTCCCTTTCCCTCCTCCGCCACATCTCCCTCCGCTTCCCTTCCTTCTCTCCAGATCGTTCTACCTACCACATTCTTCTGGTCCACGCCTGCCTCCAGCCCACCCCCGGCGACCTATCCGCTGTCTCCACCTTCATCGACCTCATGTCATCCTCCGGCTTCCCACCTGACTCCTCCTCTGCAGACCTAGCCGTCCGCGCTCTCTGCTCCTCCTCTCGCGAGGACGACGCTGCCGACCTCCTCCTCCGCAACCTCTCCCTCCACCCCGATCCCTTCACGTACAACTTCCTCGTCCGCCGTCTCGCTGGCACTCGATCCCTCTCCACCGTCTATTCCTTCGTCAACGAGCTCCGGGAGGTCGCCAACATTCTCCCTGACCGCATCACATACACCATTCTCATCGACTCCGTCTGCCGCAACCGCAACCTCCGCGAGGCCACACACCTCCTCGGCGTCCTGAAGCATTCCGGGATCAAGCCGGATTGTTATCTCTACAACAACATTATGAAGGCTTACTGCATGTTGGATCAGTGTGGGGAGGTAATGGAGGTCTACAACAAGATGAGGGACGAAGATATTGTGCCTGATCTTGTCACCTACAATACATTGGTCTACGGTCTCTCCAAATCTGGCATGATAGAACAAGCTAAGAAGTTCCTGAGTGTCATGGCAGATACTGGGTATTTTCCAGACATCGTGACCTATACATCTCTTATTAGCGGAATGTGTAGGAAAGGAGACACCTCGGGAGCCCTAATGCTTCTTGGGGAGATGGAAGAAAGGGGATGCAGCCCAAATGAGTGCACCTACAATGCCCTGCTTATGGGGCTTTGCAAGGCTGGGTGTTTGGATAAGGCAATTGAGTTGTATAGAGTGATGATTCAGGGTGGGATGAAGCTTGAAAGTCCAGCTTATGCAACGTTTTTGAGGTCTTTGTGCCGGTCAAATAGAATTGCAGAAGCCTATGACGTGTTTGATTATGCAAGGGAAAGCAAAAGTCTAGCTGATGTTGTTGCTTATTCGGCGCTGGAGAACTCACTGAAAGGATCAAAAAAGTTTCGAGTGTGAAACAGCACACAAGGTGGTAAGTTTCTGTTTCAGAATGTTTGCTTATTGTGGCATCTTTCTGTTATTGATAATTTTGTTGTATGATGATGAATATGCATGACTTATTTTCTTTAGTACATTGGTTTTGAGACACCTATGTTATTCTTTCTTTTGGGATGTAAGATGTTGAACTTGCCAGATATATAGCTCGACTGAAGAGAATAGGACAATGGCAATGGAGAAATTGGCCAATGTTTCTAAATAATATTCTCCTAATAAATCGGTTATTCCGGACACTTCATTACTCCAGTTATGCATCATAAAAAGTAGGATAAATTACATGTGGGTCCCTAGGATTAAGCTCACCTTTCATGTAGTTTCATATTGTTTGACTTCATGCATGTTCAATTAATTTTGTTGTCAATTTAAATCAAAACACATCATTTTTGAACGTTGTCTTTGTATCCTCTCCTCCCTTCAAGGGAGAGAGGGAGGGAGTGATGCCGCACGAGTCGCAAAGCGATTAGCACATAACTAATAAGGATTTATGCCTAGGTATATATGCAATGTATGATTTAAAACCTCCCAAGTAGCCTTTAGATTGATTTAAATATAAATAAGCAATAGAAGATAAAAGTTTAATTTGATTTAAAATCTTGACAAGTGCTAAGTTTAAACATGCTGAATGCCATGATCTTGAGGCGATCAAATCAAAAGCTTCCATATATTATGCTAATCAATAATAGGAGCGTATTCATATAGAGCTTAGTATGGCCTTGTTTGGCACCATCTCAAAAAAAAGTAAAAAAATAATAAAATATTTTATTTTATAGAGTTGATGGGAAAGAATTTTATTTTAATATTGAGAGGTTTGTAGGATGTAAAATGAAGTTGATTTTAAGGTTGAAATTTGTGTTGGATGTGAAATAAAGTTGATTTTTAATGTTGAAATTTATATTGGATGTGCAATCAAGTTATTGAAATTTGTGATAAATTTAAAATATTAATAAAATATTAATAAAATATTAGGTTTGATATTTTTTTGAATGATGCCAAACGAGGCCATAGTTTCTAGAGAAGTTTAAAAATAGTTCTTGAAAATCTAACAGACTTGTGCAAACTGGGCGTGGAAAATCTAAAATTTTGGGTTTATAATTTTTCTAACATGGAATCTAATTATTTAAAGCAATCAAAAGTCCAGAATAATGAACAAGAAGAATTAGGAGAGAAAACCATTAATGGTAGCAACAATAACCATCATAGATGTCCTATCAGATTTTAACAGCAGTCAGAAAACAGAAGACATAAATAGAAATAGTAAAGAATCTAGACAATCTTTGGCAGAACAAGGAAAGTAAGCTGGAACACAAGTACTAAATTAGAACCTCAAGCATCTTTTGGTAAGTAATTTTTTTGCCTCTGGTTTGGACAATTTGAGCTAACTTTGATATGCACCTATGATGGGAAATCAAATTAATTTGTATTGGATGGTTGTATTAAAAGTTGCCTTGGATGATTGCATTGAAAGTTGTGTAAGATATAAAATAAAGTTAATTTTTTATGTTAGAGTTTGTATATAATGTGATATAAAATTATTTTCTTTATTATTTTAAATTGAGGATAAAAAACCTTTGAAAATTTTTTACTTGGACTAAACTGGCCCTAACATGACTAGTGCATTATGCTGATGAACTCGCTACAATGGATTTCTCTGGCTGCACTTTTTGATTGGCCTTTTAGTTTCTAGATCATGCTCTAATCTATTTGTGTTTTGGATGCAAACATATCAGGGTATTTGAAAAGTTGAAAATTGGAGACCCATCTTCGTGTAGATCATTAAAAATGGCTCTGTTTGATTCTTGAAGTTGCACGACTGAAATGTCACCTTTCCTGATAAAGTTCTAGTCCTGTCTCCTTCAAGAACTTTTTATCAGTAGCAAGTTGACTTTGGTGCGTGACATTTGAAGCTGCAATCTAGAAATGTGACCACCAGTTAATGTGGTGGAAAGATTAGCATCTTCAAAGACGTTGAAGAAGAATACTATCCAAATATGAATTAGTCCATCTCAATCTAACCAAAAACGGTATGTTTTGGGTGTTCTTTTTAGAGTTTACAATATATTTTCTGTCTTTTTGGGAAAAAAGATAGGTTGCAAGATAATCAAGTTTATGCATATACAGACAATGTAGTTTTATCTTCTGTAAAATCTTTTCTCAATGTCTGATATGAATATGAAAGTATTGTGAGTTGTAGTCCCCTTCTGGCATAATATTCTGATGTTGATATTGCATTTTCTTTTAATGCATTTTGTAAGATTATGTTGGCTAACGCCACTCATGTGAAATGCCATCTATATGAAACTTGGAAAGTTACATTGCTGTTATCATTTACTTGATTTAATTGTTGCATTTAGTTGAGTAGTATTACTCAAGGAATGATAGCATTGTGTTTGACCTTAAAACCGCGTTGCATTATATCTGTTAATGCTCTTTCAGTATCCTTTCGGGATTTATATTGTTTATTTTGTGTAGCATTCAATTGTGATACATCATGGAGTACCCTCGTTGTGAATAATACACTCACAAATATGAACTAAGTACAAAATAATCTAGAATATAATTCACTATTGGCATGCACGAACCAAGTGATATGAAAATGGCACTTATATTTAGATAGCACTGTAATTGGGAAATAGGATTATTTAGAGCCATGCTTAATAGATTTAAAGGGTTTTATGGAAAAATCAGTTTGTTTGTAAGTAGAGTTATGTGAGGCCTTTCTTGAAAATATCTTTTGCGGCCTAAGATGATAAGAGGGTCAAAGCTAGGGTATTTCAAGAAATTCACCACCGTTGCTCTAATCAACCATCGTCTTCAAACGAAGATGAGCTCGAGGAGTTTTTTTGAATGAGGAAGACCCTATTAGAAATGCTCAAATGAATGTTTTTTTTCTGGAGATGATGAGGAAGGTTACTTGAGGAGTAAATTGCTCATGGTACTTTATCTAATGAAGCCTCACCACAAGCAAGGATTGCCTATTGGCCTTTTGCCCTTAATCATCAGAAATATCTGGAACACTTCCCAATACTTGTTTGTTTGAAAAATTGCTTGAGCAATTACCTAAGAACGACCACCTAATGAAGGCTTAGTATATGACAGAGTTACAAGTTCCCTGTAAGCCGTTATGGATTCTCTAAACCCATCGCCTGTTAGTGCAAGCATTTGCTCCACGTCGCCAAATCCTACAATCCAATGAGGTACTCTCTTTAATGTACGCGAGGAAAAGGTGCATAAAGGTATAGGATAGACTTGGCTTTGCTTATAGGACAAATTAGCAGCTGCATCTACTTGTATTATCTTCTCCTTATTAGTAGGGTTGTTCTTATAAATGACATAAGAAGAAAGGTTTAGGGGAAGCAGTCCAAGGGACATATCATCCTTCTACTCTTCACTAAGCTTCTCCTTCGCACAAACAACCAAAGCACCCTTTCTATTCCGGCCTACACAAAGAACCCTTGGTTGTGATCACAATAAATTGTTGAAGTCACATTAACTCAAGTTATTTTTATAAACTAATTAAAATCATCTGAATTGAAGGCCCCTGCTTGATTTGGATTTGACCCAATTTCTTTACTTGTTATAGACAATTGCTATTCTAATCTGAAGCCGTAGTTACCTAATTGTTATTGTATTCTTTTATTTTGTTTATAAGAAATGCAGGTAGTTTAATTATTTGTTCTAAAATGTTTTGTAGGCTTCACTGACTTGACAATGATACGCTTCAATGGCCATCATCAACTATTTGTTCCTCTACTCTTCATTGTCTAATTTTCCTGATTTGCCTCTAATGCATCATGTATTGAGTCAGATTTGTAATTATAGATTCATATCTGTAAGATGCTGATAGTAAGTTTTTTTTTTTTTCAAATTGACTAGTTGTTCCTTTATTATTGGTGTTGCTGAAATGTTTGTAATCTAGTAAATAGCTCTGCAAACAAATAAATCGGATTGAATTGAAAAATGGAAAGATTTGTACAATTTGTCTAAGAGGGCGTTTGGTTTAGTGTTATTTCAATGTCAATGTTATTTAGATGTCATGTTATCTAAATGTCATTGTTATTCATCAATGGACATTTGTTTGGTTCAATGTTATAATATTAGAAAATATAAATGCCATCCAAATAATTTTTGTTTAGTTGAAAGTTACTGACATTATAATGATAAATTAATGGTGTTATCTTGAGATGTCGCCCGATTTGGGGTGACATCTAGATGTCAGCATGTAATGACTTATTTGTAATTAATTATAATGTTATTTAAAGATGACATTAAACCAAACAATTACTTTTTAAAGATAACATAACATAAAATTGAGATAACACTGAACCAAACGCCCCCTAAGTTATATTTTATCACCACTTTGCAGGGAATTGTTAGGTTGGAATATTTCGTATCAATAGATAAGATATTCGGTATACTAATATTGATTAGATCTGAAATCTATTATGAAATTACTTATTCATTGGGCATTCTCAATATTATGTATTGAAGAGGACTCGAACGTTCATGCTCTTTAGCACGAGATTTTGAGTCTCACGGGTAATTTTCACCGTCAAGGTATCAAGATACAACGCAGCTTGATAGTGCATTTATTCTGAGTACAAAATATCATGGGTTAAAATCCTGTCATCCATACCTATTCTTCCTTCCATGCGCATAATTCATTGAGTAAAATTAAAGCCCTATTCGGCAATGAACTAAAAATCATGGCTAAAATTACTCATAGCCAAAATCTTAAATTTATTTTAAAAAATATTAAAAAATTATTTTATATCTCATTTTACACAAATTTCAACATTAAACAATCACTTTATTTCACATCTAACACAATTCTCAATAAATCAATCAACTTTATTTCATATCCTATACAATTTTTAATATAATCAAATTATTTTATTTCATATCATACACATTTTTTAAAAATGGCTAAAAATTTTAACTAAATTTACTTTTTTTTCTTATTACCAAACAAAGCCTAGATTGATGAAAAGTCATACCTAATTGAAAGAGAATGCTATTCAAGCGCATTTCAAGTTGTGTAAAATGTATAATTAATTATTATTTTGATATATGTTTAATAATATTTTTATTTAAAATATATATTTTTTTTAATTTATGTATAATGTGATATATTAAATTAAAAGTAAACTCAGATATGCTTGAAATAATTTCATTTGCCATTCTTACGTGTGGTTGCTTCATAATGTTTTGGATTATATATTTATGTCTAATAAAGTGGTGTTATGTTATTTTTTACTTACTGAAATTGTTTTTAGGAGGCATTTGTTTCGATGTTATTTTGATGTTATGTCATATTATTTAGATGTTATGATATTTAAATATTATTTTTTAAATAATAATTTTATAATTTTTAAAAAATTATCTAAAGATGTTATTAAGGGGCGTTTGGTTCAATATTATTTTGATGTTATGTTATGCTATTTAAAGAAAATAATTGTTTAGTTCAGTGACATTTATAAATAATTTTATATAAGATTATAGAATTATTGGTTAAAAAATAATATTTAGATATTATAATATTTAGATTATATAACATAACACTAAGATAATAACGAACCAAATATCCTTTAAATCAAATAATTATTTTATTTACATAATAATATTAAGGGGGCATTTGATTTGTTATTATTTTGATATTATGTTATATAATTTAGATATAATTTAGATATCATTATTTAACTAATAATTCTATCATCTTATAAAAAATTATTTATATATATCATTAAATCAAATAATATTTTATCTAGATAATATAATATAATATTAAAATAAATTGAACTAAATGATTCCTAAATTTAAACATGTTACTTTTGCTTACAATTTCTTTTTGATAAGTTTTATGCCAAAATTTTGCATTCTTTTATTGAAATGATATTTAAATGAGATTTTTACCCGTATAACACAAAAAACTTCAATATTTACTTATTAGACACCCTAAAGTTAAATATTATATGACACACACTTATTTATTTTAATTTTACAACCAACACACCCTAGTTAAAAAAATTCTTACATTTTATTTAAGTAAACCATACTTAAGTTATGTTTTAACTTAAATAAAGTTCATAGGAATAAAATCTAACCCCTTTGTATCTTAAATTAAATCTAATCGTCAAGATGAGCATCTAACGATTAGATTTAATTTAAGATACACCGAGAGTTAGGTTTTATTCCTATGAACTTTATTTAAGTTAAAACATAACTTAAGTATGGTTTACTTAAATAAAATGTAAGGATTTTTTAACTAGGGTGTGTTGGTTGTAAAATTAAAATAAATAAGTGTGTGTCATGTAATATTTAACTTTAGGGTGTCTAATAAGTAAATATTGAAGTTTTTTGTGTCATACGGATAAAAACCCCTATTTAAATGAGATTTTTACCCGTATAATTTAAGATGATTGATTTCAAAGATGATCACAATCTATCAACTAGTTTTTTTTTATGTTAAGAATTATTTAATATTGAAAACAAAATTTATGTATTATTTAAAAAATTTAAATTTTAGTACTAAAATTTATATGTAATATAGAATAAAATTTTTTTTATTATTTAGTATTTTTGAACCAAATTCCATTAAAATTTAGTTTACTTAAAAAAAACAACGTTTTCAAAATTTTTATGTCGTAATAAAAAATTTAAATATTAAAAATTAAATTTATTTTATAACATTCATAAAATAAAATATCTATAGTACTATTTATTTCTGTAAAAGACACATTTTTTTAATTTTTTTTGAATTTTTTTTTTACCTAAAGTTATTTATTAATTATACTTCGAGTAGCACCAGTGTCAACTATAGCATAAAATGAAAGGATTTATAATCGAAAAATTCTATTTTAAAAAATTAAATTTATTTCATATTTTATATGTATTTTAATAAAAATATTAATTTTTTAAATATAAGTTTTAGTAATAAATTTTTTTTTTTAAATTTAAATTAAATTTTTTCTTCGATGCTAATACAATTCATTTAAAAAATTTATTATAGTCACATAATGCTTTTAGTAAGTCGCGATGTTATCTGAGTATTTATCATCCTGAGCATTAATTCAATCTTACTATAATGCTATATCATTTAAAAATTTAATTATTTTTTTTTTAGATTCTACTGTAATCATAATAAAAAAAAATTGGAGATTAAAAAAATCGATATAATATGTATGTAATCATAATTATTTATTTTTCAATTCATATGTTAATATAAGTATATTTAATTAAATAAAAACGAATTTAGAGATTAAAAAAATCTACATGAAATTTAATGAAATAACATCAAATAAAATACTTTTTTAATATAATATTAAATTAAATAAATAATAATTTTAAAATGATAGTAATATCGAGATAATATATATGTTTGGCTAATTGAAATTTAAATGTGATTAACAAAAAAAAAGGTGATTAAAAAAATATTATTAATATTATTTTTTACTGATTATCCGGTTAATTTTTTGAATCTTTTTAGAACTTTCAAGGCCAAGGTTTTTTTCTAGGGGGAGGGGAAAACCCCTGCAACACCGGCAGAACCCTACGATAGATAGCAGGGTCAGCAGAGGCCACCCTCATCTTCCTCCCGTCCTCGCTCTCAGCACAACTTCGCCATCGGACTCCACCAATGGTGTCGTATCCGCTGCTGACGGCAAAGCCTGTCTTTGCATTGCTATCCAGAGACCACCTCTCCTGCCCTCTCGGTCAGTTCCACCAGAAAACTAAACCCGGCAGATTCGCCGGAACCCTAGATATCAGTAGATGGAAACGGATGGTTAACATCTCTGCTCAGGAGCGCACCGCGAAAAAGCAAAAGCAGGAAAGGAACGCCGAGCCAGGCGTCGACCCAGTCGGTTTCCTCTCCAGGGTCGGAATTTCTGATCGGGCTTTTGCTCAGTACCTTCGTGAGCGGTAGATCAGGCTCTCTGCTTTACTATTCTGCTAAATGTTTTTTCTCCTTTGAAAATTTGCGTTGGCACTCGAACTCTTTTTCCAGGCATAAGGCCTTGAAGGACCGCAGGTTTGAACTTTGTTCACGCTTTATTGATTTGAAGGAGGCTTCTTCTGGGTGGGTTTACCTTCAAATTTCTCATCTTGTTATTATATAAGGAAGCTTTTACGCTTATTAACAGAGCAAGCCTTTGTCTTTTTTTTTGTTCATTTTCTGTATTCATTTTTTTTAAACCAGGTATGAGATATTGGGGATGCATCGTCACCGGGAACATAGAGTGGACTTCATGGAATGGGCCCCGGGTTATTCTTGATTTTCATTTCTTGTTCTTCAACCACAATTTCTCACATTGGTTTCAGATTATCTGATAGGAGCCATTATAAGATTCTGTAGTTTTTATATGATGTGTAAGAATCTGGTTCCTAAGTTTAGAAATATTTAAAACAAGTCAACTCAAAATTGATGAAACTCTTTGAATCAAATTGATTTTGAGCAAATTTCAAGTTAGTTCTAGCTTGCTAGCTGGCTTGAAATTACATATATAATGTATATAATTTTAATATATATATATATAATAATATTCAAATGAAATGTTTTCCTATTTCTCCCCAAGACTAGATATTAAATCTCCAAAATATACTTATATTTATTAACATAATTGAATTGCCGTGAGCTGAGTCTACTCGAATTATGTTCGATTCTTGTTTTGTACCGAACTCAAAATTTTTGATTTCGAGTTGCCTTCAATTGTTTGCTCATGTTTAAAAGCTGGTAATCAAGTTTTAAAATTTATTCTGTCATCTAAATTAATTTTTTTTGCGTTTGACTTGGACTAATATTAAGATCTAGATATAGGACTAGACGAGCGGTAAATGGATCCTAATTAAATTTTAATTTTAATTTACTTAATTATAAAAGATTAGTGTAATATAATATAATAGAGCAAGTAACGCAATGGAAGCAATAGGTAAGAAATGCACAAAATAGAAAACATACAATGTAAAGTGGTTCGACTCAAACTTGAGCCTACCCCTACCCTGATTAGAAAAATCCACTAAAACACTTTTTTTGACAAAAGTGGAGAAGCCTGTACAATTCTTCCTAATGGTCCTCTTCATTATAAAGGCACAAATCATTTAACTCAAAGACTAGCTTAGAGGCACTCCCCTTTATACAAGATCAACAAAAGAATTGTAGAGTAAAGGAAAGTCTCAGAAATTACAACCAAGAATACAAGGGAAAATAACTCACTTTTTCTCCAAAGATTAACTTGTGTGCAAGAGGAGGGGTGGATGAGCATTTGAGCACTTAGAGCATTAATGACTTTGCTTAATCTCTACTAATTGTTCTTTGATCACTTGAGAGCTTGGAGAAGTAATGGTTGTGGTTGGAAGCAATTATGATGGCCGAGAATCAAGAAGCAGGCCCCAAAATTAGCTAAAAGGAATTTATATGATTGGATGTAATGGCTAGTCAAACTGCTAATTCTTTGATCGATTAGATAATTGATCAATGATTAACTATTACAGCTCAACGATTATAATTTGGGCTGTTTTGATTAATCATATGATTGATCAAAACCCTTGATCGATTAAGACCTGTCGTGGTGCTAGACTACACCAACTTTAGATCGATTAGTTGATCGGTTGATCAATCTAGCTAAAATGCCTCCTTTATTTGATCGATCAAACCGGTGTTGGTCGATCAGCTGATTGATCAAGCTTGCTTCGATGCCATTATGCACTAGCGACTGATTGATTCGGCAGACCTGCTCACTGTCTTTGATCGATTAGGCCAAACCTGATCGATCAAATACTATCCTAGACCAGAAATGAATTAAGTGCTTAAACGTGCATCTTCCCTACTCCTAACAAAACAAAAATTAATTTATGAAGAAAATTACAAATGATTACAAACATAGAATGAATAATAAAAGGGCCTTCAGATCTTCAAGTTCTTCACACGACTCCATTTCATCGTATATTAGAATTGATATGTAATCACTAGAGCACATAATCTTGAATACAAATGAAATAGACCTACGATTAAGAATCTGAACCATTTGTTTGATACTAATTAACTTAAACTAATTGCTAAATATAAAAAAACACCAACGGAGGAACCAACATAATATGGTTCTTAACACTTAAACAACTATTAACGTTGAAATTCATTAAATGGATAGATGGAGATCTCATGCTGGGGATATCGTTAGTTGTAATATACTCTGGCTAGTGGTAGTGAGAAAGGAGGGAGGATAGATACGACAAAAGAGTTTCTTCTGCAAAACACCAAATTAGAAAAACCATGGGGACTAATGAGTAGGAAATTGGAAATTTCATTTTTGTATTTCTTTGATACAAGGATTCTTATGCAAGAAAATTATTATAGAGAGAAATTTTGTTCCATGTGTGTGGTTCTTGTCCTCTATAATTGGTTGGGAGTTAAGATATTTATAGGAACGGTAGCATAAAAGGAGATGGAAGAACTCTTCTATGTAGCCTCGTATGTTGTCCTTTGAGACTTATGGTTTATTTGAGTGACTTTGAGTTTCATGGTGACATGTTAATGAGTAGTTAGCTACAATGATGGTTATTAGGATGGCTAATTGATAGTAGCAGGGACAACTAGTTAATTTGGTGGGATTTTGTATGTTGTGGTACAACAAGATGGAGGATGTTGTACCAGATTATGTGATGTTGAGTGGTGGTCAATTGATCATACTCAAATTTTAGGCTTTTTGGCAGTTGCCATACCATAAAAAGTTGGAGATGCTAATATAAATGGAACACTATATATGCTTGTGATGGACTTATAGAGTATTGATGACAAGCTTACAATGTAGTATTATGATCTGTCTCGGTTCTTCTTGGAGCGGTTGCAATGTAGGCCCTTCAACTATCATATGCCTGAACTAAACGAAAGACCGTTTTTCTTTGTTGTTAGATATTAATGACAATTATTTGACATCTTGGATCATTGGTTGCTAAACAGCCTCGTGGCACTGATACGAAATAGGCTGCGGAACAACTCTGCTTGCTTGGAACTTATGAAGATGAGATATCACTCTATTTCTCATGTAGTTTGGATATTCAGCATCTTATTTTGGATTAAGAAGTAATAAAAATAGGGTTCATAAATTTAGGTTTGTTTAGTGCTGCTATGCTGTATGAAAAAGTGATGTGCTATATGAAAAATTAATGTGCTGTATAGCTATATAAAAAAATATAGTTCATTAAAGTGCAAACTATTGTTAAAAGTTATTGTTAAGAGCAGAACGCTTTGGTAAAAGCTATTGTGCTATATAAAAAATATATGCTTTTGATCAAATTGGAAATATAAATAAAGTCATTTTTATTACATATAGTTTATTGGCAGATAATATAAAAGTATGTATATATATACATATAAAATTTAATATGTTCTATTATTTCTTTTATTTTTTATATGATATATGTTATGAAATATACATTACTATTAAATATAATAATTATATTTCTATTATATATAGATTTTAATATATATATATTATTTATTTATTATATATAATAAGTTTAATTATATCTATTATAAATTATTTTTATATTATTGATATATAATTACATATATGATTGACAAATAGATTATATTTATCATACTATTTTGTATATATTTATGGTATATATAATGTTGTGTAATATTGTAATTATTTTAATTATATAAAATGTTATAGCATATTTTTAATTATGTTATAACATATATAATAAAAATATTTATATATAACATTTTAAAAATATTAACATAATATGTAATTCTGTAATTCTTATTCAAAATAATATTATATATAAACTTGTATAGTATATTTAATATTATTTTATGTGATATTACTTAATTAGATATTATAATATAGCGTAATTATATATAATATTATATGTTTATTATACGATGAACGAGTAATATACGATTATTGAGAATTTAATTATTTTAGGAGCATTTTCATTCAAAATTAACTTACCAATCGCAGCTTCCTTAGAAACTTATTTTTTAGCCTTCTTCCACAGATGTGTTTTAATTTTTTTGATGCTGAAATATCTTCAAAAAATGCAGCATTTAGTCATCAGATTTATGAAAAAAATACTTTTTTTCCACAGAAAGTTTTCCAAAATACACTCTTAGGCCCTGTTTGGCGCGAGGACCAAATCAGGACTAAAGTGATACTAATTTAAAAAACAACAATAATAATAATAATAAATAAAATTTTTTAATCATTCTACATAAATTCTAATATAAAAAAATATTATTTTACTTCACATACTCAATAATTTTTAATAAAAATATATACTTTATTTCACATCCTAGACCAAAATATTCGAATCGAGTATTTTGGTCTAGGATGTAAAATAAAATTAATTTTTTATTGAAAATTATTGAGTATGTGAAGTAAAATAATATTTTTTTATATTAAATTTATGTAGAATGATTAAAAATTTTATTTATTATTATTATTGTTGTTTTTTAAATTAGTATCATTTTGGTCCTGATTTAGTCTTCGCGCCAAACAGGGCCTTAAGTTCAAAACATACAGAATGCTTAAGGAAGGTTGTTTGATTGTAGAACGGATCTTGTGTGTATGGGTTTGTTACAGGCGAAAAATGGGACAACACTTGGCTCTGTTTGGCGCGAGGACCAAATCAGGACCAAATGATACTAATTTAAAAAACAATAATAGTAATAATAAATAAATTTTTTTCATTCTACACAAATTCTAATATTAAAAAATATTATTTTACTTCACATACTCAATAATTTTTAATAAAAAAATTAACTTTATTTTACATTCTAAACCAAAATACTCGATTCAAATATTTTGGTTTAAGATGTGAAATAAACTATATATTTTTATTGAAAATTATTAAGTGTGTGAAGTAAAATAATTTTTTTATATTAAAACTTGTGTAGAATGATTAAAAAAATTTATTTATTATTATTATTGTTGTTTTTTAAATTAGTATCATTTTGATCCTGATTTGGTCCTTGCGCCAAACAGGGCCTTAAAGGTTGGGTGAAAGATGGAATCGTCCCTTTTGAAAAAAAAATGGAACCATTGACAGTTTGTTATGGGTTTTCCAAAATTGAAACTACTTTTTCTTGATAACTGATATAATGTTAGAGTTGTTGACATTCTGGATTTTTTTTCTTATTCCTATAATATTCCTTTCCTAGTTTTTTTTCAACGCCTTTCCTTGATACTCTGATTTTAGTCAATTTTTTCGACATGCTTGTGTTATCCCTTGTTCCTTTTTTCTTTGACTGAATGTCTAGCTCTTGATAAGTCTTGTTCTTTTTTTTTTTTTGATATTTGGCTTGTAAGCTTGATATTCTCAATATGGGATTTCATTATTCTCAAAAAGTCTTTTAGATGCTTAACATAATAACATGTTAAAAGGTGGAATTGCGAACTGGATTCGCAAAGTGAAGTCCAAAGTTTAAAGCATGAAGCATCAATTTCATGAATTTAAATTATGTATAGTTCTGTTAACATATGAAATAGGAGAGCTCTGCTAGTAAGCGGCACGTAGGCTTCTCGTAGGCACCGTGGAGGAGGGGGAAGGTAGTAGTGAAATATGCAAGAAAGTAAAGGGTACCAAGATTTAGGTGGTTTGTAGAGATCCTCATACGTTCACTGGTTAAGTCAGGTAATGTTCCACTGTGTATTTAGAGATCCCTTAGAAGAGAAAATACAAGTTATGTAGAGATGGGGAATACAAATATCACAGAGAGAGACAGTGTTGGTCCTTTAGTGAAGGAGTTTTAGCCCTTGAGATTTCGCCCAGAAAGGAGTCACCTTTCCGTAGAAGAATCCCGGTATTTATTGCAATTGTAGGGGGACCGTGAGAGAGAGGCGGTTTGTCACATCTGAGCCGCACAGGGTGAGTTGCCGCCACATCACCTCGAAGTACTGGTCCTTTGGTAGGAAGGCTGGCTCAGTCTTCCACGGTGTCAGGAAGGATGATCTGGGCGCCAGCTGAGTGGCGATGGCAGGCGTCCTTCCCTATACGACAAATGTGATCCCTTTGTCCGAGAGGGCTAGCGTGGACCTTCTGCTGCTACACGCAATCGTCTTAAAATATGGGAGACTAATAGAAGGGACCGGGACGCAGACTAGCGATGGCAAGAGGGTGGTTGGTCATACCATCTTAACTAGCTAGGCTGCGTTTCACTGGAATGAGCAAACAGGGATCTGGGCACAGTCCATTGGTGTTTAGTAGCTGGGTGGACCAAGGTTGTGACGGAGCGTTCCATGGTCGATTCAACCGTGATTTGACTGGCTTGACCTGATGATGATTTGGATAGTTGGTACCGTGCCATGTGGATGGCTATGATGCATTCAAATTTCCCGCGTAAACAAGTTCTGAATTAAAATGGCATATGCAATTCTTTTATATTCTAATCCATCTATTTAAATTGTAAATAGCATGTTAAACAGGTTTGAAGCTATGAACACTAAAATTGTTCAATAGCAGCGTTTAGCAAAAACAAAATTTTGTACATTATGACATAATAAATGAGAAAGATGAAATTATTTAACACATGTGATTTGTGAACCAATCCACAAAAGAACAAATTGTGTTTTATAATTTGCCAATTGTGTAGCTACATTAGTGTAAGATAATTGAGAATTAAATGCATTAAAAGTTCTACACTTGTAAAATTAACCATGTATTTTAAGAAAACTTGAAACATGAAGTTTACACTTCATTCTATCATTATCCTCATTCGTTGTTTTCTTATTTATTTTCTTCAAATTGTAGTTTTCTTCTAACTAGAAGCTAGCTTTTGCGGTAGCATAACCTTTTGTTTGCAAATATTTAGTATTTTTTTATTGTGATGTGAAAGTTTACATTTACTTTTGTTTTCATATACTTCTGCTTATGCAGGTGCTCGCTATTGTTCTCTCATTGGAGATTTCAATGAGTGGTCACCAACAGAAAACAGTGCAAGAGAGGGATCTTTTGGGCATGATGATTTTGGGTATTGGTTCATCATTCTTGAGGACAAGCTCAAGGAGGGTGAAGAGCCAGAAGAGTATTATTTTCAGGAATATAATTATGTGGACGACCATGATAAAGGTGACACTGTGAATGTTGAAGAGTTGATGCAAAGGACAGATGATGAATACTGGGAACCGGAAGAAAAGTGGTACCGAAACTCGAGGTTGGAGTTTGTTGCCAAGTTATATGAGCAAATGTTTGGTCCTAATGGTCCCCAAACAGATGAAGAACTCGGTGAAATAGCTGATGCCGAAACACGATACAAGCAATGGAAAGAGAGCCAAACAGTTGACCCTGATAATAATTCTCCTTGTTATGATGTCATTGACAATGGAAAAGATGATATTGAAAGTGTGATTCTCGATCCAGTTTCAAGGGAGAAGTTCAAAAATAAGAAACCTCCTATTAAGTACTGGATAGAAATGCGAAAAGGTCGAAAAGCATGGCTGAAAAAATATTTTCCTGTAATGTCACATGGAAGCAGATATAGGGTTTATTTTAACACGCCTAATGGAGCATTGGAAAGGGTTCCTGCTTGGGCCACATATGTGCTTCCAGGTTTGTTTTTCATGGCACATCATGTTGTAAGATGTACACAGAATTTTTATTCATCCATTTTAGTGGGGTGTTTCTATTTGAGTTACAACGTCATCATTAAAGCATCTCATGGATTTATTAATAACTACAATAGCAATGAGTTTGGTTAAGCTTAATCTGTAGTTTATCTTTAATCCCTAGTGTTCTAGCGCTTCTAATGGCACTTCCACTGTTGGTTTTTATTGTGGTTTCGTTCCCTAATGATTTGCTTTGCTTTCTAACATCCATATTCCACTTCAATCATCCATGACAAATTTTATGTTTGGTTCATAGTTATGGGGTTTATTTACTTCTATGTTAAATGTGAACATTAATGTTCGTGCTTTTTTGCAATAGGTTGGGTCGCACAACACTGAGGTATGTCACCTGGTATGTGGTGATGAACCCAAGGTCATAAGAAAGTTGCTTTCCCTTTTAACCTTTTCTCCGATGGGTGGATCCCTTCTGGATGGCTTGTCTGATGGAGCTATAACTTCTATTATTGAAGTGTTAGAAGTGATGGACGTGCTAGAAGAAATTGCAAAGTTATATAGTTTTAGCTTTATTTGTTAATGTATTATTTAATTTTGTTCACTGGTTAAGCATGTTAACACAATCCTTCAAAACTTGTGGAGTTGTCTTGGGTGTCGGTAGGAATTTGGACAACTATTATGATTGTTTGGTGGGGGCACCATTTAGCAGCATGCTTATTTTGGGTAGGTTTTGCCTTCGATAGTTGAGATAATATTACACTATTTGATTTAATAGAGGGAGGATCATCGAGTGAGAATACTTAAAAACTTTAGTACCTTTGAGTGAAAACAAGAAACCTCACCGTTTTTCATTTCCCTTGTGTCAACATGTTGACATGCCACATCATACCGGCACTACGCAAAGTTGTTGCATTACCTTATTTTATAGAAATCCTAATAGAAGGAAAACTTATTCTATTATCAATAATTTTCTTTCTAATATGATCAAGAATGATAGAAGGTTTGAAGATATTATCAAATTTTTATTTTAGTAAAAGCATCAGTTACTTGATTAGCGTCTCTCCAAATATGCTTAATAATGATTTTTTTTTTGTGAATGAGTGATTTTATATGAGTATGCTAAGTTAATATTTCCAGCTAATATTAGAGTGATTTCTAAGCCAGTTTATTGGAACAAGGGAGTCCAAATCTAACTTAGTATTATCAAAAGCCATATCAATACAAAGATTAATGCAATATGTGCAAAGATTAATACAAAATGTCGATTGCGTTATTTTATTTTATTTTTTGATTGTAACTTATTTTATAATTGAATGAAGCAGTATATGAAGTTTGAATTGATTGGGGGTAGTTGAAAATAACGTACTATGGACTTATTCTCTATTTAACATTACAATAGGACGGTGGGGTGTCATTAGATGAGAATTCTTGAAAACCTTAAATTTCTTTGTGTATAGAAAAACAAACCTCACCACCCCATTCCATGGATTAAACATTCGAACGTGCTACATAACATTGTCATAATGTTGAAACACATGATATTGCCCCTTCCTCTGACTCCTGGAGTGTGTGGACCTCTCACTTGCACTATAAAACAATAGTACACTTGTATTGGTCCCACTAAAAGGTTTGTCTTTTGGTGTCTCGCTGCTTTTACGGATCCGAGCTCTTGAGCATGCCAGGAACTTACGAGCCCTCCTCTAATAGGATGTGTTGTGCATAAGCCTTCATCTCTCCTCCTCGCTCATGAGTAAACTGTGGTCTCGAGCCCGACGCTGCAACCCTTGCTTGCTAGCGCCCAAGCATTGCTTTGTGCCTCCTTGCTCACAAATAGATCTAGCCCATAGGCTGCTTGTGTTCACTTGTCAAGGCATTACTTTTTTCTCAAATTAACATAATAAGGAGTTCTTGAGTTCAATTAGAATTTTAGTTTTTATATAGGTTAATCTATTTGATTGAAATTGAGAGATTTTGGTTCATTCGAGGTTTAGCTTTTGTTGGAAACAATATTCAGGAACCCATTTTGATCTGAATATTGTTTGTTGAATTTAAACCTATATCGTTAATCTGATTTAATGAAATTTTTATGAGCAGTATACGGGTCCACCCATAGAGGAGCGCTGACTTGGGATGCTACGCGAGACAAGTTGCGACAACCCAGCAGTAAATGGGTAATTCAGGTAATCTAATCCACAAAGTGTTATAGCACCTACCATGGAGATGGTGTGAAATCTGGGGACCATGAATCTAATACTGTAACTGCCCTCCTATAATCCATGGATCATTTCTTAAAATCAAATCTTGATCTTCCCTTTTTCTCAATTTGCATAGAAAACATCCTTTGCCCACATCTAAAAGCTGAAATCCATCATATTGGCCCCATCATTTTCAGAGTTTGGAAGAGAGGAAATTATATGGCAAACGGCATCCAAATGATCTCCCCACCAACGCGTTATTGAACTTCGATAGCATCCTTGCTAAGCCTTCCTCCTTAAGATGGAAAAACTTTGTGAGGATGAATCAATTGGAGTGATATCAACAAACGCTCTCCCTCTGGAAGTGATTTATGCTCTGCTGTTGCTTCATTTCTCTGTTTGGCATTATTCCAAACACTTGGTGTTTAGCTTTTTGGTTTAACATTTTCAACCCTGTTCATAGCTTTTTTACATTCCACATTCAAACCAGAACATTTTCCTGCATAAAAATATTGATGGGGACACACTTCCCATCCACACATTCATTCAAATATTCATCAGATTCAGGTAGGAGCAAACTTGCTGGAGGAGGATAGTCTTTTATTGTAGGTGGCTGCATGTCTTGGGTATCATCAACTAGCTGGTTTGCTTCTTGAGTTTTCCCTGGACTATTTAGTTCATCTTCCTCCATTTGATCAGCCCAGAAATGGGCAGCAGGAGATGCAAATCCAGCAACATGGAGAGCAGGTGCCATTACTCCAATTCTGCTAAGCAAGGTGTACTGTGGTCCTCCGGCATTAGGCCATCCTCCATTAGCTTCTGGAAAGAGCAATTCCCTGTCCTGGTGGTCCCTTCAAACAGGGTAAGAACCACCTCATCTCCTAATTGCTTTCAGCCAGCTGGGGGCCTCAACTCCCTTCTAGGAAACTTTGCCTTCGCCAGAGGAGTTACCGAAGCCTTCTCCCTTCACTGGTCACCGGCAGTCTGCTGACGGCCAGGGGTGATGCCCCTCTGCTCGAGTTTGCGCCAAGATGTCGCTCGCCGGAATCCCTCCTTCTCTAAACCCAAGGGGCGGGAAATATTTGTTTGAATCATGAAAATTGTCAATTAAGTTTACTGATTAAAATTCAACATCATATGCTCTTTTGTCCGTTGTGAACATTACTTGATTAAGAATGCTTTTGTTGTATTTCGTGAAACCCATATCATCATGTATGTAATAATCTATGAAAAGGCTAGAGGATAACCAATCCTTAGATTAATATGCATACTCCCAAGTAGCGAACATGGAGATAAATTGCGAAATCATGTTCCCCTTTTGGCATCACAACCTAAAACATCCCATGCACTTGGTTACTTTGGTTTGGTCAGAAATATGTACTCTTTTGTTCAACTTGGATGTGAAACCTACATTTATTCTAATATTATAGGATAGGTTGTTTTCTAAGCCCTCACTAATTCTTTACTTCGAGTATGAGTAATTGCTGTGCCCATAATTTTCATATGGCTCCTATGTAACTGATGCAGATGGTGAGAATTCATGTGCTATTCACTGGGAACCACCTCCTGAAGCTGCTTATAAATGGACAAATCTACGCCCTAAAGTACCAAAATCCCTCCGTGTATATGAATGCCATGTTGGAATCAGTGGAGAGGAGCAAAAAATATCATCTTTCAATGAGTTTGTTTTGAAGGTAACAAGAATACCATGAGAATTTGTGTAACCTATCATTGTTTATGTTCCTTATCATAATAAACTTTTAACTGTTGACAGGTCTTGCCTCATATTAAAGACGCAGGATATAATGCCATTCAGTTAATAGGGGTTGTTGAGCACAGAGATTATTCTTCTGTTGGTTATAAAGTGAGTGATAATTCTAGCTCTGTCTCCATATATGTAGAGCATTATTGGTAATCATTATAGAGGAGGAACATTTATATGTTGAAACTCACAATTAATATTTAATGGATGAAATTAATTAACAAATTCTATGAAAATGAAAATGTAAAACTATTTGTGCGTAAGTTTTTAGGTCATTACTAGAGGTTTAGTAATATATTGGGAATTATTATTTAATAAGCGTCTGTTAAGCTGGATTCTCTGCTTGTTGGTTGCATAGGTTCAAAACTTCTATTATTGGAATGCCGCAAATGTTTATTTTTATTCTGATTGTTGGTTTCAGGTTACTAATTTATTTGCTGTCAGTAGTAGATATGGGACTCCTGATGACTTCAAGTATTTGGTAGATGCGGCACATGGTATGCTCTGTTGTCATTATTGTTTCACGCAATTTATTGATATTTGTTTAGGTTTGTAAATTTGCTAACGGCTTGGAAAATCTAGTTCAGAATTGCGTGCTTTTAACATCTTTTCTGATGTTGCTTTACTGTTAATTATTTCCAGCCACTTGATCCTAATATTTTCCTTAGAAGTATACAATGCTATTTGCATATTTTTTTGAAATGATTGTCGATCATTCTAAATATTTACGATCTGCATGCCTTGTTTTTAAAGATGGATCATACGGTGCAATTCAAGTTGGAACGGAAGAATTCTAGAGGTTCTTAACTTCTCAATAGTTTTATTTTGTTCCCTCACCGGAGCTTTAGTTGGAAGATTTGAGCTTCTAACTTATCCATAGAAAATGTTTCATGGCCTTTATTTCTTCTTGCCATTTGATGGTGTTAAATATTGAAACTTTCCAGTAACTTTTAAAACCAGAAAACCTCCACACTTATGCGAAATCCACCTTCTCAAACCGGCACACCAACTAGTAGCCGAAAAAGGCTACACTTCGTTAACTTATTGCGGGTACTCTTACATCCCCATGCCGCTGAGGGGTGCAGCTCAGAGTATGAGGGGGAAGGGTGGTTGAAGGTATATCTCCCATCCTGCAACTAGTCAAATTCATCGTATTTGACTAAGGTGACAGCTGCACTAGTTCCCCATCGTTCAAATCATTGTTATTTCCTACTTTCAACGGCAAAGCGGATGCGGTCTAGTATCTAAGGCATTTTGAGAGTGCCCTCTACACTTATGACACCGTTCTGATGCGTACAAGTGTATTTGCGACCCTTAAGTGGTTTGTCACTCTCTTGGCCGGTTTCGTCCGTACTTTCCAACAGTTCTCTCAGGACTTTGCGGCTTGCTTCTCTACCTGTAAATCAAGGTCCAGGAACTAGTATGAGCTCCAAAAGGTGAAGCAGGCTCTGAACTAGAGTGTAAGGGCCTTCATCGATCGCTTTAACGCAGAAATGCATGACAACTGATGATCGCTCATTGTCATGCTTTACCTATGCTCTCCAAGTGACCAAAAACCTCTATTAGTCCTCAGCAGGTGCAGCCCAAAGTCCATGTTCGACGCCTGGTTGAGAGTCGAGAAAGAAATTCATCTTAAGGGTGCCGCCACCGCAGAGAGTAGGCAAAAAGTGAGCCCTAGTGGTACAATCCATCCTCCCAACAGAATAAGAAAAATCCCTAAAATGAGTCCAAGTAGTCAGATGCCCTTGTCCCTTATGGAAAACATAATACGTTGCTTATTTCCGGAAAACTTCGACTGCGGTCTCAGGCAAAGTTGTCTTCACCACCTTAAAGTCCAAGGGTTTCATTAAACTAGCCTCGACAACCATCTTGCCTTAGCCTAATCAGGACTCGAACTAGTTCTGCGAGCTCCACGGTAAAATATGGCCTGAATTTGGCTAACTTTCATTGCCTCCGTGAACTACAAGGGCCTTAGTCGAAGCATGTCAACTCCTCGAGTACTCACTCTTCGAGCCTCCACCATTATATGCAAAGCTGATAAATCACTCGCCAACTCCACCTTCTTTTAGAGTGATAGGGGAAAAGGTCGATTCTAATCGTATTCGACTAGTTCCCTAGTGGCCTTAGCACTTCGATGCTGGTCTTCGCCACACAGGTATGTGGCCCCTTTCTTTTCCTAACATCACTTTCTTTGCCGAAGATCTTCCTGACGGAGAAATGAACTGTGACTACCTGGTCGTCATCTCCACCGATGTAGGCAATTTTCGCCTTGACAACATTATTATTAATATTGGAAGTTCCATCGCTGTCCTCTATGCTGTTACCTTCAAGTGTATGGAGCTCCCGGATTGTGACCCCTTCCTTAGAATGTCATTGAGCTTCGTCGGTGATTCTTGCTTCCCACTTGGCCAACTCACCTTTCGGTCATGCTAATAGAAGGTATAGGACGACTACTCAGATGCTGAGCTTCATCATCATCGACGCCTTCTCTGAGTACAATGCCATCTTCTAATGATCGATCATTATTAGCCTTTTCTATCAGTACCCCGAGTTGGATAAGGAAATTTCTAAGTACTTGTTAGAGGGTGAGCTCTCTCAGGATAAAAAAAAGGCAAATTGAATTCAGAAGAAAGCTTTCAGATATGTTATCTATCGAGGTCATTTATATCGAAGGTATTATTTGAGGCCCATGGCGAAGTTCTTGAGCCCAGAAGAGGCAAAATAAGTGCTAAGGAGATCCGTGAAGGAGAATGTGGCACACATGCAAGAGGAAGTACCTAAGGAATTTGCCTTCTCATCTTCTACGTGAAATCAAGGTACATCAGGATTGCTCTGGCACTTAAAGTAGACAAATGAATATGATCAAAACTATTCGTTTGCTAAGGTTAAAGACGTTCTAAAAATCGTGTGGCCCTGCACTGTGAGGAGTTCTATGCACATGCAGAATTGCCAAGGAAACATTTAAGTAAATTCGAAAATAGCACGTATTAGAAAACATTGTGCAAAGATAAATTTAAGATATCAGAGATGAAAACCACTCTGTGTGCTTTCAATAATAAATAAAAAATCAGATCATAACCTAGAGTTTCAGTAAATCGCAACGAGCAAAAGCATAAAACTCAAAGTAAAACTGCAGCACAAAACAATAACACAAAAATTATAGAAGTTGGAAAAGAGAGAACCGGAGAGAAAATGAGCTTTTTATCACTTGGAGAGCATCATAATCTCTCACTTTTAGTTCTCCTTTAAAAGCTTTGCAACTATAGTTTTAAGAGAGTAAAATCGTTGAGGGCTTGAGAGGAGAAGAAGAGTTCTTGTTGCAGGAAAACCAGAAAGCAAAAGCAGAGAAAAAAAAATTTAAGTGTATTTTTTGTCCGTTTGAAAGGATGGAAGAAGCTTTTTGTTTGAAGCTTCCAACATAGGCAAGCACAAAAGGATAAAACAAGTGGGCAAATAAAAAATGTTATATAAACCATGCCATTAGTTTTTTATGAGACTGCTATCGCCCAAAAAAATATTTAACCTAAACGGTTAGCAATACGAAGCAAGAAAACATGGAGAAAACAAAGTACAAAATACAAAGGAGTGGAATGAAGGCACTCCTTTTGAGTTAATGTGGCTCATAAAAGTATTTTTAGATGATATTCTAGTATTATCTAATGGTTTATGGGTTGCCACAATGTACAAGGAGTACATGTAAAGTATTAAATAGCCAAGTAGGTTTTCTATTATAGGCATGGGAGACAAGATGTCAATTATTCAATAAAGAAAAATATACAAGAAATAAACAAAACACCTCTTCACCTGACAATGTGATTAAAGAGGGCAAAAGACATAATTACCCCTCAAATACAATTATGTCAAATTGTTCAAAGATGTTGGAAAAAGAATTTTTGTGTTAAACTAAACTTTCATCCAACCTAGCTTATAATATGTAATTAATTTTAAATTAAGCTTCAAACTCCAATCAATTTACTCAATTACAAGCAATTGATTGAGTTATACTCTCAATTTAAATTATTTAAAATGAATAGATTGTTGAGAATTTAGTTTAGCAATCAAATAAAACAAACATAATAGAAAATAAAAGTACGAGTAAAAATTTTGGCAGATATGCACATACTTATACAAATGTTTTAGAGAAATAAAATAAAATTGCAATAATAGCTCTTGATCTCTTGAATTTGAACTCTTTTGTCTTTAATAAAGTAATTAACTTGTTAGTAGACTTATAACAAAAGTTAGTTCAATAATACTAAAATAATTGAAATCATCAAAATCCATAGGGTTTAACACATACTCTGTACCTTGAAGTTCGCCATCAAAGAGTGACTGCTTAAAAAGCCAGAATGAAGGGCCTCGTTCTCCTTCTACTACTATTCTAGGCACCGCCCGAAGATTTGCTCTGCCCTTTTTGACGCCTCTAGTTGCTGCTGGAGGGTGGATGCAGATGTCTTTGACTGCCCATTGTCTACCTTCTTTGTGGAAACAAGAAGTTTAACCGTTCAACGTACATTAATGCTGAAGAGAGAAAAAAGTTTAAGACTAATGTGGAGTCAAGGGTGAGGAGGAAGTGTTCAAACCTTTGTAAAGCAAAAACTTTGGCTATTAGTGGCCTAAGGTACATTTGACTTAGAAACAATTCTGCAAACTTGTTGTCTTGAAGTGTTTTAGGCCCTTCTGGATGATGATTACCAGCCTTGCTTCGGAGATCGGCTCGTTGTTGCTGTTGACTCGAGAAGTGGACAGTCCATAAATGTATTTGTAGAATTCTGTCTCTCGGGACAAGTTGATTTCACCCTAGAGGTTATAACTTTAGGATTTCAGAGTTTCTGGGGATCTACGATTTTCTACAAAAGCAAGCCTCTGTAGTTAATTACTCCTTCTCCATTGGAGGATGGAATTTTTGATTAATGAGTAATATCCTTTCTTTATATTGATGACCCGAATCCAGGGAGCCAAGATGATTGTATTCATGACGGTTGCCTTTAAGGCCAAACTAGTTGATATAGGCTTTTCTCACTAGATTTATTCAATTGAGATTTACTCACTTGTGATTTTTTTATCATTTCCTAATCCAACTCGTTGAGTTTACGAGGTAGCATTTCAAAAGGCATGCTGACCTGCTATTAAGGGGTAGGCATCACAGATTTTGGGGGATAACTTAGAATGAGCCTTTGGGCTTTTTCTGGTAACATGTCAAACTGAATATGTTCACTTATCAAGAACTACCTTGACTAGACCGAACTGATCTTCTTTTAGTGAGTATTTTCGAAGGAAAAATTGTTTCGGAACCGACCTTTGATGTATAAGTTAGATCATGCAACTATGGTGATAGACTTTATAGAGATTATTTTATGTATACAACCCCAAATATAGTCTCTTTTGAGGTCGTGCATGAAAAAGTGTTTTAAGGAATAAGTTCAAAAATTTGGTTCGAAAGGTTCCTTCAAAAAGAGAGTTCGATTTCTCTTGGACAGGTTTCCATGAGAGAATAGGCTTGAATGCTTTGTTCGAATGGAAACACTAAATCTGTACTTCAAAAATCTTATCCTTCATTAAATTTATATCTCTAATCTCGTTCGAAAAGGATAAGGACCAGATGCCTGGAGTTGCAATTGATAGACTCCAGAGACCATCCTCGATTTCATATTTCTGAAAGGTTGGCCGGTATTGATGCAAGAGAGCTCAGGAGTTGGTGTTGGTTTGTCTACTGCATAAGGTTGTCGAAAAAAATTCAATAGGGTCTTTCATCATTATTTTTCTTTTTTTAATAATGTTTACTCCATAATTTTAGAGAATCTGAAGTGATTCACTGGGGATTTTTTATTAATTTAAAGCAAATTTGGCATTACACCAGCCAAAGGGAAGCATCCTTTCATCATTTTAAAATCTTTATCATTCTGACCCTTGAGTGTGATTCATAAATTCAGATTTCCATCTCTTTGTTCGTGAAAATCACTGTTAGCCTTATAGTGCTTCCATAGATCCCAAAATATATCTTGCAAGATCCCTCTAGTGGCTGCTCTGTTTAATTTTCGACTGGAGTTAGTAACTGGTTCTTTCGAAATCAAGCTTCTTTGATGATTTTCTTCGATAGGAGGATCTAAGTTTTGCCGAAGCTTCTATCTTTATTGGTTTGAGTCTTCGAAGACTCTGGGTCCATCGAAGGTATTGGGTCCATGTTATTCTTTAGAATTTCATTCTTTAGATGCCTCTGGTTCATTTGGGCCACCTCTCCGAAGCTTGTTCCCTTCAAATCGAGAGAAAGTTCGAAACTATCGCAAACAGTCATATGAAACGTTACTTTTGCTCATTTTGAACACTTTTTAAAGGCAAGCAATTGCTTGGTGGTTGAGTCCAACCACTTTCCAAGGAATGGCCTCCATTTCGAGTGACTTCTCTTCGAGGGGGTGCTCCAGTTTGTCTACTCAGTCCCAGAGCTTCCTCTCATATTTCTCTTCTGTCCTCACTAAATGCCTCTGCATATGACGAGCCTGCTCTTAGGCGTCAACATCAATGGTCTCGGCCCTGGCTGTCGAAGATCCTGTCGTAGGCGTGATCGTGGGTGCTGTTAAAGACTCAACGACAATCCTCATCCTCTTCTTCGGCTCACTTTTCTTGTCTAGGACAGTCCTTTTCGCCTTAATATGCCCCGTATACCACGATTGGGGAGGCGGGAGCTTTGTATCCCAGTGCTTTGCCTTTTAAATAACATTTGTTTTTGGAGATTGTGAGGAACTTGAAAATTTTCAAGTTTTGTGACATTTATTTTTGCAAAAATTTTGGTTATAGTTAAAGAAGGTTATTCTCAAATTTCATGCCAACTCTAAGTTGAGCAATTAATATTATGTGTTGTCACATATTTGAGACGTAGAGGTATTATTCGTTTTGGCTATTGGGAACTAGTGTGGATAAGTAGCTTCCTGGAAAAGTGCCTTTCTTGCCCAAACATGCCTATCTTTGGAGTTACCATTACTAGCCTCACGATTTTTTTGTAAAAAGACACATTTACAGATTGGGATCATGTCTTTACATATATACGTCAAGATCTCCACTTGACTTGTCCAAGTGGGACTATTTTACAGCGTTTGTTCATGTGGGATTTGCCTAAAAGTGCACTCTTGGTACACCCTAATTCATTTTATTTAATTACTTGTGTATAGGGCTTGGGCTTCTGGTGCTTTTGGACATCGTCCATTCCTATGCAGCAGCTGATGAACTTGTTGGATTATCTCTTTTTGATGGTTCAAATGATTGCTATTTTCATACTGGTAACCCTTGTAATTTGTTTTCTAAAGTATATCTAATGCTTCTGGTTTAAATTTCTCATTTTACATTTTTGCATTAGTAATTCCGTATATATTTTGTTATATAATAATGAGTAAAATGATGATGTCATGCAGACTT
Organism: Apostasia shenzhenica; assembly: GCA_002786265.1. NCBI lineage: Eukaryota > Viridiplantae > Streptophyta > Magnoliopsida > Asparagales > Orchidaceae > Apostasia > Apostasia shenzhenica. The sequence goes on from KZ451979.1 coordinate 4,426,569, forward strand.
TAGATTTTTTTTTTCTAATTATTGCTTATGATGATAATTGACTTTTTGGGCTTCTTTTTTTTTGAAAATAGCTGGGTTGTACAACATAACAACAACAATAAAGCCTTAATCCCACTAGGTGGGATCAACTACATGAATCTTTTGTTTCTATTGCACTCTATTAATTAACAAATTCTTATCTAAGTTTAAGTAACTAAAATCACTCCTTATAGTTTCTTGCTATGTTTTCTTTGGTCTCCCTCTTCCTCTTTATACATCGGCAAAATCTAATAACTAGATTTTTCTAACTGGAGCTTCAATCGGCTAACGAGTTATATGTTCAAACCATCTAAGCCGACTTTCTCTAAGTTTATCCTCAATTGGTGCAACACTAGCTTTCTTTCGGATATACTCATTTCTCATTCTGTCCTTTTGTGTATATCCATATATCCACCTTAGCATCCTCATTTCTGCAATATTTATTTTATTTATATATTTCTCTGAATTGTAAAACATAGATGAGACAAAATCTATCCCAAGTGTTGCCTCGTACATTCTTAGATTTACAAAACCAAAATCCAAATCTATATAACAAACCACACTTTGTAAAACTTCCCTTTCAAGTTTCCATGATTTTCTTTATGAAAACATTGTTGAGGGACTTTTTCATTTAGCTGCCATACTTTTATCTCTGTTATCTAGTCCATGATGCTATCTTCAAGAACCATTTCTCTTTATACTAAAAGAAATCTAGAGCTAACTTGCCCAAGTAATACAAATTTCTCAATCAATGATTTCAAACTTCAGTAAATTACAGACCATATATTCATCAACTGTTAACCACTCCCAAGGTTTCAGTCTCCTAATACCTTCTCAAAATGTTTCTAATAATTATTTATATCATGAAAAGTATCATCAACAAAAGCATATCATTTACGGACTGCATACCAAGACACTTTTTTTTAAATTCTTAAGTGTAATCATATATTCATATCTATAACCAAAGTTTTGAAAACCAGACTAGATAAGTCAGTCAAATCGGTTTAACTGTTGACTGGCTAGTACCCAATCCAATCCATTTACATAATCGAAACAACATTAATATCGGTTGGACCGAAATAAATTAATCCGATTGAGAAAATGGATGTACCGGACAAAAAATAGTCAAACTGCTTTCCACTACCATCTTTGGCATAGTTTTGTGAGTTATGACTTATGATGCATCGTCTTAGATTTGGAGTTCGAAGTTGTAAAAAAAATAACTATTTATTAACTATCTATATTTTAACTCAATTAGTATGATTCTTTATCGATAAGTTAAAAACAAGTTAACTTATTTTTTTATGAGAATTTGTGAATTGAAGGTCAAAGTTTGATTATTTTTAATATTTCATTCTAAGCATATTATTTACCATCTGATTCAATTTTGAAATCATTGACTCCAACTTTTGTAAATAGATATTAAGTAAAGGATGACCTTGGCTTAATCTTGCTATGATTGGAAAAGTTTTACTACTAATAATTAAACAATGATATATTACAATTTTAACGCACCGTTGTCGGGTCCCAGGTCATGGAGTACAAACATGACATGAATCTTTTAAGAATTTTTCCCAAAACTAAGGTGTTCCCTAGAAGTTACGCATTGTATTGCTTGAATATAGTGAAAAGTGTGCAAGGCCCGCTCATCGGCATCTCGGTATAGTGATAAGTGAGCAAAGGTCCTCACATCATGGATGAATAAGGGTAAAACAGCTAGTCCAAGATAATAAGATAACGTTATGACTTGGAATATAGGCACACTGATACGCAAGTTAATGGAATTAGTAATATTACGGTTCATACGAGAATTAATATTTTATGCCCTCAGAAAACAAAATGAGTAGGGGAGAGGAGAAAGCCAAAGAAATTGATAACTTGGGCTTCAAACTTTAGTACTCTGATAGCAATAGAACCAAGAATAGAATGAATATAATTTTTTGTAGAAGTTTAAAAGATCATGTAGTGAAAGTCAAGAGGAATGATAAAATGATTATAACTTTAAAAATTATTATCAATCATATGACTATTAATATTGTAAGCATATATGCCCTTTAAGTAGGTTTGAATACCAGTATAAAGAAAAATTTTTAAAATAATTTAGAAAAATTAGTACAAGGAAGATCTCAGGAAGTGAAAATATTTATCGAAGAAAATTTAAATGAATATATTAGAAGCGTTGTTGAGGAATTTAATAGTATTCACGGTGGGTATGATTTTGAGGAGACTAATGAAGAGGGTAAAATTATTTTAGGGTTCTCCTTAGCTTATAAATTTTTTTATTATTAATATTTTATTTAAAAAAGAGATGATTATATTACCAGTTATAAGAATAGGTAGGTCATTAAGCATAGATTAATTACTTCCTTATTAGAAAATAAAATCGCTTGAATTGTAAAATTGTAAGGTCATTTCAAACGAATGACTACCGAACAACGTTTAATGCTCATACATTTTAAAATAAAAAATTCGATAAGGAATAGTAAATCAAAACAATACTCTTATACTCGGTGAACTCTAAAAAATGAGAATAAAAATATTTTTAAGAAATGAATTTTGAAACATAGGCAGTTGGACATTGAACAGGAAGCTAATTTTATGGGGTTGGGGATTTCTAACTGCATCCGCAAAATTGTAAAAATATGTAGGGAGAATATAAAGAAAAAGCTCCAAACAATAAAGAAATTTGATGGTATAAAGAACAAATACAAGAAAAATTAAAGAAAAGAAAGTTTGTTACAAAAACTGGTTTAAATGCAAAAGCAAAAAAAAGTAGAAAAATACTACATTGCTCAACAAGAATTGAGGAAGGCAGTCAGTAATACAAAGAAAGCGGTGTTTGATGATCTTTATAGAAAATTGAACACTAAAAAAGAAAAATATATATACAAACTTGTTAAAATAAAAAATAAGAAAACTAAAGACCTTATTGAAATAAAATGCATTAAAAATGTGAATCACAAAATACTTTTTAAAAACGAAAATATTCAACATAAATAGATGAGCTACTTTAAAAGCTTTTCATAATGGTTGTGATAAGATGAATAATCTCACGGATTTTAGCATCAAAAAATAAAAATAAAAATGCTTTTAGATCTGGCGTATAATTAAAGCTAAAGTTGGAAAAACTTTAAAGAAAATAAAGTGTAGAAACGCAATTAGATCGAATGATATTCCAATAGTTACTCAAAAATATATGTGAGATGAAGCTTTTTAGCTCACTAGCTTGTTTAGTATGATTTTGAAAACTAAAAGGATATCAAATGAATAGAGAAGAAATATATTAGTACTTATAAGAATAAAGACGATATACAAGATTGTGCTAACTATAGAGAAATTAAGTTAATGAGCGATACGTTAAAATATTGAGGGTAATTGAGCATAGATTAAAGGTATCATAGAATCAGTTTGGTTTTATACCTGATAGGTTTACTATAAAAGCTATTTATTTATTGAAAAGTTTAATAGAGATGTTTAAGGAGAGAAAAAAGATCTGCATTTAATTTTTATTGATTTGAAAAAAAATTATGATAAAATCCGCAAAGAATTACCCTAAAAAGTTTTAGAAAAAAAGAATTTACAATGTTTACATTAAGTTGTTCAGAACATATTTAAAGGAGTTGTTACATGTGTTCAAATACAAGAGAACTTGACTAACAATTGTTTTATTTTAGTTATATTATATCAAAGTTCAGCTTTAAGTTCATATCTCTTTCCATTAGTTATGGAGATTTTGACAGAACACATTTAAGAAAAAGTATGTTAACATACACTCTTTACAGATGATATTCTACTCATTGATAAAACTAAAAAAAGAGTTAAAGCGAAACTCGAATTATAAAAAAATACATTAGAATCTAAAAATTATTATACAGTATAATTTTAATTATAAAAAGAGCACCTATAAAGAAAAGATGATAATTGATGATCAAGTTATTAAGAAGAGCAAACGGTATAGATATTTTGGATCAATCATACAGAATAATGGTAAAAAAAATGATGTTAGTAGCAGAATCCAAGCAGGTTGGATAAAGTAGAGAAGTGTATTTGACGTATTGTGTGATAGAAAAATATCACTTAAATTTAAAGATAAATTTTATAAAAAAGTTATTAGGCCAGCGATGTTATATGGTGTTAAATGCTAACCTACAAAGTAAAAAACACACAAATAAGATGTCACAGAAAAGAGGATACTATGTGAAGAAGCGTGTACACGTGAAAGGATAAAATTAGAAATAAGTATATATGCGAAAAAGTTGGAGTGGTCACAATTGAAGATGAGCTCGGAGAGAATCGACTTAGATGATTTGGACATATAAGTCGTAGGCTGATAGAAGCTCCAGCAACAAAAATTGAATTAATCAATTTTTCTTATGCAAAAAGAAAGGAAGGCCAAAAAAGAGATGACCAGAAACTGTAACGAGTAATCTTAAATATTTAAAGCTAAATAAAGATTTGTCATTCAATAGAGTGCAATGAAAATAAAGAATTCATATAGCTATCCCCACCTAGAGGAATAAAAATTTGATTTGTTATTGTTGTTGTTATATATTTACATCTATCATATATCCTTGACAAATATTTTTTCCAGTCCTGGGATAGCTATAAACATAGCTTTCAGCCACAGTTATGAGATAAAGCTTTCTACCATATCTGTTAACGCAGAAAGCTATTGTAGAAGAAAGCTGTGCCGAACAGCATCTAAATTTATATGTAAAATAGAAATAATATAGTAAGATATAATCATCTCGGAGTAGCTATGGGAGTGACTATTTAAGTTGCGATAGAGGAGAATTCAGTAGTTTTGGTATGCAAGCAAAAAACAGAAATGGAGAAAAAAATTGCTAAAGGAATATGAATGAAAAAACGTATGCCAATCATGTTTGTTGGCAACTCGAAGGTCATCAACGTCACCCAATGTTGATGACATAAAAGAAAAATGCTACTTTGGTGATCCTGCTGATTCTCATTTGCTGCATTGGTTGTAGCTTTCTCTTTAGCAAACCGCATGAGCCTAAGTTGTATATTGTTGCTACTACTTAATTTCTTTGACATGTTACCATGGACATTTCCCTAACCTACCTTCACACCATCATTATCAAGGACTAAATTAGCTTCGATCATTTCGACTTCTTTCATTTGCAAGGCTAGTAATGTAATGAGCGACATCAGACTATAGACCGGTGTCAACACTTCCTTTCCTTAGTGCACTTGTCATGCCTACTTATTGCAGTACAACATCGTTGTCCCTTTACATTTTGCAGATGATCTGAATTTGCTTCTATCCTTGTCAGAGGAAGGTGGTATGACACCAGTGTGGTCTCCCTTCCCCATTGTGTAACTGATCATTTTTTGTTTATGATTAGGGGCTGAAGACAGTTCGCCAATGAGTTTGCTCCATGGCTTGCTCCATGAGGGCAATCGACAACCTTCTTTTTCTAGTCTTCAAAGACCAGAAAAACAGCAACTTCATCATCTTTGTTAACCATGACTCCAGCCCCTTTGAGAATCAAAGACCAGGTAGCAAAGGTTGCACATGCTGTGGTGCTGGCATGGGAGCTTCCAATGGTAGGTATAGCTGGGAGTAAGAGGAACACTAGAATAAAACTCGATGAGGCTTAAAAGTATTTAATAGGTTCCCTAAAGTGTGGTAATGTGCGTAGTGTTAATGTTTGTGATTTGTGAGTAGATTTGAGGATTTGGGTGTTCGTTATGTTAGCATCATTTTTTGTGGTATGAAAATTTTGTTATCTTGTGTTGACGTTCTACTTGTTAATATTTGTATTAGTTTGTATTGTTTATCTCTGTAATATGAGGTAATTTATTTCAAAGGTCTATATTTATGATTGCATTACTTTAGACTTTTTGTTTATATTACGATCATAAAATATGAATAATTGAAGGTTGAATGAAAAGTTTCTTCTTAAATTTTCAAAAGAATTCCTTCACGTTAATGTCATGATTGTTTGATAGAGCTGTGCATTTGGATTTGTCTTATTTTCTTATATCACCTAATTTATATTTTTTAGGGGTAATTACACCTAGGTTGTTATGGTAGATCTACAATTCTATATAGGTCTACAAAAATAAAAAATGTCATCTAGGTCCCTTTCATCCAAAATATTTTCTATATTTTCTATATGGGTCCTTTTTTAATTGATTTCATTATGTTTAATGATTAAAATAATTAAAAAATATATTTTTAAGCATTAAAAATATGTTTAAGCATTTCCACTTACTATTATAAGCTCAAATTTTCTTGTCCTCTATATCTTAATATACAAAATTATTTTTTTAATTCTTAAACTTGTATTTTTATTTCTTTTAAAATAACTTCACAGGCAAAACTTAATGGAATGCTTCAAACGGGGATCACTTGAAAAAACTTTGGGTGGAATGGACTAAGATGACATGGTTTCGTTCTTGTGGACTTGTATAGAGTTAGAGGTCTACCTCATGGGATTAGATGGAATTCTTCCTTTTTTTTATCTTGTGAAGGTTTTGTATCTATAATTCTGCATCAAGACTTCTTTTTCCTCACCTTGTCTTATTTGACAACAAAAGATACTGAGGTTGCATGATATATGTTGTCGATCATTAATTGCATGTTGTATGTAAAAAATATATTCATGTCTGTTTGATAAGAGCTAGTAGCATTTAGTGCAGGAATAGTTATACTCTTTAATCATCGCATTTATCATAAATATCAACTAATATGTGAAATGCTTGATCAACATATGGTATTTATATAGGTTATGAGCTTTTTCTGTTGAATAGGTAAACGTGGTCATCATAAATATTGGGGCACTAGAATGTACAAATATGGTGATGTTGATGTATTGCACTTCCTTTTGTCGAACTTAAAGTGGTAATTTCTGAATTTTGTTTGTTATTATCTGTGAAATTTTTTGTTTGAACATTATTTTTGCTTTTCTCCTTGAGCTTGGTCTTCTGGACATTTTGGAAAACTACTTATATGGATTTTACTCAGGTGGGTCACGGAATACTTAATTGATGGCTTCAATTTCCACTCACTACCATCAATGATGTATACACACAATGGTTTTGCAAATTTTAGCGGTGAAATTGAGGAGTAAGCATACTGCTTTTTATTTTTATCTAAACTAAATCTGATGTATCACCACCTGTGATATTGAAAATTTTTAATCCTGTTTTATGTTATTTCAAGCAATTTTAGCAAATTATGTACCAGTTCTGTTTACTTAAGTTCAATTCTCTATGGATTTTATAAATCAAAATATATGCTTTTTATCATTATGTACAGTTATTGGATTTTATAAACATGCTTGTCTGAAAGTGAACTAAAGGTGTGGAGTGCCCAACTTTCTTCATGAAAGAACGTTTTTTTTTTCTTTGAAATAAGCAATGACCATTGTGGCTTGAGGAGCTTTTCTTATGTGCTGATACCTCCTGTGCATGCACAGGAGGGGCTTTGACACATTGGTTACCTGACCATCTCTCTCTTTCTCTCTCTTCATATATATATATATATATTAGTGTGAACTTTAGAACATAATATTGACGTTTTTTTTCTATATTGTTTATCTGATATATATTTAAATTAAATTAAATATGAAATATATTGATTGAAGACCAAACCAAAACGTTTCAGACTTCAAATAAACAATTACTATGTTGTTTGAAATCGAAAGCTTGACCATGCTTTTAAAACCTTCAAATAAATTAGAGCATAGATTTATTTTCTTATAAAAAAACAAAATCGTTTGGATTATAAAGATTGTAATATCATTTAAAGTGGAAGGTTGACTACACTGCATTGATTTTTTATTTTAGAATTCAAGATGATGAATTGGAGAATGGTTGTAAGCTGAAACAATGTTCTTGAACTTGTTGGTTGAATTTAAAGAATGAGAATAAAAATGTTTTTAAAAGGTGGTCTTTAGAACTTGTATAGTGGGATATTAAAGGGGGAAATTCATGTTATGTGGTGGATGATTATTAATTGCATTTGCAAGTCGACAAAGGATGTGTTTGGTGAATCCAAAGGAAAGACACAAAAAATTAAAGATGCTTGGTGGTGGAAACAAGATATGTAAAAAACAATACAACAACAACCAAGCATTAATCATACTAGGTGGGATCGGTTACATGAATCATTTGTTTCCACTGCGCTTTATTAATTGATATATCGTTATTTAATTCTAAGTGAGTAAGATCATTTCTTATAATTTCTTGTCATATCCTTTTTGGTCTTTCTTTTATTTTTTGTACGTGGATAAAATCTAATAACTCGATTTTCTTAATTGGAGATTTAATCGGCCTATGATTTACATGTCTAAACCATTTAAGTCGACTTTCTCTAAGTTTACCCTCAATTAATGTAACTTCAACTTTCTCGCGGATATACTCATTTCTTATTTGATTCTTTCGTGTATATTCACACATTCACCTTAGCATGCTCATTTCTGCAATACTTATTTTATTTCTATGTTTCTCTTTTGTAGGTCAGCATTCAGCATCATATATTGGCCGATGAGATTTAAAAATTGGTTATAAAGACTGGTTTAAATATAAGATCGCAAGGAATTAGAAGAAATATATATTGGCCGATGAGAGTTGATGAAAACAGTCTGTAACGTAAAAACTATTGCTTTTGAGGATGTGTATAAGAATACTAAAGAAGGGAAAAAGGCACATGCATAAACTTGCTAAGGTTAAAGTGCATGAAGGATGAGGATCCTAAAGCACTTATGGAAAGGGATATTCAATTTATATAAATGAGTTATTTTTATATGATTTTTTGTGGGGACACTATAACAGCTTATATTTGATTATTTTTAGATTTGCTCAACCCTAATTACATATTCAGGTTTAGGTTAATTTGGAATGATTTGAGGCTAACTTGGAAGGATGGAAATTTGCTATATACTTCTAGTAAAATGTTTTTCTTTTAGCTGATTATATTTGAAAAATTATTTTCTACATTTATTTTTTTGTCCTTGTTGTCATGCATTGAGATCTCTATACGAAGAGGTTGCTTTCTACTGTTATAGTTAAAGACTTGAAAGAATGAAATTTAAATTTTTGAGTCACCTTAAATTCAAGTTAGGGAATTAATATTCTTGATAGGGAGGGGAATGTATTAGTTTTAGGTGATAATCCTTAAAATAACTTTATTATTCTCCTTTTATTTCAGTAAAAATAAAGAGAAAAAAATCCTTTAACTCTTCTCCACTTCCAACCTTCTATCTGTTCACCATCATTTCCATGTGAGTTTTGCCATCCGTGTAGATTCAAAAACAATCCGTTATGTAAACCGTGCCATACGTACCAAACACTCAGTAAAGGAGATCAAACAGAAGCCCATGCACTTGAACCCGTTGGTAAGCTTACCACGTAACATCGCTTGGTTGATCTACTATTGCCCGCTCTTGCATTGATGCTCAAGCGACCTGCCTTGTAGCACGTGCTTGCTATGTAGGTCCGTGAGCACTAGCCGATTGAACTAGCACCAGGTTCTTTGCACTTGCACAACTCTTACTAGATGAGTATCATGACTTGTGAGCTCTTGCTTGGCTCTGCGAACAAACCCCTTGGAAGGAATTGGTTCGCCCTCATTAGCTCTTTCAGATTCAGGAGAAATTTACTTTCAAGTATAAACCCTTTGAATTCATTTCTTTCTTGATTTTTAAGTCAATTGAAAACTAGTTTGGCTTTAATTGTATGACCATACATTCAAGCGAGGATTATTCTTTGTATTTATTTTGATACAAATAAAAATAAATTTTAAATCTTAGAGCTACCTTATTGAATTTGATCGCTCTTATGTAATTGATAAATTCTAAAGTATAAAAGAATCTTAACTTAAACTTTAAAATAATTTTATTTGTGGGATTTTAAATCTTATTATCATATATTTATAACAACTACCACCAAGCCTTTATCTCACAAGGTTAGATCGGCTACATGAGTTCATTATTTCTATTGTACTCTATGATTTAATAGATCCTCACTTTAGCTCCAGGTGTGTAAAACCATTCTTTATAGTTTGTTGTCATATCTCCTTTGGTATCTTTCTTTCTCTTTTACCATAGGCAAGGTTTAAAAACACTTTTTTTTTACTGAAGATTCAATCGGCGTACGATTTATATGTACAAATCATCTAGGCCGACTCTGAGTTTATTTTTAATTGATGTTACTTCAATTTTATCGTGGATATACTCATTTCTCGTTCTATGATTTTGTGTATACTTGTCCATCTATCTTAAAATTCTCACTTATTTTATTTGTATATTATTTCTTTCTAACCTTGCATTAAGTACTATATCTCATTGCCAGTTTTACTGGACCTTTAAGTCTGAGCATAGTCTTTTTATTGCGTAATACGACAGATACATGCCTCAACTTTATCAAGCGTGTTTTGATCTTGCTAATTACATCATTATTTCTTTAACCATCAATTTATATGATTAATTCAAGTTATCTAAAGTTGTCCCTACATTAAAAATATAATATATTCTTTAAGTCTGAGCATAGTTTTTTTATCGCGTAATACGGCAGATACATGCCTCAACTTTATCAAGCGTGCTTGGATCTTGCTTATTACATCATTATTTCTTTAACTATCAATTTATATGATTAATTCAAGTTATCTAAAGCTGACCCTACATTAAAAATATAATATATAGAGCCTGTTCTCAAGCTGGCCTCCATGATAATAATATGGAGCCTTTTATTTTCTTCCATGTTATAGCTTGTAGCATTTTTCTATGCAACCAGCTCATAATGACTTAAATTAGATCCAATTTCCGTCTTAATTAGAGAATTGGTGGGCATGTTTCTTGATATTCTCCATGCTATTATCAGCCCTCCTTGGAATTGACTTTGGTGCATACTTCAGGATCTATATTGATGTCCTTAATTCCATTTATATAATATTCTAACTTTATGAAACAAATAGAATTCATAAAAATATATATTTTTAGTAGTATTATTGTTCTAATTAGAAATCATCGTTCACACACATAAATGTATTTATTCAGAAAAAATGCTAACAGTATCTAAATTCAATTTATACAATAAAGATTGAAAATGTAGAAATTATGTTGACATAATATAGATCTAATTTTGCATTATGAATACTTTTAACTGTGTACACTAATGCAATATTTTGATGTTACAATGCTCTTGTACGACTCGAGCCGAATGATTATCCCGACTCGCGAGCTCCTCCTTAGCTCTACCAACAAATGCCTTCTCGCGGAATTGGTTTGCCTTGGTGAGCTTCCTCATTCCGGGGAAAAATTACTTCCAACTATAAACATTTTGAGTCCATTTACTTATTGATTTTGATTCAGTTGAGAACTATATTGTGAAACTTGGGTTATTTAATTTGGTTCTAATTATATGACTATATATTTAATTGTGTGAAAATTATTATTAGTATTGGGGAATGCAAACTAAATTTTAAATCTCAAACTTGATTTATTTAACTTAAATTGACCGCCTAATTCTAATTTATCAAATGATACAACCCAATTTAAATTTTAAAATAATTTTATTTGTGGGATTTAAAATCTTATTTATCATAAATTTATATTAGAAAAATTTGGTGCTTAATTTGAATAATTTGTTAATTGATGTTGTTGATTTAAATTATAAAATATAATTCTATTTTCATCTTGTATTAATTTTCAATGAAGCTTTTTGACAATATGATTAATTTAAGTAAGCTTAGTATACAAGTATATTAGTGAACTTGAGGTTTAGGAGGTTTTAAAGAAGTTGATGTAAAGAGCAATAAAACCAGATGATTTTCCAATAGGTGTTTGAAAATCTATGAGAGATGATATTTTTTGGCTTACTAAGCTAATATAATTTTAAAGTCTAGAAAGATGTCAAATGAACTGAGTAGTACATTGGTTCCTAACTTCCTATTTATATTAACAAAGATAATGTCCAAGTTTGTATCACTAATGGATAAGTTAAATTAATGAGATATTTTTTTAAACTTTAGGAAAAGGTAATCGATATGTCATGATTTTAGAGTATCACTGAACAAATTTGGTTTTTATGTCATGTAAATTTATTTTGGATACAATTTATTTGTGCAAGGCTTAATGGAGAAGGTTGGGGAGAGAATTTTGTACTTGATTTTTTTTGAAATTTTGAAAAAGCTTATAATAAAGTCTCAAGAGAAATATTTTTGAAAGTTTTGGAAAGCAAAGTAGTTTGCATATTTACATTCAAGTTATCAATGACATGTACGAGGGAGTTGTTACTTGTATTCCGATACAAAGGGGTTTGACAAATGATTTTTGTTTTACAGTTAGATTACACTAGTTCTTAGTTTGAAATCCATGTCTTGTTGCGTTAATATGGTGGTTCTAACCAGGCACTTTGAAGAGAAAGTTCTTCACCTTGGGCCTCCTTTGATTGGATTATGTTTTAAGAATGTTTGAAATATTTTTGAGTTACAAAGAGAAATAAGTATATTTTGATATTATGATGTGAAACAAAATTATTTTGTTATTGAAAATTATGTGAGGTATAAAATAAAATCAATTCTTTTTATTAGAGTATGTGTGAGATGTGAGATAAAGTTAATTTTTATGGTTGAGATTTATAAAGGATGTGAATTAAGGTTGATATTTAATATTTAAATTTATGTGTGATTCAAAATAAATATATAATGTTGATGGAAGTATTTTCAAACGAGTTTGTGTTTTTTTTCCCCTATCCAAGGAAGGCCTTAATGTATGCCTTTTGTAGGTTATATTCTTCTCGTTCATAGGACTAAAGATGAAGCTAATGCGAAATTCGAGTAATGGAGAGATAACTAAAGTTTTTTATCTTGGTAGATGTAAAACTAAATATATGAAGTGCAAGCTTAGTCGAGATTGAAGCATTAGCATTGAGGACGTGAAATTGGAGACCAAGCTGATTAAGAAGAGCAAGTGATTTACATACTTTGGTTTAATCATAAAAAACATTACTGAAATAAATGGTTACGTTATTAGAAAGATCCGAGTAGGGTAGATTAAGTGGATGAATGCATCTGTCATCTTGTATGTTGTGTGATAAAACATCTCACTTAGACTTAAAGAATTTTATGTGATAATGGTAAGAATATAAGATTGACAGTGTTATATGATATGTTAAGTTATAAAATAAAAACAAAATAAAATGCCACAAGGATGGAAATTCTAAGGTGAATTATTTAGTGTATATGAAATTGGAAGATGCATGATGAGTATAAGTTCAAAGAAAATATCTTAGATAGATTGGACATAAAAAATGATGGTTGATAGAAGCTCTAGTAAGAATAATTCGGTTATTGAATTTTTCAATTTAAAAGGTAGAAGAGGAAGACCAAAAAAATGGCAATAGACAAAGAATTGATGTAGCTGACCCATTTAGTGAAATCACAGCTTGGTTGTTTGATTTGAAAAATGAGATAATTTTCAAAGAATGTGGTGTATAGTGGGTATGAGAATGAGAAGAGGAAAAGGAAGAAATGTAAGAGAAATAGAAAGGGAATTAGAAATTTCTAGGAGGAATTTTATTTAATACATCAAAATTACTAAATGTAAAGATTTAGTTTTTTTTTTATAGAGTTCCAACATAAATGCTTGAAGGGATAAATACTCATAAAATCGAAAGATAAAGACAAAGGACATATACTAAGCAAGAATAAATGCTAGTGGGGACTTTTGTTGGGCTGCTTTTGATTCCTTTTGTATTTCCTTAATCCTGATTGAAGACTCAAATACAATTGATTTGATTTGATTTATGTTACTTTATTCGTTTGATTTTGTTGATGGTTCTATTGGAGATTATTATTCGGTTTGGAGTTAATTGATATTTTATTAATTATACTTTCATTTTATATTTCTTGCTAATTTTTGGTGTATTTGACATGTTATTTTTGCCATTTATTTATGTTTTTTCTACGGATATGTTATTGGTGTTCATTTGGTGAGGCTGTCGACCATTGTAATTTTTAGAACTTTTGATGAGAATAAAACTTTGAGTTTTCGAGTGCAAGCCTATATCTACGTTAAACATTTGGTATCTTGGTGAATGAATGGGTAGGGATGACTCTAGGTGAGAATCCTTCAATACCTGGTTATCGTATATTTGAGTGAAAAAAATCATTCATTTCTCACTACCTCATCCACTATCATTATTATGAGAAGAAGAGTCCACGTCACCGCCATCCGGTATGCCAATTCCGTTTACATTAGTTTGCACATGACCGCCCAGCCAATGACGCTCCTGTCTTGCTGAAGTCACTTTGCACCATTGGTTCTACTCCCCTAGCCAACACAACAATCCTTATCATCCCCATTCAATTCCTACTTTTGTTGCCGTCTCATGCTGGATTGCCTTTGCTCCCCCTCCCACTTTACCTAATTCAGTGTGGCGTTTGTCGCTCTCACCTTGATCTCCACCTGCAAGCTCACTATTCTCGATCGTTAGTTGCCTACCACACACTTTAACTCAGTTCCATTGTGCGCTATTTTGCCGATGTGTGCTTACAACTGTGTACTATTTCGTAATCGTCAACCCAGTGAGCATGCTTTGTTGCCCCATGCATGCAATGCTTCGTCGGTTCATGTGCCTTGTTTGGTTGGGCTAGAGACTCGACTTTTCTTATTCATACTTGAGTTTGACTTATACTTATTGTTTTCGAGATTAACGTAAAATCTTCTCGATTTTTCGTATTTATATTATTCAAATGAATTAATTTTTTTATTCTCAAATTAATAAAAATTCTTAATACAATTGAATTAATAAATTTGCCTCTACCCTGAATGATCCAAATCCTATTGAAGGTTTTCATTGCTGTCTATACTAAACTTTGAGTGAATTGCTATTCAATGTTTGAAATCGTAGATTGATCTGATTTAATAAATTTTAAATCTTGAAGTCATAATTTAATTGTTAAATTCTAATTTTTTTGTGATTAGATTTAATTTTAATTTATAAAACAATTTGATTTATTGGATTTAAAATCTTATTTATTAGCAATTATATTTTAGAAGATATTTGCATTCAAATTGTAATATTTATCTTGCACATTTTGAATTATATTTGCTTTGTAATTATGATCTCATTTTTTATTGTCAAACAGATTTTTCTTGTTCGCTAT
The DNA here is from genome assembly GCA_002786265.1 of Apostasia shenzhenica. Taxonomy (NCBI): domain Eukaryota; kingdom Viridiplantae; phylum Streptophyta; class Magnoliopsida; order Asparagales; family Orchidaceae; genus Apostasia; species Apostasia shenzhenica. The sequence continues at coordinate 4,441,723 of KZ451979.1, forward strand.
GAGGATGATGTCATTATCACTAGAGATGATACTGATGGGATTTTAAAACTAAAAGGTAGCTTACATAGATAGTTTCAAATAAAATATCTAGAATATTTGAGATATTTTTTGGGTATAGAAGCTTCCTGTTTATGGGAAGACACACACACATATATATCTACATATCATAGAGAAAATATGTTCTAGACATGCTCGAGGAGGTTGGTATGTTGGGTGCTAGAATGATTGACACTCTTAGGGATCCTAATAGCAAAGCACTGTCCCAAAAGAGAGTTAATATTGGATCCAAATGATATCGCAGATTAGTAGACAAGCGTAAGTATCTCATAGTTACTAGACCTGACATTCATTTGCTATCAGTGTAATCATTTAATTTCTACAAGCCTATTGTGACTCATTGGGAGATAACTTTGAGAGTTCTTAGATACTTTGAGGTAGCCCAAGAAAATGGACTTTTATATCATATTCATGGTCACCTTCAAGTGATGAGATTTACAGATGCTGAATGAGCAAGATCTCCAATAGACGAAGATCTACATTGTACTATTGTGTTCGTTTTTGGTGGGAACCTAATTTCCAAAAAAAGTAAAAGCAGAATGCAGTAGTAAGATCTAGTGCTGAGGCGAAGTACAGGGCAATGACACTTATAACTCATGAGCTTATATGGGTTAAACAATTAATGCAAGAATTAGGATTTCTTTAATCTGAGCCTATAAGGTTATACTGCGACAATCAAATTATTATGTACATTACCTCCAACTCAGTCTTTCATGAGAGGAGAAAATATATAGAGATAGATTGTCACTTTCTCATAGAGAAAGTTCAGTCCAAAGAAGTTTTTATGCCCTTTGTTAGTTCTAATGATCAATCAACAGATTTGATAACTAGATTTTTGAGAGGAACTAGAATGCATTTGTAACAAACTAGGACTTCATAATATTTATACATCAGCTTGAGGGAGAGTGTTGAGGACTTAGTTACAATCATAGAATTACTCTAGGAACTTATTTATACTTTGTAAAACCCTAGTTATAAATATACATAATAAAGGGCTGGCGTGGATGATATTTCTCCTCTCCAAACCCTTTTTTATTACGGCAGCTGTTTGCTCAACAAAGCTTCATTTTCGTTTCTATGGGAATAGATGGTTTGGGATCAATTATATCTCTCTAAATTTTTCCCAGTCTACGGTGCTTCTTTGATTGCATTTGTTTTTGTCTTGTTCTGGTACTTCATGTCATTATCACGTAGTTCTGTATATCGGATGTTGTGCATAAATCAATAAGTTATTTGTTGTGGCCTTCCTCATGGATAGGTATTGCAATCAATACGTTGACAAGGATGCTTTAATCTATCTTATTCTGGCGAATGAGATACTACGTGAGGTTCATCCAGATATAATAACAATAGCAGAGGATGTAAGCTTTTTTTTTTTTTTTGGAAAGATATATGCTATGTTTCATTTGCCAGACTTTTCTTAAATTATTTCTTATTGACATTGATGCATCATTTTTATGTGCGACATGCTTACATACCCAGGAGAAAATACTTTGTTTGAGCTCAATGACGCATTATTCTCTGAGGAAATACAGCAAACTCAGTTGTCCACCTTTTATGAAAGATGATTTTATGGAGCTTATATTGGATATTGTAGTACATACAGCTCTGCAGGCTGAAAGATTTAGCACCTAGTTATCTTGTTGAAAGATGTCGTCTGCCTTTATAAATGCAGATATGGATATGCATGCATCCGTTCTATTGATTATGATGGATTTAATGACTTGGACATCTATTATAATGTTTCAGTACTATGAATCATGATTTACTAATTTTTCAATCCTATAAGACATGAATATTGTGGCTTTCTCCATGACATACTGTCTTTGGGATTATCTCATAATCACGTCCAGGTTGTTAATGCCTCCTTCAAGTTAGCAGATATATTATAACCTAGTCCTAGTATCTCTCAAAGTCATAGTTAACAAATCTGCTAATTGATCATTGGAATTGAAAAAAGATATAATGATTTCTCTAGATTGGACTTTTACCCTCTCAATGACTTGGTTAATATGAGATGTAATGACATATCATGAAGCCCCGACTTGTTACAAATATAGCCAATCTTAGTACACCTATCTATATGTTTTGCCCTCTCATAAAAGACTGGATTGAAAGAAATGTGCATAGCACTTTAGTTGTCACAGTACAACCTTGTAGGCTCAAATTAGCTAAACACTAATTCCAATGCTAGTTGCTTAAGTTCTAGTTCTACAAACTCACATATCATGAGTACCATTACCATGTACTCTACTTGTGCATTAGACCTTACCACATTTTACTTCTTACTCTTTCAAGATATTAGATGCTCTCCTAGGTAGGATGTAATTGCTTGATGTGGATCTTTAACTTGTCGAAGAACCTACTCAGTCAGCATCTATATATCTTATTATGTAAATTGGCCACGCTCACTATTTATATTTATTTTCTAAGGTTACCTTAAGATGTTAGAGAACTCTCAAATGTCTTTTAATGACTGTCACAAGGGGATTGAAAAGGATGACTCATCGCACTTACAACATAATGAAATATCCGATCTGGTTAATATTGGATTAGTTTTCCAACTACCTTGATTTCATTTTGAATCAAATATCTTATCTCCTATTTGGGCACTTAGTTGATATTAAGATTCATAAGAATATTAACTGGTTTAGCGCAAAATATGTCTCCTTAAGCATGTTTGATATAATTCCTTTTTGATATGTAAATATCTCCCTCTCTTAATTGGGCAACTTCCTTGCCTCAAAGGTACCTCATATCTCTCAAACCCTCGTTCTGAGCAATAGGAAATCATTGTCAGCCCCTATAATAATGATATCATTCGTATATGCAATAGGAAAAATCTATTTTCCAGAATCCTATACCCTATGGAACACTGAGAGGTTTGACATACTATAAAACATGCCAAACTAAATCAAATCCAAATTAAGTTCACCAAACCAAGCTTGAAGGGAACTCCTTTAAGCTATATAGTTGCCTTTGTCAACTTGCAGATTAGTCCAGGCTTTCTCTGAGCAATGAACCTAGGTGGTTACTCTATATAAACTTCTTCATTCATGTCTCTGTACAGAAAACTATTCTTAATATCTAGTTCATGTACATGCCACAGAGACATTATTGCTACGTTAAGAAATAGGCACATTGAAGCAAACTTGGCACTTGAGAGAAGGTATTCATATGGTCTAGCTTTTATGCAATCTCTGGGCCATTAGTAAGAAACCTTCACTCATCTGACTATTGTCTTTTATGAAGGAAAAGAAGCTAAGTCTAATGTACTATTTAGATTAAAGGGAAAAAATGAAAACAAAGTAATCTAGAATAGCATAAGGTAAGAAGTAGTACATTGATAGTTATATAAAAAGGCAATAGAAAGATCAAAATATCAATGGTGAAATCCAATGGTGGGTAGGTTGTGGGGTCCTTAGTCACTACAACTTTCTCATGCCAAAGTTGATAATTATATATCTGTAGTAGTTTAGCTACTATTATCGATGGTTCTGCTAGGCAATGCGAAGGAATAGATTGGGGCACATGAGTTGGAAGTACCTCTAAAATGGTTTCTGTCGTGGTAGGTGCATTACTGAAGAAGGGGGTAGACTCAAAGGTCTTATCGGTTGAGAGGAAGGCTTGATGCAACTCATAGAAATAACAGTGGTACTCTTTTTAAAGAGAAAACACTTTATTGATTTAGATGACAGCTTTTCCCAAGCAAGCAATAGAAGACGGACAAAATAGGTCCAACCAAATACTCACGGAGAAGACTATAACTTGCATCTTTAGGACATAGAATAAAAAATGAGATTTTATTATGAAGAAAAGAGATGTGATTGATAAGATGGCATGTTATGGAGACTGTCGTACCAGTACCAATATTGTTGGGGAATCCTTTTTTGAAGTAGTTGTGTACATAATAAGCCAACCAAATACCTGTTTTTTGTTTAGTAACACCATTTTGTTGAGATGTTTGTGAACAAGAAGGTTTGTGAACTATCCCCTGACTTGACAGAAAAGGTACTTGAGAAGTACCCATTCTCATTAAACTTTATTTTAATTTTTGCACAGAAAAAAGTGAATATAGAAAATAGTTCAAAGTGGTGCTTCATTAAGAATAATCATGTTATGAAAAGCCTAGTTTAGAAGTGACAGCTAGGAACCTGCACATGTAAATGAACTAAACCAAGTATTTTTTTTTAGGAACTAAACCAAGTGTTATTAAAGCATGTTATTGGCCTCATTAGGGAAGTAGATTTACAATGCTTCCCTAGTTGGCAGTACTAACACTATAAACATTTTAAAGCTTGGAAGACTAGGAACTGCCTTGTAGGTTCTGTAGACTAGGGTTCCTAAGATGGCTATGAATCTACAAAAGTAGTAGCAGCCACAAGAGTCGAAGATAGAGTCACAATTAGCTTGTGCAATCCTTCAGACTCATATCCCATGCTAATTACCTTTCTTGTCTATGAATCTTAGACATAAATAGAATCCTAAGTGAAGGTTACAAATTAATTTATAGATTTTGTAAGTTCGTTAGTAGATAACATACTAAAAGGGAACTTAGGAAAATTAAAGATAGAAGATAATGGTAATAAAGAAGTAGGAGCAACATTATCAACTCCTTTTGCTTATGATTTTGATCCATTACCGAGGGTTTTCTAAGTTAACTGAAAGTAGAGATGTTACTGGACGTTTGCTTATAGGCACTTGAGTCAATAATTCAAGAACTAAGGCTAGCAGGACCTTAGCTAAAGGTACTTGTTGGTTAGGAGGTGTGTGATGGAGACTCTCACATGAAGTAAAGGTCATAGTTCTTTAATGCACCATTCTTCTTTAATATATTTTATGGAATTTTTGTACCACCTTGTAATATGTAGTTTATTTGCATTTTACGTTGGTGTACGAAGAGGGATCTAAGTCTCATAGTTATTGATGAAGAGGGAAATGCTTGAACCCTATGCTTCGAGAGATCATGAATTTGAGGAAGTCATGAAGAAATTGATTTATAGAGATCGAGCACTGGGAAGGAGAAGAGGTGTGCTATCAGGCTGAGCTTATTAACATATTAGGGGAGGGGGGCTTGTTGGTGTAGCAGCACCTAGGTCCTGATCTCCGTTGGATTGGCCGTAAAGCATAGTGAGAGTTGCTATGTGGTGGGAAGAGCATAAAGCATGAGCGACACAGACATGGTGCAACAAAAAAAAAGAGTAACAGCATGACTTTAAAATTAGGTTCACTCTTAAGAGAAGACAGTGAATGCGAGTTGCCTTGTCATCTTTAGCACTAGGGAGCTAAGAGGTACATAGTAGCTACATGCATTAGAATCTAAAGGTTTTCGTCTGAGTATATCAAAAATTAAATATATGGAGTGTAAATTTAGTCAAGGTAAAAGTATTTGTAGTAGGGAGGTGATAATTAATGATTAAGTTATTAGGAAATGAGAATGAGATATCTCAGATCAATCATACAGAATAACGGTGAAATAGATGATGTTATTAGTAGGATTTAAACAGATTGAATAAAGTAAAGAAATGCATTTAATGTTTTGTATTAGAAAAATTTTACTCAGATTTAAAGGTAAAATTTATAAAACAGTTGTAAGGACAACGATGTTATATGGTGTTGAATGCTGATGTATAAAGCAGAAAAACACGAATAAGATAAGGATTGCAGAAATAAAGATGCTAAGGTGGATGAGAAATGAGTTTATCTATGAGAAGGTTGTGGTAGCGTCAATTGAGGATAAGCTCAGAGTGAACCTGCTTAGATAGTTTGGACATATTTCGTGGACTGTTAGAAGCTTCAGTAAAGAAGTCGGATTATTGAATCTTGCCCATGTAAAAAGAGAGAGGAAAGCAAAAAAAGTTATAGTAAGAAAATATAAAGAATGATTTTATATATTTATAGTTAAATGAGAATTTATTATTTGATAGAGTGCAATGGAAACAAAGAATTAATATAGCCCACCTCACCTAGTGGGATAAAGATTTAGTTTATTGTTGTTGTTTATTGAACAGTTTTGGTATAGTTATTTCTTAAACTATAGCATAATCTTTTTCCTTGCCTAACTCTGTTTGGAGTTTAATTTTATTTAGAATCTTGCAGGCAACATTTTATCCTGGACTATGTGAATCAACAAGTCAAGGTGGATTAGGATTTGACTATTGGGTCAACATGTCTGTGTCTGAAATGTGGTTATGGCTGCTCGAGAATATTCCTGATCATGAGTGGAGCATGAATAAGGTTTCTTTCTAAGTGCTTAATACTTTTGTTCTCGTATACTTCAAAATGAATCTTCTTCTTGGTGTGTAGTTCATGTGCATCCTTATGTCACTGTGCTTAATACTTTTGTTCTCGTATACTTCAAAATGAATCTTCTTCTTGGTGTGTAGTTCATGTGCATCCTTATGTCACTGTTTTAATTTTTTTGTCTTCCATTGATTTTGTAATATACTGACTACATTTTTGTCATCTTATTTCTCATCTTCGTTACACTTGTGTCTTGTCATACTTTTTTTGCCTCTATTGCTTATTTGGTGATTTTAAAGTGATTTTCTTGAATGATGATACCTTCTTTGTTATGTCTGGTTCATGTGCATCCTTTTGTCATTTTTTTAATTTGTGTTTTCCATTGATTCTGAAACATACTGACTTCATTTTTGTCATCTTCTTTCTCACCTTCCATACATCCATGTCTTGTCATACTTCCTTGTAGCTTGCATCCTGACCTCCACACCTCAACTGCAGATTTTTGTTTGGCATTTTATGTCAGTGTAACTAGTGGAGAGAATCTTGTTTTCTCCTAACAGTTAATGTGCGCATGTTCTGCTAAGGTATTTTTACTGTTCTAGGATATGTGATTAACTAGAGGACCATATCATGTCTTTTTCTTCTATAGTGCTATAACCTGCAAATGTAAGATATTCCCATGTTGATATTTAGAAAGCTCATCATTGAGCAAAATTGCATGTAACTAAAAATATTTTCTCTTTAAATGAGGTTTGGTAGGCCTTTGCATAAAGTGGTCTATCTGAATGGTGTATGCCATTGGAGCATATCTGGAGGCTAGTCTATATAATTCTTGAAAGGCGAAACAGCCTCAAGGACAAACCGTGGTGATCAGGGCAGTGTTGACTAATCTTAAATGTGATTAAGGTTTGTGTTGTCCCGGCCTTGATTGTTGTAGTGCCTTTGACATACTAAGCTCTTACAAAAATAAAAGCTAAAGATGGATGGGCTAGCTTTCTTACAGCTCCATTTTGCCTAGGCTTGCTTAACCTTGTAAAATCGTGGATTAGTCTGGGTTTTCATGATATCAAAAATACACAGAACAAGAAGATTTGGGAAAGATATTGATTTCTCTATTTGACATTTTGAAATTGATATTAAAGTATGGTAGCATGTTAATTTTATCCTTTTTAATGGTTTGATTGTTGAATCGCTATTTCATATTTTAATTGGTTTGCTTAAATAGTTATTTTATCTTTTATTTGTGGTTGAGGATTAATATTATATTATTTCAAGAATTCTTTTTTTTGAAAGAACTGAGGTTTCATTCATTCACCAAACATGACATTGGAGTGTTGATGCAGCGCTCGGTCAGACACATCGACACCATAGATATAATTTACGGTCTCGAGCCTAAATTAAATCTATTCTAGTCTTGTACATAGTTATTTTTATTTCTGCACATTTTATTTGGGTCGTTTATTGAGTCGAACAATATGTTTTTATGTCGGTGGGAATGCCCACTTTGGTGTCCTGTAATTATTTTGAGTCTTATTTGGTTAATTTGGGTTAATTAGATTAAAATTGAATTATTTATATTCAATTTGAGTCAAATTAAATTCAAATTAATTAAAATAGGTTGTATTTGATTCAATTGAACCCAAGCATACTTAGTTAAGGTTCAATTGAGATCAATTGGGATTAGTATGAGTCTTGTTTGGGTCATTTTGAGTCAATTTGATTCAATTGGATTGAGTTGGTTCCAATTAGAATCAAATTGAATTCACATTACATATTTTGGTGCTATTTGCAAAGGAGCAGGAACAGAAGGACTTGAATGCAATTTTCAATCAAAATAAATCAAGGCTGCCCTAAATTCATGGTGGGCACGGGATTTCTCTGTTGGCGTTCGCGAAGCCTTCGCGGCGAGCCTGATGTCGCCGTTCTTCCTCGCCGCGCACTTCTGCGCATGTCGCCGACACGTCCTCGGCCACGTCTCCAACCGCCGGCCACGTCCTCCACAGAGTACGCAAACGTCTCTCTTCTTCCGAGTTGCTTATAAAATCTCTGCGATGTTGCATCTTGACGGGGAACGACGGGATTTTGCTGTGAGAAGAACATCTTCTTCATCGACTTTTCGATCTCGACGCAGGTGGCGTCGATTTCTCGCCGGCACGACAGCAAGTGTCTGCATTCGGCATTTTCTCCTCTGATCGGAGTCGAGCAAGTGGCTGCGGCTTCGTTCAAGGACGATTCTGTTACGATCCAATTGCAAGGTATGGGACTTGAGTCCCACATTGGAAGTATGAGATTCTAATGTGGGGTTTATATGAACTTTGGGCTCTCCACTCCTATGAGCTAGCTTTTGGGGTACTAAGAAACTTTGGGAACTAAGAAACACTATAAGCAAACCAAGGATAATCGGATCTCAAAGTCAAAGCCTCAGCCCCCTGCCGTAGCCTCAGACTAAGCCGAATCGTTCTCGAAGCGAAGCCGCAGCCACTTGCTCGGCTCCGATCAATGGAAGAACACCGAACGCAGCTGCCTGCTGCCGTATCGACGACGAAATCCGTGACCACCTGTCCGGACCTCTGAATCTGTTACGATCCAATTGCAAGGTATGAGACTTGAGTCCCACATTGGAAGTATGAGATTCTAATGTGGGGTTTATATGAACTTTGGGCTCTCCACTCCCATGAAGCTAAGAACTTTTGGGGTGTGGTTCTCCCAAAGTTCATATCAATTGGTATCAGAGCCATACACTACGTGTCCGAGTTGCAATCGAGCGGTGCCGGTGGTGACGCCGGTATTGCAGTGTTCGCCCGGGCTAGAAAAGAGCTAGCGCAAAGCCAGCCGCGTGGGCGCCGGGACTGCGGAGCGTGCTGGATTGTTACGATCCAATTGCAAGGTATGGGACTTGAGTCCCACATTGGAAGTATGAGATTCTAATGTGGGATTTATATGAACTTTGGGCTCTCCACTCCCATGAACTAGCTTTTGCTAGTTTATATTGATATGAACTTTGGGAGAACCACACCCCAAAAGTCAAACCAAGGATAATCGGATCTCAAAGTCAAAGCCTCAGCCCCCTGCCGTAGCCTCAGACTAAGCCGAATGTGATCATGGTACTATTATGATGATATTTCTAGTTTCTGATGCTGCCATTAAATCCTGATTTCCTCCATGTTCTTAAGTAGAATTTCATTTCCTGCAATGTCTTGATCTCATGCCATTATTTCCACACAAGTTATAGTTGAAATTGAGTTTCACGTACTTATTATTGAGAGTAAAACTCATATTTGGTGAAGGTTTTGATATATTGAAATTTTGGATAAATTATCATGTGTAGGAATTTCAAGGTATTTGTGTATGCGGGAATTCATTTTGGGGTTCGAAAGTTTATTATCTTAATTGTATAAGTTTGTTTGAATTTGTTTGGATAGCATTTTAATCATCTCAAATATTTCATGACGCTTATCTGCAAATGCAAATATTTATATTTAATATAATTTGAAAAAACTTGGTTTATTCTCCTCTTCATTTGCATTTAGTATTTTATATAAAAAAAATAAAAATCTAGGCACTAATTTAATATTGGTAGCGTTAGGTTCGCTTTAAATCGATCCCCGCACTGCATCAAGTGTAAACTTCATATGAGAAAGTGGGACAATCATCTAGCTAGAGTACCAAGTTCTTTAACAGTAAAGCATGCTGAGCCAATTTGTGCACCACAAAATTGCCTTTTCAGTGTTTTCATTTTGTATGTGATAATCGAAAGCTGTAGAGGCGATTGAGTTGCTTTTTGGAATAATCAATATAGGGACTTCATATGAGAGGTTGACCTCGCTTCTCTTCTATGCCTTTATAACCACCTCTACACGATGTTTTGAAACTGCATCCGATCAGCAAAGTCCATTGCTTATTTAACTATTAAAGCTTACGTAATGTAAGATCCAAACGACTCAAAAACATTCACAGCAAGGCCGATAGTTAGTGACCTTGATTTTTCTATAGCTATAATTTTCACACCCAAGTGATTTCTTTTCTTATTAACTGTTGCATCAATATTTACCTTTTCAAATGGAGACTCATAGTCTTCAGGACTGACTTTTACTGTAGGTCTTTGCTGCACTGATGAAAGCTTGTTGCTGGCATTAAACTCGATACTAGCAGTGATGATAGTTGCTGCTTCACATTGTTAAATTTCATCTGGATAATGTTTGGATTGCTGTTCTTCAATTGCTCCCTCCAAGCTTTGACTACTTCATAACAAGTTTCGTCTTGCAGCCATGGTGATTTAAACTTGAATCTTTGTCCCTCTTTCTATCTACTGTTAGACTTCACCTTACTAATTTCAATGAGAAGTGTATAGTGATCGGAGAGGCTGTCCAAGTGCCATGTATGTGTACAGGGGAATAAACTTGCCAATTTTGATTGCCCAAGGCTCTGTCCATCCATTCTAGAATTCAGTCTTCTTCCTTTCTTCCATTCCACCATGTGAATTGACCTCCATTGACGCCTAGGTCCTGCATCTACTTCTCTATCATCCAATTTTCTTACTCGTTGAAATCACCTGCACCACACACAACCATAGGTGTGACGAGTTCTGCCTAAGTTGTTGCAACATCTTCTAGGATTGTAACCTTCTAGTTTCCAAGGGCTCTCCATTAAAACCTATATACCGCCAAGGTGCAGTGTTCTCTTTGTTTTGCATTAACACGTCAATGTAGTTTTGGGAAAAACTTTGCAAAGTAATGGAACAATTATTTGTTCACATCAACCTGAGTCCTCCACTAATACCCACACTACATACTGCCAGTGCGGCATCAAATCAACACTGAGCTTTAATTCTATGGAACTTGGTGTACAGTTGTCTCAAAGAGAATCAACTGAGGGCTATAAGTTCTCAGCTGGTTTCTCAAGCCTCGAATTGCTCGGGCCCTCCTAAACCCCAAAAGTTCAACAAATATAAGGTTTTCCTTACTCCCAGCAACCTTGGTCTTCGTCAGAGGCCACCGGAAAATGTGTACAAGGGGTTCTCCCCAAATACAAGGCAAAGATTATAAATCTTTGCCTTGCTCCCCACATTGGCTCATTTCCTTATTCTCTTTGATCTTAATTCTGCCTTTTCTAAGGCCATGCCTGACATCACACTCTCATTGCCAATTGTTTTGTCCAATCCCTAGCCCCGCGGCAGACCAAGAGAGCTCTAATGAAACACTAACTGTTATACATGTGGCGTTTAATAGAAGTTATATTTTTTAGAATTGCGTTTATCTTTGTATTTTTTTTTTGGAATGAAATAAAATGGATAGAAAAAAATGCGGGACAAAGAAGGTGAACTTTAATGACCAGCCTTTTATGTAAGCCATTTCCTTAGGGCACTAACATGAGGTTGCAGTCTTTGATAAATTGTCAATATCCCCCGAAAGTTAAGTCAAAGATTTCCTATGACCCATATTCAAGTTTTGCAAACACTCGAAGAAAGCACTTGTCTCCAAACTTGAAAACGAAGCAGCTAAGGCTTGCAACCCAGCCAATGAGACACTGCACTTCTGAAATAGTCTTCAGAGAAGGCATATTAAATATGGTAGTAGTTTTTTCATGATTGGCTTTACTACGTTTGAAGAAAACAAGGTACCTTAAAAACCGGCGAAAAGCGACTTTGAAAGTACCTTTTGTCAGACTGAGCTTCATTATGTACTTTTTGTGTTAAATGTCTCATTGAGGCAGGCAAGGTGTTTTTCTAGAGTTTGTTCTTTACCAAAACATTGTCAACATGGACTTCAAGTTTTTGCCCTCCTTTGATCTTTAAATGCAGATTCTATTATATTATGTGTCCTAAAATTTCTTCAAATTGAACAATTACTTTATAGTAGAAAGTACCAAATTCAGTTGTGAAAGCCATATGCTCTTCATCTTCTTTCGTGTTTTTCATTCGGTGGTAGCTGAGAGAAGAGTCTAGGAAGTTAATTGTGGCAAATTTGAAAGTTCAATCAACCAATGCATATGGAGTCATTATGGGGGCTAGCTTTGTTATATTCTCAAAAGTCTACCCACATTTGATATTTATCATTACTTTTCTTTACTGTGGCCACATTAGTTAGCCAATCGAGGTAACGAACTTCTCAAATGAAGCCTACTTCAAGCAATCTTCCAACCTCGACTTGGATTGCATTGTGGTATTCTTGAGCTGGTCGTTTCCTCTGCTTGATTGGCTAAGCATGTGGGAGGACATCTAAGTGATACTTACCCATAACCCTATCTATTCCTACACTATCCCCTAGGTTCAAAGCAAATTCATCAATATATCTAAAAGCAAGGCTGCAACATGAACCGTTTGTCTTTCATTTGAGAAAGAAAAAATGATTTCTAGGGAGGATTCCTCCCAATCAATTGCTACATTAATGGTTCATTCTTCTGAGTTCAAGGCCTTAGTCTCCCAAAGATTCGGCTGATGGATAAGAAACTAAGCTGCAATTTGGTAGGTTTGTAGTCTCTAAACTAGATCTTCTTGTACGGTGAAACCACTCGAAGTTGAGAATTGATGCAAAGGCACCATGTCGAAGAGATTAATTGGTGACCTCCCCAAGATGGCATTATATTCGTATTGGGCTTGAATGAAAATGTAAGTAACAATGAGCAATTCTCATTCGTTCTGATCTTGGAAACTAACAGATGGGTTAGTGAAGCCAATGAGAGCCACTTTTTCCTCCGTGAAGTTTCATAGGGCTAAGCTATTCTTGAGAAGGGGTTTGTGCGAGATCTCCATGTATAAGATAGTATGTTCTAATATTAGGTATATCGAGCTTTCGACGTTGATCAAGACCCTTTGGATATTGATATTAGTGATTTTAGCAGTTATGATGTTGGGTTCATCGAAAGAGTTGTCTAAATCAAGCAAGTCCTCCTTGGTGAAGGTGATAGAAATAGTTGAGGCGAATTGTCAAACAACACTCTCGATCATAACTAATCGACACCAATCTCTCCTTGAATCAAAATTGAAGATTGCATTGATTGTCTTCTTTGCGAGTATTGTGTTGAGTCATTTGAGTTGACTTTTGCACAATCACCTTAAACTACACTATGGCCCCCTGGTTGTCTCAATGGGGCCTTCGTTGTCTACATTTGTTATCACCATCATCTTTTCTGCAGTTATTGGGGGTTCCTCCAAAGGAAGGGAACTCCTTCAAATGTGCCTGATCAATCAATATGCCAAAGCTTTTAAAGTGTACTAGTGGAGTTCATGGCCATAGTTCTTCTATACTTTGAATTAGACTATGGATTTTGCTTTCTTTGCGGTGAACAACTAGGCCTTGCTTCTTAACAATGGTCAGTTGATGCCATGGTGCATCTCATACCTTGGGAAATCTTATTTGCTTCTCTTCTTAGCTTGAGGATTGTGAGGGAACCTCACACAGGGGAAATTGAGGTTGACCAAGGATTTTCATCGTCCCTCTTTTTGTTGGCACTATTAGAAGATGGTTGAATTGTATCATTCATCTGGATGTATTGCTCAACTTTGATACTATAGTGAGAACAACAGTTCTAACTTCTAAGTAGTCTATTTAATTGATATTTTGTATTTCTAAACTCAAGTAGTGCCAAATTGTAGTACAAAAATTTGCATTTTTGCAAATGTTTGAAATATTATTGGATGTTGTGCAGCTTCAATTAAAACTTCATAAGTCTTGTTTGTGTAAAATATAGCATTTGCTGTTGTTTATCGTTGTTTATATTTTTCTTTTGTATTTGGTAGAAATGGAAGGATAACATGATATACAAGTGTTCTGATGAATTTTTTCCTCTTCATGTGTAATATATTGCTTTGGCATGTGAGTGGGAAGAAAAAGAATTGAATGATATTGTCGTAATTTTCACTTCTATTTTTCATGTACAAAAGTTATCTACTTATGATTGAATATTTAATTATATCTCCCTTTTTTTTTTTTTTTCTGTTTTTCTGAAACTTTCGATTTCTACTGTTTATTCGTGGTTAAAATTTAGTGCAAATGTGTAGATCGTGGATGTCCTGGTGGGGAGCAAACAAAAAAGTGACAAAATGCTTCTGTATGTTGAAAATCATAATCAGGTATATCTATACCTTTTATTTTGTTGGACTTCTTGCTTCCTTCTTCAACATTTGTCTAGTATTAGCCTTATCACTAAAAACTGTGTTTAGTGATTTTTCTCCTGCATTCCTTCATTGTGCTTGTGTATGCTATGTTGTTATTGCATGTTGATGTTTTATTTTCAGGAGCTTCTTATTAACTTATGGTTTTGTGTTTGAATTGCCCACTTTAACACCTTTGAATTAGTGCTTGGACATTTGATTTCTCAACTGCTTTGTTTATCATGTATTTATCAGTTCCATGTTACATATTGTTGCAGTCTATATCTGGTGGGAGGTCTTTCGCAGATATCCTATTGGGACAACATGCTGAAAAATCCTTTAAAAGTGATGATTTGTCGTTTAGAGGTTCTTCATTACTCAAAGTATGCAACTAATTTACTCTATGGTGTTTAGCATGTTTTTGTTATTTAGCCTGATTTCCTTATGTTGGCATTGCATAATAATACTATCCATTTCTATTTTATTATTCTCAAGCATTAGACTAATATTAAGTTGAGCTCATGCAAGTTGACTGTAACTTGAAATCAAAACTATTTATTAAAGTCGAGTTTAAATTTACTTGGTAAAAATATCCGCTTTAAATTTGTCTATAAATCAAAGTATGCAGTCTATAATACAAGCATACAAGTCAAGTTATACATATTATAATTGTTAAAAAAATATATACATATTATAAATTTTAGATAAAATAACAAAAATCTAATGTGATTTGTATGCTTGTGTTGTATATATTAGTTGAGTTCTTGATGTTGTTTGTTGGTTACATATATTTTATTCTCTTTTACCCAAGTCCCTTATGAGACACAAGTCAGGTATCTTAGAAATGTATTTAATCATTCTATTTCGAGTGAATTGACTTCAAGTCATAAGAAAATTGAGTTAATTTCAAATTGACTTAGATTGGTGTAGCTTTGTTTGAGGAAGTTTCAAATTATCAACATGATTGTCAGCTCTACTTATGCATCTAGTTCAAGATAAAATAAAAACATGCCCAATAAAGCGATATAAATCAATCCTCGATCAAAAAGGTAGTAGAAGCTGAGATATTTGTTTAAAATATGTGGATGGGTTTATTTAGACAATAGAGTACGTTCCTTGAGGAAAATTTTCATTCCCCATTACTAATAATTGTATTTAAGCTTGTGGCTTTCAAATGAAAGATCACCATCAAACCTCTTAAGAAACAAATATCATGTTTGACACCAAGCCATGCCTTTTTATAATTGTTGCTAGCAAAAAGGACATTTATATTTTCCAAGGTATTGCTCAAGTTGAATGAGAAAATATTTATAGCCTTCCAATCTAATGCCAGAAAAAATAGAACCTTGGTTTGATATTCTTCATTTAAAATGCATTGGTTTAGACAAATTCATTTGAAATGGAGTTTTTTTTATAGAACATTTGAAATTAAGTATATAAGACAACTTTCGTGAGCTATATAATTTTTACCATTTTCAATTTATTATTGTTACTCAATCATCATGGAGACTATTGTCACTTCACTTTTATGATTTTGCATATGGTTTCTCACTAACAGTGTTGTCACCTCAGCGTGAAAATTTAAAAATATTCCTTAAAATCCCCTTCTATTTCCTCAACAACCTAGAGTTCCCTTCTTTTTCGCAAAGATTTAAGAATACCCTAACTTCATTTTCATATTGCTTTTTAGTTTGAGGATTGAGAAATCTTTATGAAGTAGAAACTGCAAAGGCCAACTTACAACAACCACCACCACCACCACCTAGCCTTAATCCCGCTAGGTGAGGCAGCTACATCAATTCTTTATTTTTATTGCACTCCATCAAAATATAGTACACCCAAGGTGGCTGTATTTTTATTTTCCCTGGATTCTGAGCTCTCAAATTTCACGTTTGCTTCTTAAAAAGCCAAAGCATGTCATTCTACTCATTAGAAACAGATAAGAATGAAAATGTAGCACTTAGGGTTTTCCAAAGCTTGCTGATAAAACTCTTAAGAAAGAAGCCACTTATTTGCTTGTTTGAAGAGTCCATGTATCTGTAAGGACTCAGACCAGTATCCCTGATGAGCAATTAAGGTTTCCCATAGTTTGCCTATAAAACTTGTGGGAAGAAGCACTTATGTTCTTGTTTGTAGAGCTCATTATCCATTTCTACAGCCCATTCTTAATTCTTTTCCCCTACTCTCTTTGCACATGACAGGTGATGTGAAGCAAACTTATGGCTGCATTCTGACTTCTCTCCAGAATGGCTTGTAAAGCATACCATAAAATTTACCTATGCAAGGAGAGAAGGACAGGGAAGGGTTCTAGTGATGCAATATTAGAAATGTGAATCTAACTGATAGAACCTCCACTCCTTAGTAATAAATTATTTTACCAATGTTTGTGTCATCTGATTATTGCATAGTGCTTATTAGTAATAAGATAATACAATTTGTTAAAGCTTAAAATCTTGTAATTCTTGTTTTGTATATTATTATTTCCGACAATCAGTATGGAAATTTTTCCTTTTAGTAAAGCTCATGGCCACTTCATATCATTTCTTTTACATGAGAATATTTACTTTTCCTGAAAACATTACTTTTCTCATGCTGCAGATGATAAAGTTGATTACTTTTAGTATTAGTGGGTCAGCTTATCTTAATTTTATTGGCAATGAATTTGCTCACCCAAATGTAAGATTATTTGTTGCTGTTATTTCGACAACTTCACTCATTATTTCATCTTCAAGTTTGTTATTAATTTGGTCTTCTCTGCTCAATCCAATAACTTACTCCTGTTTTGACCAGAGGGTTGAGTTTCCTTTGCCAAGTAATAGTTATTCATTTATTTATGCCACCCGCCAGTGGGATCTGTTGCGAGATAGGGGATTGCATCACAACCTTTTCGACTTTGATAAGGTACAAATGTAATTCTGTTTTCCAAGTTATTTGCATGGGAGTTGTATGTTTCTTTATCAGTATGCATATGCATTTTTATTCTAGTTAAAAAGTTTAGGATGTAGGTGAGTATTGAACAAGATTACATCTTGACATGTATATTTTCGTTTGCCAGTTGAGGTGCACTAAGTTTGATGATGCAGTGCAGGGGAAAATCATAGGGGAACCTAAAACTATAATCCCAGTTATAGATCCTCCAGCCCCTTTCAAACTATCTCCCCCCTTCGCCTCTCAAGCACTCCCTTTTGATCTCTTGAATCCCTTTCGGAAGTGGCATCCTCTGTATGTAATACCGCATAAATTTTAATTTTTTTTCTGGGCAAGTTGGAAAAATTGTCAAGTTTGAATAGGATCGTGAAATAGCTAGTTGAAACTTTTTGTTGTCACACTAAAAGATCTATTTATAAAATTGGATGCATGTGGAGGAGACTATATAACCTAGCATGACATGTTCTAAACTAAATCTTGTCCTACCTTAGAAATTTCTCATTTTGGGTCACCCATACTATTATTTTTATCAGGTGCAGATAACAATATTTGATTCGTTTGCTAAATGTTGTGGTAAGTATGATTAAGTCAGGTTGCGTTTTGGTCGATTTAAATTATTGGTAACTTTGTTGTTTTTCTAAAGATTTTGTACTATAAATGGGTCAAATAGGTGGGTTAACCCAAACGTGATTTAGATCAAGTTGAATTTGGGTAGGTCATAGAATAATTGTATCATGTTTAATTGTAAATTTTGACATGCTTATTAAATGATTTTGGTTTGTGTTGAGCTACGTGGGTTGGAATGGGTCCTACCCAACTCGATCCAATTTTCACACCCTTAGATATACTAATATCCTTACAGTATTCAAACGTGATCTTGGGTTGCCGATGCCCTAGAAAAAGAGCTTTTCATGATCTACTGAATGTTTGTTTTGTAGGACATGATGAGGTTAGATGAGAATGAACTAATTCTTTCCAAAGGCCAGCCAGTAATTCACCATGTGAATGACTCCAAGAAGGTACTGGTGTTTTCATTGTGTATTTACTAATGTATTTTGCATTGTTGCTGTAAAAGATGCTTGTTTAAGCCCTTTGTAGTCTATCCTATACATGTTCATAACTCACATATAAGGAATTATATTAAGTTCGATTCAGTACCCAAAACTTTGTATACAGGTAATGGACCATCTTGGTTGCTTTCTTACTGTTAAAGAAAATGGGAAAATAGTGCCATAGTTGGGCCTTCTTAAGGAAAGATTGGCATGATGCGTAGTTTCCAAAAAACTAGATGGATAATATCTGTTTTTAGCTCATGCTAAAGAGCTAGGTCATTCACCATTGTTGGAGCGTCGGGATAACTAGAATACATGTAAGAGTTACATAATTGTATGTTGTAAAGATAATTCATGCACATTTGTGCTTGACCTAATTCTTTGTTGTAGTTTTAGTTATTAATTGTTTCATGTTGTTAAGGATCCAGGATGAGTGGTTCAAATTTGATGCAGTTATTATAACAAAGTTTGATAGACTTCAATAGTGCCTAATCATCAACATTGATGTTTAAATTAATCAAAAGTCCTATGAATGTTTAACTGATTCTTAAATTTTCAAGATTTTCAATTTTAAAGTTAAAGTTAGATATTAACTTATGCCCAATTTCAATTGTCTTCTTTCTGTAGATAAATTCTTCTGTAAAATTTTTATGACACTTATTCAAAAGTCACAGAATATTAAGTAACATGAAGATGCAGTTGATGGGTGCGATTAACTTCAACATCTATTTGACATAAAACATGGGGACCCAGATTAAATAATATAAACTTTAGAACATATATACAATGTGCTGCAAATCATAGGACTATGGTGCAAATTTTTCTAATTAAATTAATGATTAATTATGCCCTCAAATTGTAAAAATAATTTTTTAATTGATATAACCACTAAAGTTACAAAGTATAATTTGAGAACATATAGCAATATTTTTGACTTTCAGGTACGTTGAGCACTTACTTTTAAAAAATTACATATAGTTTATGGATGAGATTTGTGTGATTATATATATGGAAATAGTAGTTAGTATTTAACAATCAAATTAAAAGAGTAATTTTAAGATAAAAATGACGTTAAAAGAGAGAACAAAAAAGAGTGCCAAAAGTGTGGCTTCTAAGTTATCTCAGGCTCTTTCCAAATTGTCATCTCAGGCTCTTTCCAAGTTGTCTGTCTGAAAATATACCTCTCCTGCTCAGAAGCATAGTCGGTGACAACCTCATCTCGCGATAATCATCTTCTCATTGTCGATCTCTCCAACAATTTCAACATGAAACAATATTAATCTGAAACATGCAACCCATTGTTTGGCTAATTGCACTCCGTCGTGCCTGCAATTTTACATCGATAAGCTCAAGTTGATAACAATGGAGTGTATATTGGATCCTAATGATGTTTTGCTGACAATGGAGAAGATCACTGATGTCATTAATCATCTTATTAGGGAATGCAATGGTGTTCAAAAATTCAATAACCTAAATGTGGAGGTTGTAGTAACATTGGAGGATGGGGAAGATGAAGAAGATGAGTCTGATGATGATGAGGACATGGGGTTTCTTCTGGCAAGCAGGATGAGGGATGAGGTTTATTTGTAAGAGTAGAAACAGTACTGCAGGAGATGATGAAGCTGTCAGTGAAGGAGCTGTCGCTGAAGAGAGGAAAAAGATTTGTGTAATCTGCTTGGAGGGCATGGTGGAAAGGGAGGTGGTTCTTTGTATATAGTTTACACACTTGTTCCACGATGGATGCAAATGCCTTGTTTATGATGAGCGCCTTTTGCATCATTTTTTGTTCAATCAGTTATCTAGAATGTTCATTTTTTTAATTAATCTATTGTTCAAGTTTTGTAGGTAGTGTTGAATTATTTTTGCGTGTATGGTTTTTCAAAAAAGAAAAAAGAACGTAAAGTGTATTGAACGCACAGTTGTTAATGTTTACATCCAAAGTTTTGGGATCGGTGTACTGATTGATTCTTTGTCAATCATCATAGCTTTGTCCTCACATTACTTGATTTATTAGTTTGGCAGATGCATATGATACAGTTTAACTAATTCGCAAGTGATTAGGATGAATAGTAGATGCTAGATATGGATAGCTGATGATATTAAAATATTAAATGCATTCTGTTTAGCACATTTATTGTTTAAGAATTTTGTCTACTTCTGTGTCATACTAATTTTGCAGAAAAAGTAAAATGCTTCCATGAATTTCCTTTGTTTTCTACTGCAAGTTGTAGATATAGTATCATGAGATCCATGTTGTGGAACTTCTGGGATCCGTTTAAATGATACTATCTTATTGTAAGCAGGTTATATCATATATTAGAGGTCCACTTCTGTTTGTTTTCAACTTTCATCCTGAAGCATCCCATGACCAATATTATATTGGCATTGAAGAGGCAGGAGAGTACAGAGTAAGGAACTGTCTTCTTTTTTTTTTTAGCAAAGTTCACCACTTTCTTTTCTTTATCCTTTATAATTATGTAGTTAGGTATATTCTGTAAGCACTACGAAATACAATGTATCAAAGAGCAGCTAGTTTTTATGATCTTATAACATTGTTTTCGGCTAATCAACTTAATTAAAATAATAACTAATGATTTCATCATTGTTTGTTTTGCTCTTCTTGTTTTCATCTCAATGATGAATTACCTGTTTAAGCATTTAATCAATTATTGAGTGGCATCTTTCCTTTAGTTTGTAAGGTTTGTAACTTAAAATGAATTAATTTCAGAACAGCATTATGCATATTAATTTTCACTATAGTTATCCATTGTCTGAACTCTTATTAATTGGGCTACTGCTAGTATATTTATGATTGTCATGTACTTTAGCTTAAAGCAGTCATTAACGGATGCAACTGTTAGGCTTCTATATGTAACATCATCTTCATGCTGCAATTTGTTCCAGATGATTTTTAACACAGATGAACCCAAATACAGTGGGAAGGGAGTACTTAAGAGCGATCAATATCTGAAAAAGACAGTTAACAAAAGGTAGATATATGAACTTCCCGATCAACCTGTTTTCTCTTTTCTTTCTGCAGCATTTCAGCTATGATTTTAATAAAGCACCCTAACTGCCATAATTCAGGTTTGATGGTTATCGCAACTCACTTGAGTTGAAGTTGCCCTTTAGAAGTGCTCAGGTATGAAAAAGAAAAGAGGCGTGCACATGCATATGATTAAATACAATCCTATTCATATTAGGTGCACAATCCTGGAAATTATATTTGATGACATTCTTGTTATTGATGAATAACTTTAATTAGTAGTTGCATTATTGCTTAAGCTACTGATGTATTGTTAACTTTGATAGTTCTTTTGTTCAATCAGTTAGCATAGTGGCCTACTTTATTCTCTTAGTTAGAATATGTTCACTGTAATAGCGTTTATTCCTTAGACGTTTTAGTGGTTTATTTAATGAAAATTCATTTAACAACTTCATGGTTATTAAGCGAATTAAGTTATCGTTCGTCTTGGCCTCTCTTATATGCTATTGGCCAATAGGTATACCCTAAATATAGTTTTGTGATTATACTATTTTGAGGTGACAATCAATTGTTGTTTTCACCCTCTTATTCAGTTAATACAGAGATTGAGTTCTCTATTACTTATAACTACGTGGGAAAATTAGAGGAGGGCAATAATATGTTGTGTGATCAAACTATAATTTGAAACCAGTCAGAATGTGAGACATAAAGAATGAGAATCGGATGTCAAAGTAGCATATTGTATATTAGTTTTTGAGGAACCTTTGATTTGGATCTAATTACTGAGGAAATACCATTTTAATGTATGAAATTAGCAATACTCAATCATGTACTCCACCCTATCTTCCAACCTTGTCTCTATATTAGCTTCACTACTCCTTGTCCACGTATTTACCGAAAAGATGGTTCTCTACAAGTCATGAGAACCATTCACGATTTTCGTGTTGTGTGCCATTCATGAGTTCAATTTAAGAGGAGGCATATTGTACACAACATAAAATGTGAACTGCGTTCCTGGTTTCACGATTTGTCTCCCTTATGTCTAATTGTAGTTCACAGCCTCTTTCTCCATGCCTTAATCAACATTCAAGGTTTATATGGTAAAACTAATATGTTCACTTTCATTCTTTCACTCAGTGTCATCTTATATATGTTTGGTATATAAATTATTCCACAAATAATTTGTTCACTTAAAAATAATCAACTAGATTGGACAAAACAAAAAACAGAGGATCAAGAGCAAGTAAAATAAAGGGAATATTGATTTAAGAAAGGAACCTGAGGGTCCAAGAGAAAATCACAATGCCGATTTTGGCTATTTAAATTCTACTATAAGAAATTTAAAATGCCAGTGTTGTTACGAGTAAAAGAAAGTTACAAATATTGTCATGAGTCTTTGTAGATGTTGGGAATCAAAGCAAAAAGAGAGAGGGAGAGAGAGAGATAGTGGACTATGTACATTGAATTTCAGTCAAAGTCATTAATAGCTAGAAGTGGAACCCTTTCTGCCTCTTATTTATTCCCTTGCAAAGTTAGAACCATTGGTGATCAGGGGCATGGATTATTGCATACCTAGAATATTTTATTTTTTAGCGTGACTTTTGACATAATTTGGAGAAAACGTTTGGGTGCTAGCAACTTTATGACACTCGTGATCACTTTTTCACAGTTACTTGGATCCAATAAATTTTGTTTCAGGTAACACATTTGGATTTGTCGAACACTTTCGCACGAATAAATGGAGTCAAATAGACATTTTTTGTTTCCATTAATTTTGGCTTTGAGTTTATGATAGATTGCTTCTGGGATATTGAAACGCGCCGTTGCCGGGTTCCAAGTCCCGGATGAGAAATGCGGAGGGTTGCGTTAGGTAGTCGACAGCCAGCGTAAAACTTGTCGAATCAATCATGACATGAATCCTTTAGAAAATTGCGTTAAAGCTAGGGCGTTCCCTGGAAGCGACGCGCTGTATTGCCTGAATAGAGTGAAAAATGGGCAAGGGCCGCTGCATCGGCGCCCGGGTGTAGTGAAAAATGAGCAAGGCGTCCACATCATGGACGGATGCGGGTAAAGAAGCTAGTCCATCATAGTAGAACTCAAAGTCAGTAGGATTAGATTAGGAACTTGGAATATAGCAGCCTGACGGACAAGCTAATAGAGTTTGGTGGATATTATGATTCATAGAAAGATTAATTATTTTGTGACTGCAGGAAACAAAATGGGTTGGAGAGAAAGCTAAGGAAAAATTGATGGCCTAAGTTTTTAAACTTTGGTACTCTGGTAAGAATAAAAATAAGAATGAGTGGGTATAATTCTGGATAAGAGCTTGAAGATCATGTAGTGGAAGTTAAGAGAAATTGTGATAGAAAATTATGGCCTTTAAAAATTATAATCAATTGAAATGATTTTTAATATTGTAAGTGTGTATGCTCCCCAAGTTGGCTTAGATGCCGAGCACAAAGGAAAAAATTTTGGAATGATTTAGAAGAGTTAATACAAGAGATACCTCAGGAGGAAAGATTATTTATTGGAGGAGATTTAAATGGACATTTGGACGTGTTGCTGAGGAATTTAATAATATCCATGGTTGGATATGGTTTTGGAGAGATAAATGAGGAGGGTAAAACTATTTTAGAGTTTTCTTCAGCATTATGATCTTGTAATAGCTAATACTTTATTCAAGAAAGAGAGAGGAGCATGTTTATCACGTACAAAAAATGGAACTTAAGAACTCAGAATTGATTATTTTCTTATAAGGAAACGAGATCGCTTGGATTGTAAAAATTGTAAAGTCATTTCCAAGTGAATGTTTGACTACCCAACATCGATTAATAGTTTTAGATTCCGAGATAAAGTATTTGAGAAGAAATAATAGTACAAAAAATCCTATCCTCGGACTCGATGGTGATCTAAAGAATGGACAAATTATATTTAAAGAGAAAGTTCTAGAACTTGGGCAATGGAATATTAACGGGGGAAACTAATGCTTATGTGGTTGATCAAGTTGCTAACTGTATCCGTAAGGTGGCCAAGGATGTGCTGGAAGAGTCCAAAGAATGATTCCAAATAATAAAAGATACGTGTGGTGGTGGAAGATGATTGCTACAAAGAAAAAATAAGGAGAAGAAGATTTGTTATAGAGATTGGTTTTTAAAACAAAAATAATGATAAGTAGGAGAAAATATAAAGTGGCTCGACGAGAGTCTTAAGAAAAGCAATAGCCAAAATGCAAAAAATATGGCTTTTGAGGATTTATATAAGAAAGCTAGACACTAAAGAAAGGAGAAAAGACAATTATATAGGATATGCCAAAAAGAAAAAGACAAGAGATAGAAAAACTAAAGATTTAATTTGAAGTAAAAATGTATTAAAGATGAAAATCAAAGAGTACTTTTTATGAGAAGATATTCAAAAATAGATGGATGAGTTACTTTCAACAGCTTTTCAATGAAGATTGTGAAAATTCAATTGATTTTACAGAATTCAAGCCACCCTAAAAGAAAGTAAAAATTACTCTTACATCCGACGTATTAGTAAAGTTGAAGTCTGGAAAGCTTTTAAAAAATGAAAGATGAGCAAAAAAAGCAGTAGGACCAGATAACATCCCATTGATGTTTGGCAGTGCTTAGGAGATGAAGGAGTTTCTTGGCTTACTAGATTGTTTAATATGATTTTGAAGAACTAAAAGGATGCCAAATGAATGGAGAAAAGAGTAATATTGAGCTACCTATTATAAGAACAAACGCGTATGTACAGAAAATTGTGCCAGTTATAGAGGAATTAAATTAATGAGTCATACTTTTAAAACTTTGGGAGAGGGTGATCGAACAAAGGTTACGCCATAATACTAGGTATCAGAGAACCAGTTTGGTTTTATGCCATGTAGATTCTACTATAGAAGCCATTCATTTATAAGAAGTTAAGTAATGAAAAAATTTAAGGAGAGAAAAGAAAACTTACATTTGGTTTTATTGATTTGGAAAAAAGCTTATGATACAAAGTCTCAAGAGAAAGTACTTTGGAGAGTTTTGAAAAAGAAAGAGATTTGCACTGCTTATATTCAAGTTATAAAGCAATGTAGAAGGAGCTGTTATCTCTGTTCGGACACAAGGAGGTTTGACTAAGGATTTTCCTATTAAAGTTGGATTACACCAAGGCTCGGCTTTAAGTCCGTATCTTTTTGCTTTGATTTGGAAGTCATGACTGAACATATCCAAGATGAAGTGCCTTGGTGTATGCTCTTCGCAGATGATATTGTCCTTATTGAGAAAACTTAAAGAGGGAGCTAAAGCGAAACTAAAGCTTTGGAGGAATGCTTCTAGAATCTAAAGGTTTGCATCTCAGAGATCAAAAACTGAATATATGGAGTGCCACACATTATAGTCATAAAGAATAACTTATATTGGAGAGAGTGACAATTGTGTCATCAAATTGTCAAAAGAGTGTAGCGCTTTAGATACCTTGGATCAATTATACAATCATGCGAAATAGATAATGATATAGCAGAGATATCAAGGCTGAGGATAAAGTGAGAGTGTCTGGAGAGCGATGTATATATGCGCTAGATAATGCCCATTTCAATTAAGGGTTTTTATAAAACTGTAGTAAGACCACAGCGATGATATATGGTGCTGAATGCTGGCCTGCAAAGACAGAAACATACAAATAAAAAATAAATGTTGCATGAAATGAGGATGTTAAGGTGGATGTGTGGATATACATGAAAGGATAGAATGAGAAATGAGAGTATACCGAAAGAAAAGTTGATGTTTGCAACCAATTGAGGATAAACTTAGAGAAAGTTCGGCTTCGAGTGGGTTTGCGACATCCTAAATCGCATGGCCAATTGAAGTCGGACACACTTCACCAGTAATATTGACAAAAATTGAGTTACTGGATTTTGCCCCATCGTAACAAAGATGAAGAGGGAGACCAAGAAGACATGGCAAGAAACTATAAGGAGTGATCTTAGTTACTTAAACTTAGATAAGAATTTGGTAACTGATAGAGCGCAATGGAAATAAAGGATTCATGTAGCCGACCCCACCTAGTGGGATTAAGGCTTGGTTGTTGTTATTGTTGTTGCTTCTGGGATATTGACCCGGGGCCGCCTACACTTTATTATAGTTTTTTTTTTCTTTTTTTGATTCTTAGCACTTCATTATAGTTAGTCGAACAAGTTCTACATTACAGAGCTTCTACACACTTTTCAATCATTGGCCAATGAGGCTAGTGTCGTTGAGCGTCCTTCTAGTTGTCTGTCGTTAATGCTGTTAATTTAGCTCGAAGATTAAAAATCGATCAAAAATCAAATTGTATTTTGCATCAGATCGAAATGACTCGATCCAAATGAGCCGACTAATAATCCATTTTTTTAGCTTGGTATTTTTCTCAAGCTAATCTCAAGCCAGCATTGGATCGAAGTAATCTGATTCAATTTTAAAAGTAAATAGTATACGGACTATAAACACAGATTATAGAAGCTTATTGTGTCTTAGCGGTTAGCTTCTTTGCTTCCTCACATGTGACCCAAGTTTGATCCCTGCTAGTGCAGATTTTTATCAAAATTTTTTAAGCCAGTGGACATTTAATACCATGTCACGAAAACGGTGAGGATCTTGGAGCATCTCTCCTATAAAAAGAGAGCAAAGTGGCACGAAAAATTAATTTATTATAAACTAATAATAATAATGGTAATTTTGTTCAAGTATTTTATTAAATTTATAATCAAAATTTATATTTTGAGCTGACTCGAATTCTAATCAAGTTGTCTCATAATTGACCAAATTTCGGGCTTTAACGGCAGGATCAATGATGTCTTTGACTACATACAGACATTCCCAGTTAGGCTCCAGCTTGTGATTGTCGGCCCCAATGTTGGTGATTGGTTGTCATTGGAGAACAAATATCCGAGCACCAAAGGTTAGGGTTTGGTGTGGTGGTTAAAGTATCTTTCCACCTAGCACCTTTGTTTGAGTCTTCTAAGGACTTCTTGCTTTTGCTACCCTTGGGCAGGTCAAGGTCAAGGCATTGATCTTCATTGTTCTCATACATCCAGAAATTTGCAACTCCTAAGTGTATATCGGTTTCCACCCTGGCAGAGTGGTGGTCCATTTCCATTGGGATTACAACCTCTGTGCTATTGGCTAGAGAAAAGGGGGCACTCAATGGCTTCTCACTATTGCGTTCCTTCTTGGGCCCCCATAGTACCCACAAGATTACCTTGGGCCACCCTGCCTTCTCACTGTTGCGTTCCTTCTTGCGGACATTGAGTTTCTTCTTGTTTGCCACCTTTACATGTTCATTAGTTTGGGGATGCCAATTGAGGCAACGTAGAGTTGAATCACGTGGAGTTCACAAAAGTTGTTGATCCTTATGTTGGCAAATGAAGTGTCATTATCGATAATGATTGTTATAACCACGTTGTATCTAGAAAGAATATTAGCCTAGAGAAAATCCTTTATTCTTTGCAATGTCGGGTTAGCCATGGCCTTGCTTTGGTTCGCTTTGTGAAGTAGTCTACAACGATGAGTAGCCATCTAAGTCCATGGGCAACCACAGGTATGGGCCTTACAAAGTCAACACTCTAAACAACGAAGGGCCATGAAGAGTTGATGGGGTCGTAGGAATCTAGCAGGTTGGTGTTGTAAGTTAGCGTAGCACTAACATTTGAGTAGTCTCCCTATGACCTTTGAGTAGTGCAGGGCATGCCAGAGGGGCTGATTGGTGACCACTTGGATTGAGTAGATGTCATGAGCAGTGCCTTCGAGTCACCGTGATCATGGCTAATGCCAACTTCTCTAGTGGAGAATACCTGGGATAAGGCTAACTTCTTTAGCGGAGAATACCTAGTCTCCACCTTTATCAAACATGTTTGGTGTAGAATATTAGGCGTTGTACATTGCCTTCCTTATGGACCGTGACAATGGACATGGTAAGGTCAAATGCACCTAGGTATAGCAAGAGGGTTTCTCCATTCGTGGGCACACAGAGCAAGGGTGAAGATGACAGGTACCTTTTGAGTAGTGGAAAGGCCTCTTCGCACTTGAGCATCCATTCTAGCTTTCCTTGGTCCTTTAGATATTTGAAAAATGATAAACACTCTTTCTTTGCCTTGGAGATGAAGCTGCTCAATGCAGTGACCCACCCGACTAGATGCTTAACCTCTTTTCTTATGCTCAAGAAAGACACGTTCAAAATTGTAGTAATTTTGTCTGGATTGGCTTCTATTCCTCAAGTAAAGACTAGGTAGATCAAAAATCTCTCTAAGCTAGAGTTGTACGGTGCACGTGGCAAGATTGAGTTCATCTGATACCTATTCAAGTTGTCAAATGTCTCCTTGAGATTCTTTCAAGTGCTAGTTAGGCGAGTGGCTTTAATGAGGACGACATCCAAATTGACCTCCAAATTGTAGCCTTTTTGCTCTTGACGTTCTTGGTCTCAAATGGCAAGGTCCCAAGTTCGTGATGGAGGAAGTTTTTTCCTTGTCTTCCCCAACCATTTTATTTGGTGGTAACTCGAGAATGCGTCAAGGAAGCTCATCGTGGAATAGAAGCGGGTGTGAATCCTCAGGGTAAGCACCATTCAGCCTTCTAAAGTCTACACACATCTTCATTTGTCGTTATTCTTTTTGACGAAGACGAGGTTGGTAAGGTAGTCTTGGTAATGAACTATGCTTATGAAGCTTGTCTCTAGGAGTTCATACAGTCAGGCACTTCTTTTTCATAACTATTGATTGATTCGGGATCAGAGTGACTTAGGGGCCAATGTTTCCTAATTTTGCTTTGAAGGTTGGTAGCTCAACCTAGACGAAATCTATCAGTGTTGGCAAAAAAGGGGGAAGGATGCCAAGTAGAATGCCCTGGCCTCGCAAGTGCGTAGGTTCATGCATTTTCTTGCTCATATGATAGGAAAAACCGAATTCCTCTATTTGATGTCGAGTCGTTCACATTTCCATTCTTTGTAGAGGAAAGATAATTGCTTGCTAGCTAGGAGCTGTATGAGTAGTAACAATTAGGGATCAAAAGAGAAAACTTGGGAAAAAGCCCCTTGCCTTGTTAAGCATTATGTATAACCAAGGTGGATGATTCCTGACCGCTTATGTCTTCTGAAATGTTCACACGTCGCCTTGAGACCCTGGGAAGTTAGGGATGAGGAAACCTTTTTGAGGTTAAAGGGCATGCTTTATCTGAATTGCCCCCCACTTGCTCACTCTATGCGTGCACTAGGGAAGCATGCTCTACAGTCCCTTAGGATGTTTGTGCGAGTTCCGTTGCCTCGATTAGAGTCAAGTGTGTTGGGAAGATGGCGCCTTGTGCTTAGGAGAGGTGTCAGTAAACTCAGAGGCGTCATTGGGCTTCCACATTGGGTAACACTTTTTGGGGTGTGATATCAAGCTAGCGACTCCGTGTGTCTATCTATAGGCCAAGGTTGCCGCTACTTCAGTTAGGTGCCATGTGAACGGATGATTAGGCGGATATTCCATGTGTAAACAAATGCACATGCAAATGAAATGCAATATATATATATATATACCCAATCAAACTTTCATAGATTGGCAAATAATATATAACCTACTGGCCAGAGGTTTCAAATATTCTCAAAGAAGAACAAATGCATATATCCTAGCAAACATTTTGCTCCAATATATAAATCTCATCATTGGCTAGATAAAAATGGCCCCCAGCACCAAAGTTGTTTATCCTCATGATGAGTTACAGTACTCATATAGCATATTTGGGTATAAAACCCCACATTTTACTTTCTTAGGCTTTAATCCTTTCCTAAAATTAAAAATAGTTAAACATACGTTCATATGTGCGATGTATATGCTCCATGTGTTAGTCAGAATGGTTATTACTTATTTCAACATATAGCTTTCTTTCCAAGTACATATGTGAAACAATTAACCTTATGGCATGAGGATAGAGTCCTCAACATATCAATTGAATAAGTACAGCTTTAAAACAACTGACAATATTCAATTAACACATGTATACAATGAACAGTCGCCATATATCAGTTAAACAAGAAGTATATTAAATTTTCCTATTCAACCTAGAGCTATGTAAACAGTTAACTTGTTCATATAGTGAAAAACCTAGAAGTTTTAGCAGATCGGCGAACTCACAACACAAGCGAACTCACAACACAAGCAATCTAAAATCTACTTACACGCAATATTGCTTGAGAAGGATTGTGTTTGGTTTGCTGTTGAAAACTCTTAAGTTTTTTTTTATTGTCTTCTCTAGGTTTCCTCTCTCCAAGCTACATTATGTAATGGGTAAGTATGGGATGGTTAAGGTCTGTTGTGATGAGAAATTACAAGAAGTCCAAAATTTTGTCTATCCATGATTGTTTCCATTACCTTCTAAGCCACAGTTTGTAAATGGATTACATGAGGAAATGGAGATAAGAGTGAAAGATAAGGTCGATTTTGATGAGAAAAATGCATGGAGTCGAACGGCTTATGTTAGGCTACAAACAAATTTAGCAATTTACTTTCAATTTCATGGTTATTACATTAAATATCAATTCCGTAAATGTCGTTTACACGTAATATTCCATTTGTTTAAGACATTAAATGTAATTAGGAGCACTTTCTTTTTGAATTTAATAAAAATGTCAAAAAATCAAAATTTAAAAGAATGAAAAGTTGATACTCCTCTCATTGAATAAATTTCAAAGATTCACAAATTTGTGTCGAAAACCATGCCAAATGTAATCTTAGCATTTTGATAAATTTAGAAGATCTATCTTTAGGTTTTACTATTATAGGATTACAATTATCGGGAAAAAATATTTTTTAATTCTATCTAATTAAGCGAACTTTCCAGTGAAGGTTGTTGGTTCCTATATTTAACCATATTTTCAGTCGACAACCTCAGTCTCACATATAACTCATATTATATCATTTATACATCTTAAGGTAAGCTTTATGCACAAAAATAATCAAATAATTTAACTCATTATAATTTAAAATTAGGGTGCAATTATTACGGCGGTCACAATAACTCTTTCATTTTTATTTTGATTTTCAAATACAAGTACATCACTAGATCTTTCACCCTTTTCAATGGGAATAGAGATTACATTTTATTCGAGAAGAGTCGAGATTCTCTCGTGTTTAGATGAGTGTGAAATTCCACAGATGTTTTGAGCACCTTTTGGCCTGGTATCTTTCTCATCAAAAATAGATTAAGAACTTTTTTTATCAAAAAAATAGATTAAGAATTTTAGGCAGAGATGTGTGAATGGAAATTTCAGGAAGCCATGCACGGATGGCACCACCAAATGAAGCACATTAATTACAGGCCTCCCAAAGGTGTCATTATAGGTTGAAGGAGCATTAACAATGATAAAGCCATTCATTTTAGCTGTTTAGTTCAGACCATCTCCAAGGGTTTGAGGCAACGAGGCATAATACTATCTCCAAGTTTTCTAGTGCTATTTATAATACAGGTATATCAAATTAGGCATTCTTTCATATCAAATGTGTGAAAGACATGCAAAACAAGTAGCATCATGTAATATAGGTGTTCACAATGTCATATTTAACAAAATATCCTATTTCCATTTTCACAATTCAATAGGAATTTATACAGCATGGTCTTGAGAGTTTCAATGGTATTTTGGATTCCTCGTTGATATGTATAGTCTACAAATTATATGTACAGTCTCTGTATTAGTTGCAAATGATGTGTGCGTGGTTGATTTGTATTTTGTTTATATAACAAGTTGTATGATTTACTATAGATAAAGCGGCCTTGAGATGGCTTATACTTTACTTCTAATTTCATATCAAATAGTTGCTTTGCTTAATTTAATCAGTAATTCGTTGCAAATCGAAGATTTAGCATATTTATAACACATTTTATACTTGCTGTAGAATTTCATTTTAGTTTCTTTTTTTTTGTTCATTTTGATGGCAGGTATACAAATTGACTCGTATATTAAGAGTGTAGGTTATTTGACAGAGTATCCCTCCATGGTGATGTGTTGTTGCAACAGCTATCATGTATGATTTGCTTACATAACTCATTCCCATATATTTATTTATTTATGAAACAGTACTAGTTTGGGGCTTTAAGATGTTGGTGGGAGGGGGGGAGTAAAATCATGATGAACTGAATTAGTAAATAAATAAAATGCTCTTGCACAGCCTGATGTATTTGTATTTTTTGTCACCATGATCTTATGATTGCACATATTATATAAGTTTACATGCCAAAAATTAAATGGAAAAAAAATGACAGGATATTATATTCGATTGACTGTTGTTTATTTTCAAATGGTCACATCTAAAGCACAAGTTATAGAAGCAAACTAAAAGGCTTATTACGTGGCATATTTCGCTTCTATTTTTTCATGACAAAAAAAAAACTGTGTAAGTATATTTTTAAGTCATTTGAGTTTTACTTATGATTTTTCCTTTTCAATGCATTATATTGAACTTGCTACTTGTGCTATTATTTTTCTAATTTTCTAGGTTCTTAGAGTTAGACTTATTATCCAAGGTTAATTAGATTTGCATTTTTATTTCTCTTCTTAATTTAATTAAAAAATCTGGCATTTTCTAATTATTTATTTTGGATTGTACTAATATCTCATTATCTTAAATAAATTTGGCATGCTAATTATTATGTAAGCTTTATGAACCATCTTATGAAAAATCTGGGTTATCAAACTGCGCAGATAACCCATGGATCAGCTTTAGTCAATTTGCATCCTAACAATAGCATTAACAACTTTTTAGTCACGATGAGAATCGTACTAAGCCTTAGTTAGGACTATAAACCAAAATTTTTTATTAATTTATGGATATGTTTTCAACAACAACAACAACCAAGCTTTTGTTTCATTAGGTGAGGTTAGCTACATGAATACTTTGATAGATATCTTTTAAGTAATAATATTTTAAAATTCATGTATTGTGCTTTTTATTTGAGATGTAGGATGTATTTAGTTTGTTACATCTCATGTATGTTTGTGGCTCATAAAATTCATTCTCTCAATAATATTTTAAGTATAACTAATGTATAAGGTTATGGGGGAAGTGAGGGAGACATCAAATTCATTCTCTCTGTCAGAGCTGTATTATAGCCCACAAAAGTTGTTCAATTCCTGTCCTCTCCAAACAGATACATGTGACCACTGCAATTGTATGTTATAGTATGATACTTTTTTTTATTCTTTTGCCCTAAATATCACAATTCTAGCCACTCCAATTGGAAATTATAATGGCGTGGATTCGAACCTGGAACCCCCTAGTTCTAGGCAGGCTCCCTCCTCACTGAGCTAGGAGAAGCTCCACGTAGTATGATTGCTTTGAAGTATTATTAATGTGGAGGATGTGAGAGAGAGAGGGAGAAACTAATAATACTTCAAAACGCTTGTGTTATTTAACTCAGAAAAAAAAAGGCATTTGTGTTATACCTCATTCTTTTGGTGATGGCGGTAAGAACGGAAGGAGAACAAAGGGAGACATCAAATTCATTCTATCTTGCAAGTCCTAATCTGATAAATAACTTATTTAATGTAAATTTTTTTAATTAAAAAAAGGCTTTTTGTCCATGGCCAAAAAAAGCCATGGCCTTTTTAGCCTTTATCCAAATGCACTCAATGTCACTAAAAATTGCTCTTTGAAGAAAACAACAAAGGTAGAGGCACCTAAGCAATGTATGACTAACCCCGATAGATCCGAACTGTTTTGGATACCTAAGAACTTAATTTCTCTTTGTAGGTAGGTGTACTTTGAAGAGGGGTGGTGACCGGTAACTTATGGAATATGATTGCTTAAAATTTATGGTCAGTGACATATCTAAATTAGCATAAATTTGATTTAAAATTATCTGTTTCTTTTGATTGATATGTGTTTAATCAATTTAATTTGTTGTAGCATTATTCAATTATTCCTTCCCTTCTTATCTAGCCAAACGAATGAGACAGTGCTCCTTCATAATAATTTCAAACTCATGTTTTTAAATGTTTATCCATATTCTTTTCTTTACTCATAGAAATGTTAGCTATAATACAATAGTGGTATCCCTATTTTTCACCATATTTCTCTCTGTAGAATGTGAGTTATAAAATAGGGATGGAATGAGATACTAGTAATTATTCATTTCTTTCTTTTCACCACTTATTGCAAGCATAGCACATAGCACCAATGATAATTCCGTCTATTTCTCTTTGAAATCATCAGCCATAGAACATGACTTTCAATAGACAAAGTGAGAGGCATTAATAACTATTCTTTCTATCCTTTCCCATCTTAACAAAAGACTGATGTGACTCATGAGTGTAATGACCTAAACTTTGACGCGTGAACTAGTATAAGTTTTGCTCAATTGAGGAGAATTTCATGCAGGTCCATTGAGGATTTCATCTAGGTGCTACATGGAATTCTTTGTTAATACAGGGGCCTGGATGTAATTTTCCTTCCCTTTGTGTGAAAGCTGCATTTATTTGAGATAATCCTGGACTAGCCTAATGTAATCCCCAAGTTAGCCCTAAACAGATAAGTGTTAGCATGCATGGGTGACACTTAGCAATGAGAGAGATGTTTTGTGGCTGCATGTCGAGAAGGGGTTAGAAAGAATTCTAATGTTTTCCTCAGTTCATGGTCGGCCAAAGGAGGAGTGAGGGGGGAGAGAGAGAATAGGAAAGAGTTCTCTTCTTCTCCCATTGAGCTTCATCCTCTTCCTCCACCTTCAGGTAGGACCAGTATCATCAAGTAGTCTTGCTGTTGTATTGGTGTTGAGGAGACAAAAGGAGAAGGAAAACCAACCAATCGAAGGGAAATCCATTGAGAAGTTGAGCCGGGAGAAAGATCGTCGTCTTAGCAAGGAAATTAGCCGGGATTGCTAGCTTCTTTCATCCAAATCTGGGTAGGAGGATAACAATCGTTAATATGGTATACACTAAATGAAGATAAGGAAAATCGGACTTTTTTGAGACTCTACATCATTGATTGGTGGATGCTTTATTATTCTTTAGACAGTCTCGTATGTATAATTGAGTTGGATGTGAGTGATTATGTTTTCTGACAGGAATCTCTTGCAAGTTGCATGTTTGAATGTTCATCATCTTGAGTTATAGTTGTTTTGACTAATTTTGCATAGATTCAAATTAAATCTATGGGTTTCTAAAGTTTTGAAGCATTTTGGAATGAAACTAGATTTTAAACTATATTGTACTATTTAGTGTGCTAGTTATGCCATTATCTGGCACTGCAAGTGATTTCCAAATTTAATGAAATTCGGCTGGAGTGTAGGTCATCAAGGCTGCTACAAATGCTGTATTTAAACTTTTCTTTTATTCCAATTAAAAAGCACTGTTCTGAAGTATTTAGTCTAGGCTGTCTTCATTAAAAATAAAAAAAGAAGTATAGGCTGTCAGAATTTTCTGAAATTTTAGCAGAGTTTAGTAAAATGGCGTAAATCAATATCAAATGATGCTTAAAATACATGAAATTTCGCAGGTTTGTAGTTCACTTGAACTTCTACAATGTTGCTATTCTGTGCTTGTCCAGAATAAATCTGCAAACCCATGTTTTGACTGCCTAAATTATAGACAGCATTTCTGCCCTTTACTTTAATAGTGACACCAGCTGCTTAAAAGTAAATTTGCTTTACTAATTGTATTCCCTATGTCATGAAACATAGTAGATTGTTAACTTAATTATAAGTTTGATGTTTAATGCTTAATCTAAAATAGTCAAATACATGTTTCAACTAGTTGAATATCATGGTGAAATAGATCTTTGTGTGCATAATGTAGTGTATTTTCGCATGGTTATATGAAATGAAACTGAAACTTTCCAGCATGTTAGTTTTGCCTTTTATCTACAACTTTTATGTTAAAGCAAATCCAAGTTATTACTCTAAAGTGGTGTTCTATGTGCCTAAAGTTAAAATAGAATTCTCTTCAAAAAGTTTGCTGCTGTGATATTTGTGTCTTTGGATAGATTATTGCTATACCAATAATGTTCAAATATTACCAAAATTAGTAGATGGAAAGTTAATGTGATTCTCTAATGTTGGTGTTTTACTCTCGATATAGAACAATTGTTTCATGTATGTTCTAATAAGCTGCAATTGCTGATCACTTATATGAATGTCGAATCACAGTGCTTATTGTGTTACACTATTGGTTTGGTGACGTGTAGTAGATTCAAGCATATATATATATATATATATATATATAGAGAGAGAGAGAGAGAGAGAGAGATGTGCACTAATTTGATGCGTAGATTTTATTATGTGAACCCATGTTGGTGATAATGCATGTGTGTTTCATGAGACAATGTAGGCTTGAGCTAGTGGCAAGCAAAATGATGAGAAAGATAATGTGATGAAGCTTAAGGTGCTAATGAATAAGATAATAGAAATGTGTGTCCTTGAGTATGTTGTTCCCTAGCTCAAGCAAAGATAATATGTGTAATAGGGCTTTCCCATTGCATTTGGAGAGAAATAAATCCCGGTGGCCATATATGGTAGGGCTTCCCATTGTACTGGTGGGAAGGGTATTTAAGTTTTCACCATTACACAAGGGTTGAGATAGACCCCAGGAGTTTCTACCATCACACAGGGATGGAAATATATTACTACATTGATAGAAGGGGCAGGCATTGCTTCAAGTGATATCTCAAGGCCCGCAAGATGGAATAAGATGTAATAATAGACTTCAGTGGAAATAAATTAGAGAGCATGAAGGCATGACATTAAGTTGCTCTTCACAGCTTAACTCATCTAACATAGATTGATGTTATTGATTAGGTGATGCTGATATACTTGTTGCTTCATAATATTTATATGTAATGTGATTGTTATAACTAAAACCAAAGATGACAAATAAATATGATTGTTGTATGTAAGCTAATTCATTTATCTTGTTAGCATGTGTTCTCCTGCTTTGTCTTAGGTTCGGTCGGCTCACGCCTACTTTGGCAAAAATACTTTGGGTTTGCTACAGGAAACTGGAGGTGGGGAGCATAGCAAGAAGTTGAGTTGATTCGATTATACTTGCATTCCTTATTTTTAGTTACAACATTGTATTATGGATTATATTAAAGGTTTGTACTCTATTTAAATTGTAATTTGTTTTCTTTATTATAGATTATATTAAGTTATATTTTGTAGTATAGTTATGTGAATTGTTTCTTTGTGCCACCTCAATTGTTGGTGGCCCAGGTAATTCGAGTTAGATCCTGGTCGTTGAATTTAATGCTTGATAAGAGGTAAATATGTTAATAATAATTTCAAACTCTCTTCATCTGCTTTGAAAATATATGCAATAGTATATAAATTTTAAATTATTATTGATATTTACTTCTCCCTCTCCCTGGCTTATCACTGATCAAAATAAACACGTGAGCATTTTTATTTTTTTTTAAAGAAAAGAAGAATTAAAAACAATTCCCTCTCTTCTGGCCTTCCTCTCTAATCAAAAACAACTGATGGAGCGTCACTTATTCTCCTTTTTCTCCTTCTGGCATTAAAGTCATGTGTTATATATTTGAGTTTTAAAATAGTCCTTTTTGGTTCCTCCCATATAAAGGTGTATTATTTGGGTGAAATTGTTATTTTTTTTAATAATTTTTATATTTATTTTGATTAAATAATTATTTTATAAAAAATTTTATTTCATATTTTATAGAATAATTATTTTTTTGTTTGAACTATGAAATTGTTATTTTTTAACTATTTTTTATAAATTTAAAATATTATTTTAATATTATTCTTCTTCAAATACTCAGATATGAATACATATGTATATACATGCATATATACATATACAAATTATGAATTTGTGTATATTTAAACTTAAAAATAAATCATAGTAATCATAATTAATTAGCATGAGTTAAAAAATATGAAACTAGCAAATATAAAATTAGGGTATTGTATATTTGTTGATAGAGAGACTGAGTTTTGAGAATTAGTGGTACGTAATATTTTTAGTTCAAAATTTCATTGTTAGTGGAATCGTAATCATATGAATAATAGTGATTCATCTAAAGTTTATGTCAAATGTCAACGAGGACAATGAATTTCAGCAAGTATATCAAGTTCAATTTGATAATAAATTTGGTATGATCATTCAGTTTAGTTTCAATTGTAAGAATCATAAATGTCGGTCCTAATAGCGGGGGAACTTTGAATGAATGAACATGTCTTTCGAACATTAGCTTTAGAATGACTTCTTCCAATTTACCTTGATCAGTTAATTTATCAAGTAGAGCTTTGAGTTCACGACACTTATGGAGTCTGTGCCCGTAGTTTCCATGCAGCTCACAATAGTTGTCGGGATCTATAACCGTTGGAGGCGCCGGCTTAAGCACTGATGCTCGAACCCAACCTTGCTGAAAGTCGCCGTGTAAACTTCGGTGAGCAGTTGTGAAAAGAAATGCTTTTGTTCATAGAATTGACGAAGCTATTTATACTACAAAATATAGCTTCCCTTTGTGTGATGAAACGGCGAAGAAACGGTTAGTGTAATCACGAAAGCTCTCCTTTTCTCCCTACTTAATATTGGCAAGTACCATGTCGGAGACAACCATGCAGGTTTGCTCAATGAAATGGGCGATTAGCTCCCTCTTCAGATGTTCACAGGAGTAGATATGGCCTCAGGGTAATTTGATGAACTAACTGAATGCGGCTCCTTTCAGAGTGTTGCGAGGAGGTGGCACTTTATCACTTCATCTGGTTGGCAATAGCCAAGGGCGGCCTCAAACTTCTGGATATGTTCACAAGGGTCTGTGGTTTCTTTATAAACTTTAAGACAAGGCGGCCTGAAGTCTTCTGAAGCAGGAGCCTGACATATGGCATCGTAGAATGGAGCTTTACTATCAGGGAGACCAAAAAATGCGTCAGGCCTATATTGAGGGGCTTGAATGCCAGGAAAGAACGTGTTCCTCTGGCCAAGAATGAAGGGAAAGCTAGAGGGAAGAAACCAGGTTGAGGAAGTGGAGGGCAAGGAGAAAGAGGTGGAAGATTAGGTTGAGCCTCCTGGTGGGGAAGATCCCACCTAAGAGGATGGGAGAAGCTAGAGGATTGAGCAGAGGGAGTTCTTGAGGAAAGGGGAGCCCCCCTCTGCTCTTATGGAGGTAGTGGAAGGATTGTCGCAATCGACGAACAATTTTGAGCTAAGGCTGCCACGTTCGGCGGCAGGACTTGACCTGGATCTGTCGCGACCAACGAAGGTGGAGCAGAAACCGCCGCCACCGGCGGAAGAGGAGCAGGACCACCGCGATTGGCGGGAAGGTTGGATTGTTGAACCTCTCAATTTTGATGATTACAATTAATTTAGCATTATGAACTAATCATCTTATTAAATATGTTATCAGGTTATTTATGTCATAATTGAGGTAAATGTCCAAATTCAAGTTCAAGAAAAGAAGTATACTATATGGTTCATTTTTTATTTTATTTTCTAGGATATAATTGTAAGCATGCATGTTTTAGCTAAGGATTTAACTTGTACTCAATCTTAGACAGCCTAAGGTCTATTCATTTCTTGATAATCTTTGTTGTGAAATTCATCTCTATAGCTGCAGGAAAAAAACGGTTGATTTCCAAAATAAATCAGATTTCTCTGGACTGGCCCAAACACAACTGCCCAGCTGACCGTTTGGCCCATCCAAATCTCCAAAAACTGAGAATATCTTATTTCCACTACTTTGTTTCTAGTAGCCTACTTTAAAAATATATTTTAATTTGAAATATCTCTCAAAAAAATTTATTTTTTTAGTCCTTGTTCATTCTAAAATGAAAAAAATATTTGCATTTCCCATTTCACTTGTTCTTTTCAACAGTCTTTGAGTTTTGTGCTGAATATATTATCCACCTAAGTTATCCAATATGTCAAAATCTATCCTAAGTGGCACTCTCTCTTTGTTTTAGCCATTGGGTGAAAGTTTGGGTATTTTAGCCTTCTTTTAGCCATTTTTAAATTATCTTTTCTTGCTGAAAATACTCCAACATGTTTCATTATGGGAAATGAACAAAACTACTATTCTATGCTTTATCACATCAGCATTTTCTCAGGTTTTATTTTTAAAGCATTTCCCTTATTCCAAGCATGATTGGACTTGACTTTTATCCTTAAAATACAAACTCAACTGAACCCAATCTGTCTCCAACGTTCCAATGGATACATCATCACCCAAAAATATCTGAAATGCCCTATGCTTGTTGTTTTTTCATTGGTCCACTTGTATGACATGTCAAAATAGTTGTCTACAATTGGCTAATTTAAATAAATGGCAAATATTTCAAACTTCATGCTTATCACTTGCTGTAGAAAAATAAAAACATATATTTTCTGTTGTTCTATACTCTTCTTCCTGCTCAAAAATTCTTTCAAGCTCTCCTTCAAACTTCTACTTGCAAACAAACCTCCTCTAGGAGAAACAAAAGGAAGAAAGAGTGTTGTGCTTTTCACTGTTCTGAAGCCAAGATCAGTAATTTTCATTGTTCACATTCCTTCTTGGCTTTTGAGTTTTGTCGTAGCTTCAAGTTTTTCATAATCTGAACCTTTACTGTTTTGTTTTTGTTGCACAATATAAGCAAGACTGTGTAGCTAATAGTTTCATATCTTAAACCTTGCTTTTTCCTGAATATTTTTGAAATGTTTGTTTTTTGCTTAACCATTATACTTTCTTTTTTCTTTTATTCCAAGATTATAGAATTTAATCTTAGACTTCTACGAATTTTTACCCTTGGCATGTTGTTGTCTACTTGCAAACAAACCTCCTCCAGGAGAAACAAAAGGAAGAAAGAGTGTTGTGCTTTTCACTGTTCTGAAGCCAAGACCATTAATCCTCATTGTTCACATTCCTTCTTGGCTTTTGAGTTTTGTCGTAGCTTCAAGTTTTTCATAATCTGAATCTTTACTGTTTTGTTTTTGTTGCACAATATAAGCAAGACTGTGTAGCTAATAGTTTCATATCTTAAACTTGCTTTTTCCTGAATATTTTTGAGATGTTTGTTTTTGCTTACCATTATACTTTCTTTTTTCTTTTATTCCAAGATTATATGAATTTAATCTTAGACTTCTATGAATTTTTACCCCTTGGCATGTTGTTGTCTACTTGCAACAAACCTCCTCCAGGAGAAAAAAAGGAAGAAAGAGTGTTGTGCTTTTTCACTGTTCTGTAAGCCAAGACCATTAATCCTCATTGTTCACATTCCTTCTTGGCTTTTGAGTTTTGTCGTAGTTCAAGTTTTTCATATCTGAAATCTTTACTGTTTTGTTTTTGTTGCACAATATAAGCAAGACTGTGTAGCTAATAGTTTCATATCTTAAAGCTTGTTTTTTCCTGAATATTTTGAAATGTTTGTTTTTGCTTAACCATTATACTTTCTTTTTTCTTTTATCCCAAGATTATAGAATTTAATCTTGGACTTCTACGAATTTTTACCCTTGGCATGTTGTTGTATGCAAGAGCTCTTCACTGTAATTTAATTTTTTTTTGTGTGCTTAAGTTGTAATTGAGCTAGCAAGGCTAACAAAATTTTGTACCCTTCTCTATTTTCTCTTGAGTTTGTTTTGTAGGTTTGCTCGGCTTTGGTACCTGCAAAAAGCCGTGGTGTATAGGTTTTCTT
Organism: Apostasia shenzhenica; assembly: GCA_002786265.1. Lineage (NCBI taxonomy): Eukaryota > Viridiplantae > Streptophyta > Magnoliopsida > Asparagales > Orchidaceae > Apostasia > Apostasia shenzhenica. Next base: position 4,483,690 of record KZ451979.1, read on the forward strand.
TGCTTTGGTTCCTGTAAAAAGCCATAAGATTGTATTGAATTTATTCGGCTTTGATTCCCGTAAAAGACCGGGGAGATTTAGTGAAAATTCCCATTTGAGGAGCGTGAGGAGTGGACTAGGCGGTAAGCCGAACCACTATAAATTTGTTGTATTCTTTTCATTTTTACTTCCAAATTCTCTTGAATCAAAGTGATATAACATATCTAAATTTAAGTATTTTAAAGTTATAGAAAACCTGAAATATTTATATTCAAAACAGATATATGATTAGTAAACTCTAAATTTATTATTTCTGATCTCTTTTGGATTCATCACTACACTGCTCTGCGAATCTTAGTCAATTCCCAAAATCAACCGGATTGTTCGGGTAAAAATTTTCTGCAAAGCTCTGCGAACTTTGGTCAATTCTCAAAATTGACCGGACTGTTCGGGTAAAATTTTCTGCAAAGCTTTTCCTTGTCCAGGTGATCTCAGAACTCAGTGTACTTGGTTAATTTGATAAACTTAAGTATACTACTTCTTATTCCTCTTTTTTCTAAACTAAAAGCAATCATTTAATTTTTTTTAAATCCCAATTCACCCCCCTCTTGGGAAGTCCCTGGGCCAACAAGTGGTATCAGAGCAGGTCTCCGTAATTGTTTACTTATTGTTTCAGGATTAAACTCCTAGAGACGATCTATGACACTTCCCACTCATATTCCGGATGACGCAATATGCGAGGGACTCTCGGCAAATCGTCCACCACTCTTCAAAGGTCTACACTATAACTTTTGGAAGAGAAGAATGATGATCTATCTTCAAGGCATAGATATAGAACTATGGGAGGTAACTAGAAAGTCATTTGTCTCTCCTATGAAGGAAGACAAAGTAACACCTAAAGAGTTTTGTGATTTGAAATCAGAAGAGAAGAGATTGGCACAACTCAATGCCAATGCTCTCAATCATCTACAATGTGGTCTTTCTCCAAGTGAGTTTAATAGAATATGTAATCTCAATACAGCTCATGAGGTATGGTCTAAACTTGAGCTCACTTATGAAGGTACCAACCAAGTCAAAGAATATGAAAAGCTAAAGAAAAAATTTTTTTCTCTAAAGAAAGCTCATCTTGCTTGTGATTCTCTTGCAAATGAATTAAGAAAGAGAATCAGTGATCTTACTGATGTGAATAAAGATCTCTGCATACGGATTGATGTATAAGGAGAATGAATTGCTTAAGATAAAAAATAAGTAGCATGATCTTAAGACTAAGAAGCATGCAGAAAATAATAGTGAAAATTCTTATTTGAATGTCATGCCTTATATTACTTGTAACTTTTGTCAAAAGCATGGACACATTGCACGTATTTGTAGAATAAGAAAATTCATGCTTGTATTCAAATGTACTTCTTATGTATGGATTTCAAAAAATATATCTCATGATAATCATACTATATTAACTAACACCTTAGGACCCAAATATATTTGGGCTCCTAAAATCAAGACTTGAGAGTTCATGTTGCAGGTATGTCTCCACTCTGGGACTAGTGGAGGCATGTGGATCTTGGATAGTGGGTGCTCACGTCACATGACAGGGGACAAAACAAAATTCACCTCGCTAAAGCCAAAAAATGGAAGACTTGTAACTTTTGGTGATAATACCAAACAACGTATAATCGGAATTGGTAAAGTCGGTAAAGATTCTACAACCTCCATAGACAGTCCTATTAGTTGATGGTCTTGCATATAACTTGCTTAGTATTTCTCAGCTTTATGATAATGGTTATGAAGTTTCATTCAATGCTTCTCATTGTCTCATCAAGCATGTTGGTATAACTATTTTTTTTCACGAAATAGACATAATAATATTTATCAAGTTGATCTATGTTCTATTGATTATAATGATGTAAAATATCTTGCATGGCTTTGGCATAGAAGGTTAGGGCATACTAGCATGCATACCATACATAAGATTTCTAAGTTAGACTTAGTTAATGGATTGCCTAAACTTATTTATGAGAAAGATAGACTTTGTGGTGTATGTCAACTAGGAAAGCAAAATAAAAATTCTTTTAAGTCTAAGAATGTTATTACCTCTTTAAAACCTTTTGAAATCTTGCATATGGATTTATTTGGACCTAATAGAACTCTTAGTTTAGGAGGAAAGAAATATTGTTTTGTACTAGTTGATGATTATTTTAGATTTACTTGGACTTTATTTCTTGCTCACAAACGCGATGCTTTTGATATTTTTAAATCTTTGTATAAGCGTATATACAACCAAAAGTGTTTTGAAGTACTTTCAATTCGTAGCAATCATGACGGTGAGTTTGAGAACGAGTGCTTTGAATCCTTTTGTGATGAGCGTGGCATCTCACATAATTTTTTGGCGCCTCCAACTCCTCAACAAAATTTGTTGAGAGGAAGAACCAAACTCATATTGAGATGGCTAGATCCATGCTTCATGACGTGGACTTCCAAAGTATTTTTGGGCCGGAGCAGTAAATACGACTTGCTACATAGTAAACCGTGTGACGGTTCGATCCATACTTAGGAAGACCCCTTATGAATTATGGAAAGGACGTAAACCAAATATTTCAAAGAGGGATGATGACCTTTTTGAAGGTACAAGTTTTGAGAAGCAAAGCATAGAAGGTGGAGAAGCATGCGCCAAGGAGGAACCTCATGAAGATGTGCCACCACAATTAAAATTTAATGATAAAGATGAAGCCAAGATGAATGTTCCTAAAGAATGGAAATAAAAGGAGGCTCATCCACCATAACAAATCATTGGTGACCCATCACAAGGGATAAGAACAAGATCATCTCTTCAAAATGAGGTAAATCACTCCGCCTTTATCTCTCAAATCGAGCCAAAGTCATTTGAAGAAGCCTAAAATGATAATTTCTGAATTTTGCACTAGTAGAGAAAACCTGTTTTACGGCGGTTAAAGACCACCTTTAAACATTAATATAACCGCCGTGTATTCAAACGACGTAATAGGTAACAGGGCTTTGACTGCGGTTTGGACCGCCGTTGTAGTGTACTATAGACGACGGTTCTCTTTGGAGAACCGTCGTCTATAGTTATACTATAGAAGGCGGTTCTCCAAACAGAACCACCATCTAGTAATTCTTTTTTTTAAATAATTTTTTTTTATGAAAAATTAATACGATTCACAGCAGCAATATACATTCATTGATACACAGCAATTACATATACATCCAGAAGCAGCAATTATAAACATCCAGAAGTCATTTCAGCCATTGAATTCATAAATAAAACAACAATATCGATCACATGAAACATAACTTCAATTACATGAACCTTTAATATTACATAGCAAAAAAAATGCAGATACAAAACCACAATAGCAACAGGTAATCTGAATTCGTGAAACAAAACTGCTACATAAGCTCCATGGCCTCAAATGTACTTATGCTGAATGACTATAGAAAGAAAAAATATATAAATATTATATTGCATGTAAAAATAGATTTAACTGCAAGATAAATAAAAAAAGAACTAAATGAAGTCACAAAACTGAAGGAAACTCTAAAACAATAATAAAGTGAGGTATAAATTACAATTCACAGTGTATATAAAAGCTTATAAAAAGATATGGTCCAATGAAGGAAAACCAACCTAAAGCATGGAAATCAGTATAATAAAAAAAGATTATTTGCATAAAAACATAATGCTACCTAGCTTGCCAGATGAGCTAAAAATGCACGAGCAAATGCCTCGCCTCTCCGCTTAGCATCATCTGTACCACCCTCACTTGCTACAGCCTACCCCCACAATAAATAGCAACATCACAACATCATAGGGACCCAATCGAGTTGATTAGAAAAAATAAATCCATTAATTTTAAGTCGAGTTCAACCACAGGGACCCAATCGAATCAATACCACCACCAACTGCTCAGGGAAAATCAGATCATTTTCACTTACAATAAATACTACCAGAGGACTATGGTATAGAAGTATGAGACTAACATATGGTTTATATGAACTTTTGTATATAAATAAAATCATATTTTCGTAGTTATTTTTTTAAGCTCCACGATGTACTCCTGTAAATTAAATTAGTAATTAAGATTTTATAATTATCACATAAATAATCAAAGAGATTATTATAAATGTTATACCATCCCATAGTTTCCATTCATCCCATATATATGCTGTCAATGGCTCACGAATATCATTGTCAAATTCGTCATTACTAAATTCGCTCTTATTTTCCAACAACTACAAAATTAAAATTAGTTAATAACATAAAGAATTAAAAATCAAAATAAATATTCTAGACCACGTACAGTAGGAGGTATTTCTGATAAGCCCGCAAGTACAATGTGACGTA
>KZ451979.1:4488038-4505447 GCA_002786265.1 Apostasia shenzhenica
TAAAAATATACTGAGTATGTAATATGCCACATTAATATCATCTTGTATTGGAACACATAATAGGCACAAAATTGAGTATTATATAATAGATCATTAAAATTTCACTCACATTGAAAAAATATAATCTAGTTACAATACCTTTACAGTCTTTACTTTAACTGTTAAACTTTTCTTTTGAGAACGCTCATATAGAAAAATTATCAACTCGAACTATCAAAATTCAGAAAGTGTTTAATGCACAATAAAAACAATATCATTATTAAAAATATAAATAGAAATACTTTACTTACTGATCGATGATATAATTTAAGTTGTTGTCGATAAAACTGGACGACAGATCCATCCAATATAATGCATAATCTGTACGAATCCAATGCAGCTAACATTAATGTCTCCTATTAAAGATTAAAATGTTATATATAAATTTCAAATATACTTGAAATTAAATTTTAATATTTTTAAAAAAAACTTGTTGGAAATTACCCCTATTTATAAGGAATAACAACTAAACTGAATTTGATCTAGCCTTATTATTCTATTTTCCAATGTTGTGACGCATTGGTTCTTATCATTTATTAAACCTGCAATGCTTTGTGGATCCACAAAAACAATATTACTTCTCAAGATTGTTAGCTGCTCTTATTTGAGATATAAAACCACCTCATACGAATACAATAAAATAAAATTAGAATTATCTTATTGAAAAATCTAAATGCATATACCAAAATGTGTTACTATATATACTTACCCGATGTAAGTACCTTATCATCGAGCTCACCGATTTTTTCGAATGCGTCCAAACACCAAAATTTCTTTTTATAAATAAATAATGCTTGTCATAACCCATAAACATCAGCCAGGAAATAAAGAAATATACTAACCACCCATCAGTCAATGCATAGAATTGCATGTCTCTAACATCTTAATTTAAAAATGATAAAGACATGATTTTTTTCCTATATGTAAGTTTATATATATGAGAATCTATAAATTACAAATGAATGTAAAAATAGTATGCCAATTGATAATAAATAATTATTATTTACCTGAATTTTTTTTTGTTTGACTTGTGGAAATTTTTCCATCGCTGGCGTGCTTCAGTAGATTTAGTTTTTAGATCGCCCTTTAAAAAAATAAAAAAAAATAATAATATAGAAAATTTGAAACTAATAATATTAATAAAATAAATATTTTATACCTGATCATCATGAGAAATAAGTCATGTGGGCCAAGGAATAACATATTTCTCACAATGCTTCACCAATTGTTGTTTATCATCAATTGGAAAAACCGAGACTTAGCAAACTCATCAATACATGATCAACAATACTGACATTGTCCATCGTCATCGATAATTATTGTTACCAACTAATGAGCAACTGGATTCACCACTCTCCCATGGGCGACCACATTATTAGAGTAACACAAGCAACAAGCATGTCATTCCATATGATATATATTTATAAAAATGTAACTAAATATATATCATGGGAGAGCTGTCCTTAGAAAATAACATATACAGGAAGGTGGGCTTGGGTTGCCTTCCCATAAAAGACTTGATACGCTCGGCTAGAGACCTTGCCTGGAGATCCAACCCTACTCATTACTATTCTCAAACCAATGTCATATTTTCCTCGAGGCCCGAGAGATATGTTGCTGCTGCTTAATGTTCCTCTTCGCTCAGACCTGCTTGAATTCAGCAGTAGTGGCCGAACTAGTTATGTAGGCCTTAGAGCAGGAGATGGTAGAATCGATATACTAATGTTTATTTTTTGCTTTTATTTACCATGAAATATTGAATTATTATATTATCTTATATTTATGTAGCCAAAAGAAATTGAAACTGCAGGATCCTATCTTAGGTCAGACCTATGGAAACCTGCACATAAAAGAAAGGGAGGTCGTTATAATCAATGTAGCCTCTGAAAGAGTTTGGAACCAGGATTATAAGTAATTTGAATTTTGGCTCGCATACAAATTATAAATTTTAATATCTATATTTAAAATTCTTTTATTTTTGATATAAGGATGAGTTGGCCACATAACTTCTTCCTTGAGGAGTTGATGGATATTCTGACTCTTTGCCCTTCTACAGCTGTGCGAAACTTTTTATTCTATATTTAAAATATTAAAATCATAATTAATTTTAATTTTAGGATAATACATAATGACTCAAAAAAGAAAAATTCCTGAAATTCTTCAAATATATGATGAGTTGACAAATTAAATTTCAATCCTGTTGGGAGATGAGAAATTATAGTCATCAGGAATAAACATATCGAGCTTCTTCATCTTTCTCCTCGACAAATTTCTTGTACATAAAAGATTTCCGACTCCCAGCTGAGCTTCCCCCATGGAACAAGAAAATTTGTCAGTGCATCATCATGCCACTCCGATTAAAATGTATTCGTGAAGAAGTAATTAATAAAAATATTAAACAAGTTTTAAAACTTTTTCAAAAAAATTAAAGAAAATAGCACCGTTATGTTTTCCCATTAACTGTTTGATTTGATTTCCTGGGACTGCAGCGGCCGTAAATACATGAGATCAGGGCTTGTATATGCTCGAACAACGACTCCTAGATAACTCATCAACCTGATTTGTGTTTCTCCAGGACTGGTAAGTCATTGACTATCTCAATTGTATAAATTTTTCAGCTTATCCTTTTTATTTGTTGTCAATTTCAACAATTGATCAAGCCTCTTTTTTCTTCGAGCTGTAGAGATGATTGATCGCCATTAATGCATGCAATTATATTAGAACATACGTTGTATGAAAGAAATTACAGAAGCGAAAATAAAATAATACCGAATGTAACAAAAATTTACCATTTGCCTATTCTTTGCATTCTGTAGCAATTCATTTTTCGTTTCTTTCCAGATTAATTTCGTAACTCAGTATCATCTTCACCTTCGATTAGCGGTAGCGTAGGAGCCTCATCAGAATTAACATTATATAATCCATTAGGCAGTTCATTTGTAAAATCGAAACAACTCTTCGTACATAAAGTACCATCATCATTTTATCCTGATCATAATTTTAGGCTTTATGATGAGGACGATTGACTACTGTGGATTAGCAAGATCTTCAACATAGAAAACTTTTTTAGCTTGTTTTGCGAAATGAAACAATTCATCTTTTATGACCAAAATCCGATTCAAAATTGAACTAAGTGTAAGAGCCCATCCTCGTCAATTTGCTACCCACTATTACTATCTACCCATAAGCATTTGAATAACGGAATACAAAAACCCAATTAATAATCAACGGTTTCCATATCTCTTCCAGTAATACTAAGTAGCACAAAATCATCATATGAGGATTTTTAATCTTTTGCACGTGATATTTGCATTGTTTTGAGCCAATTAAAAAAACCTCCTTATTTCCTGAACAACCTCGTTGTTATGTCCGTTCTTAGTGAAAAAGCGACTATCATTGATAATAACCATCGTACAGTAATTTGGTAACAAATGCTAAATACTTCAATGACTTATCGATGTTTTAGCACTTTCTGTTTCCAACAATAATTAATGTAGATATACGAACAGCCAAAACCATTCAATGAAACTCTTTGACTGTGCTTATTCTGAAGTCCATATCTAATTTCATGCATTTAAAGATTTTCACTTCGTAATGTTTCTTGTTGCTCTTCAATATATGAATCCACAACCACTTGAAATTTACGCAAAACATACAAATGTGACCTACCTACATGTTAATATCTACAAACATTTGAACTTCCGCTAGATGTAAGCCTCTTCCTACTTGTCAACTGCAGTTGATGATCAATAGGAATTCCAATTGATTATATTATGTAAGCTATTTTATTACAAAAATCAAACAACCTCTTCAGGCAACATAGTTCTCAAATATATACAAGCTTCTGCCATGTAACGATTACGAACATATCCTTTGAGTATTCTTGCATATATCCGGCTCGCAAACAAAACAGATCCACAGAGTGTGTACCTCTCTTACTAAATGACTGTTAAGTGTACCCATATAATCAAAAAATGAAGTGGACAAGAACATCTTCTAAACTCACAAATTATTTCAATAATACAAACATCTCTACATCATTAGGGAACATAGCCTCGTTATATGCACACCGAAGTTTAGCATCTAAAAACTACCTCTGATAGCAAAGTAACCAATTATTGATTAACACGTGACAATCATACGATTTCAAATTAATTAATTTCCAATCTCTGAGATTTACGTGACTTTATAGGTTTGAGAAGTAACCATGTGGCACCTTTAACTCATAACAAAACCTTACAGAATCGTTCTTCTCCTCTTTCGTGAATGTATAAACATATATGTGGAAGACCATGTTTGGTTGTCATAGACATGAGGAGCAAGATCTGCTGTCAAATTCACATTACTTACCATATCCTAATCGTGCATTTATACTATTCTTTACTTTTCCAATGACAATTTAAATTAGTGTACCGAATCATACTTTCACAATATTTTTTTTCTATATGCATGACATCTAAATTGCTGACGCACATGCAAATATTTCTCAATACTCAAGTTCAAAAAAATATTGAATCTTTTTTCCAACAATTTATTTTTGGAGGATCTTGACCTATGATGCTCCAAAACTTTGTATAACTCCCATTAGTGGGCGTTAACGCCTTGTCAAAAACTCAGCATTACCATCAAAAGCTTCCTTTTTTTTGCGAAACACAATGATCTCGAGGCAATCACTTTTCTGTGACACACTGGTTAACATTAAATTTCCCTTCCATGTTGTAAATTACTGGCTTTAGTCTTATCACCACAAATAACACATGCATAATAACCTTTAAACTACATCCTGCCAAAATTACCAAAGCTGGATATCATTTCAGTCCGATATAAGGTGCTGCCCTTATATAAATAGCTCAGCTTGGAAGCATCATGATGTCTGCACTCGTTCTTCGTCATAACATTTTTTAAGATCATCTATAAGTGGAGAAAGATAAACATCTATATTTTTATTTTCAGGTTGCTTCGGTCCAAGATATTTCAACAAAGTCAAACATGATAAATTTACATGTCATGCATAAAATTAGGAGTTAAATTGAATATCCAAGAAAACAGGTCAACAACTGTGCTGACTACTTCGAACACTGTGCGGAATAAACCCATCAGGCACAGCCGAAGTCTTAAATCCTGGACTTCAACAAAATTTGGGAAATCTAAGATCGAAAGATTTCTATTGTGATGAATCACAGGTGATGTCGCTACATTCTAAGCAAATACCACGTCCTTCAACTCCATCCAGCATGCAAGTAAAATTTTAGCATATTCTCTTATTTTGGATAGTCTTACAAAAGCGCGGTTATCGGAGGCACAATACCACAAAACTTTTCCTAGAGTAATACCGACTTTTTTCTTAATTGCCATCTGCATTACAGTTCCACCATGGATTTCCCACAGTTCTGAACATCTTTCTAATCCACTATACTCATTCTGATTTATAAAAAAATCATTAGGGCAGCATTGATCTTCTCGTAATGGGCATTTCCAACTTACGAAGCATTTTTCTTTGCTTCAGTAAGTTGAATTCGGAAGTTGATTGGGAAAGCTGTACATATCTTTTAAAAGAATAAGCCAACTCTGTAAAACATTTGTTGTCTTAAACCATTTATTGTCTATTAAGTTAAACAAACGCATTAGTGCGAAAAGCCTTAGTAAACTGTTTAACAATTTAGGATATAATGACTCTTAGCCTCTTGAAAGCAATCTTAAACTGTCTGAGCTTCGACAAATTATTTTCAATATCCCAAAATAGATCTTCCATTCTATCTTTCTCGACTGTATTTTCAATGTTAACATTAGCACATGTAGATGTACATTCCCAATATTATTCATTTCAATTTATTACAGAATTCCACCGTGTGCTAAAATCCATCTTTCATAAGTCTCATCAAATCCCATGAAAAAATTAAATGATTCTTTCACAAATATTGACTTCAAATAATTTCATATTTACCACATCTCACCACGGCCATCTTATTTGCCTTAACTAAGCATTCATTCTTCAGTGCAAAATCGATAAAGGAATTGAGTCCATTATCATATTCAAAATGATCGTCTAATCCAATTTAATTCCAAGCATCGATTCATATATATAACACTACCTATATGATAAGGCATAATCATGATTAAATATAATTAATTGTGCTAATAATTCAGCTACATATAAAATAAATTCTACTTATTACATCAGAATGAACATATAAATAAACTGAAAAAAATGAATAAGTAATTATTTACCTTATCTGAAATTACAGCAGAAACTTATAGTTGAAATTTCTGAATCCCAATATTTTGCAATTAACCTAAAAAAATAATAAACAAAATTTAAAAAAATAAGAAAAGTAAATTACCTTAAGAAATTTAATTTTTAATACAAATATTCGCGCCAAAAACAAATATGAAGAAGAAGAAGAAAAAAAATGTGGAAGAAGGTGAGTTTGCTATATTCCGACTTCGGTGGGGTGTTAGGGCCCGAAATAGGCTAGATCTGGGGTCATGCCGACTCGGCGGTGAGAGTAAAGCCACGAATTGCGTTAGTCTGGCGTCGCAGGCGTGTAGGGCCGCAATGAGCTAGATCCAGACGTTGGTGAGGGTTCGTAGGCCGACGTCCGGCATAGAAGATAGGTTTTTTCTTTGAAACAAAGAGCAAAATGAAGCCTCCAAAGAGCGTTATATTAAAACCTTTACGTCAGCCGTCAGGTGAAGGAGTAAGGCTGCGAATGCAGCCTAAAGATCCAGCGTCGGCGTGGAATGGCTCCGGCGTCGATCGGCGAAAGTCTGATGAGAATGGCAGCTCAAAAAGAGGAAAGATTGAAAGAGGGAGATCGACGCGCGCACCTTGATGCGCTAGGTGAAGTCCATCGCGCGACGAAGCTACCCTCGCGTTCGCAACGTGCGAAAAAAGCTTAGAAGATATTAGGTTTTTCCAGTTTTAAAATAAATGAGCAAAATGAAGACCAAAAAAGCATATAAAATCTTTTTTAGACGGCGGTGACGCAGCCACCGCCGTTTATTTAAAGGTATACATTAGACGGCGTTGGCCAAGCAACCGCTGTCTACAGTGTATCAATCCAAGGTCGAACCTGCGCCGCGACCTCAACAGAAACTTGGGTCAATCGTGGGGATATTTTTTCAAGGTCGACCTCAGGTCGACCGCGAGGGTAGTACGATTAGACAGCCGTTGCTCTAAAGTATAGACCTTAAGACGGCGGTTGATGAGCGCAACCACCGTCTAACGTTGTCGACCCGAGGTCGACCTGCCGCAGCGACCCCTCAACAGAAAACTTGGTCATCTTGGGGGGATTTTTTTCAGGTCGACCTCAGTTCGACCCGAGGTATACAAGGCGGGTTGACGCATCAACCGCCCTCTAAATACTGATTTTAGACGACAGTTGGTGGGTTGAACCGCCGTTCGAAAATATATCTACAGCGATTCACATGTCAACCGTCAGTATAATGTTTTTGTCTGGAAAATTTTTGCAGTGGTTTTCTCTGTTTAACCGCTTTTATTAAAATGTGCCGTAAAATACATATTATTTACTTGAATTTTTTTGGTTTGACTTGTTGGAAATTTTTTCATCGTGGCGTGCTTCAGTAGATTTAGTTTTAGTCGCTTTAAAAAAATAAAAAAAATTAATAATATAGAAAATTTTAAAACTATAACATTAATAAAACAAAATATTATACCTGATCATCATGAGAAATAAGCCATGTGGGCCAAGGAATAACATATCTCAATGCTTCACCAATTATTATTTTATCATCAATTGGAAAAACGAGACTAGTAGACTCATCAATTACATGATCAATAATGACTGTACATGTTCCATCGCCCATCGATAATGTATGTACAACATGAGTAACTGGATTCACCACACTCCCATAGGCGACCGCATTATTAGGAGTAACACAAGCAATCAAGCACGTCATTCCCTATGATATAAATTTATAAAATATAACTAAAATCATAATATAACGATCATCCTATTTTATTTAGAAAATAACATATAAATAATACCTCAACTAATACAGGAGGTGAGCTTGAGTTGCCTCCCATAAAAGAACCTGATACGCTCGCCAGAGGACTTGCCTGGGTAGATCCACACCCTCTCATTACTATTTCCTTCAACAATGTCATATCTTCCTCGAGGCGAGAGATATGTTGCTGCTGTTTAATGTTCTCCTCTCTCAACTGCTGAATATAAGCAGCAGTGGCCGAACTAGACGATCTTCCTCTTCTATTCTCCTTAAAAAAAGAAGTTATTGTCTGAAATTTTCCCCCAACTCTAACTCTTCCAGGATGCTCTGGCTCTTCGTAAGCCAAAGCAAACAGATCACTCCTACCTTTAGGATGAATTGTGCCTTGAGTAGCCTGTGTGGCCAACTCATCTTATACAAAAATAAAAGAATTTTAAATATACATAGTAAAATATTATAATTTGTATGTGAGCAAAATTCAAATTACTTACAATCCTGGTCTCAAGCTCTTCAGAGGCTACATTGATATAACGACCATCCTTTCTTTTATATGCAGCTTTCCATAAGTCTGACCTAGGGATAGGATCCTCAGTTCCAATTTCTTTTTGCTACAAAATATAAGATAATATAAATAATCATATTTCATGGTAAATAAAAATAAAAAATAAATATTAGTATATCGATCTACCATCTCCTGCTCCAAGCCTGCATAACCCTTCCTTGAGGTAGTGTTATGGTATTTCTGACTCTTTGCCCTTTCTACAGCTGTGCGACTTTTATTCTATATAAAATATTAAAATCATAATGTAATTATTAATTTTAGATAATAAACATGACTTCAAAAAAGAAAATTTACCTGAAATTCTTCAGAGATATGATAGTTGACAAATAAATTCTAATCCTGTTGGGAGATGAAATTATAGTCTTCAGGAATAACATATCGAGCTTCTTCATCTTTCTCCTCAACAAATTTCTTGTACATAAAAGATTTCCACGTCCTCCACATCTTTCTCATATGAACAAATAACTTATCATGCAGCTCATCCACTCCATCAAATGTATTCTGAAGAAAGAAATAATAAAAATGTTAACAACTTAAATACTTTTTCAAAAAAATAAAGAAAATACCTTACCGTTATTTATTCCCACATTAACTGTTTATTTGATTTTGGGACTTCACGCCAGTTAATGCATGAGATAGGGGCTTTATGTTGAACTACGACTCCCAAATAACTCATCAACTGATCTGTGTTTCTCCCAGGTACTGGTAAGCCATTGGCTATCTCAATTGTTAATTTTTCAGTATTCTTTTTATTTGTTGTCAATTTCAACAATTGAGTCAAGCCTTTTTTTTTCTTCGAGCTTATAGAGGATGATTGGTCCGCCATTAAGCTGCAATTATATTAGTAACATACGTTAATCAATGAGAAATTATAGAAGAAAAAAAAAATGAATGTAACAAAAATTTACTATTTGTTATTCTTTGTATTTCTAGTAATTCATTTTTCATTTCTTTCCAGATTTATTTACTAACTCAGTATCATCTTCACCTTCGATTACGTAGGTAGGAGTCTCATCAGAATTATCATACATAGTCATAGGCAGATCATTTGTAAAACTGAACAACTCTTCGTAAGTAGTATCATTATCTTCATCTATCATAAATTTTGGCTTATGATTGAGGACGATTGACCACTATGGATTAGCAAGATCTTCAACATAGAAAACTTGTTTAGCTTGATTTGCGAGAATGAAACAGTCATTTTTATGATCAATCCGATTAAAATTGACTAATGTAAAGTCCATCTCATTAATTTTGCTCCCACCATTACTATCTACCCATAAGCATTTGAATAATGGAATACAAAAATCAATATAATCAAGTTCCTATATCTCTTCAATAATACCAAAGTAGCACAAATCACCCATATGAGAATTTTTATCTTTTGAACTTGATATTTGCATTGTTTGAGCAATTAAAGAAACCCCGCTATTCTGAACAACTCGTTTGTTGTCTCGTTCTTTAGTGAAAAAGCGATATTCATTGATAATATATCCATCGTACTTCACCACACAGTGATTTGGTAAAAATGCTAAATACTTCAATGACTTATCGATGTTAGCACTTTATGTTCCACATAATAATGTAGATATACGACAGCCAAACCATTCAATGAACTCTTTGATGTGCTTATTCTGAATCCATATCTCATTTCGTGCATTTAAAGGATTTTTACTTCGTAATTGTTCTTTGTGCTCTTCAATATATGAATCCACAACCACATAATTACGCAAAACATACAGATGTGCCTGCCTTAACATGTTAATATCTACAACATGAGACTTCCATGATGTAATGCCTCTTCCGTACTTGTCAATTGCAGTATGATCAATAGGAATTTCAATTGAGTTAATATTATGTAAGTATTCATTACAAAATTCTACAACCTCTTCAGCGACATAGTTCTCAATTATACAAGCTTCTGGCCTGTAACGATTACGAACATATCCTTTGAGTATTTTCATATATCGCTTGGAAGTATACATCCACCGCAAAAAATAGGTCCACAAAGTTGTACCTTTCTTACTAAATGAACTGTTAAGTGTACCATAATATCAAAAAATGAAGGTGGAAAGAATATCTCCAACTCACAAATTGTTTCAATAATACAAACTTGAAGTGCATCTAACTTGAGAGGATCTACAGTTTTAGCACATAAAGAGTTGAAGAAGAAACATAACCTTGTTATTGCACTCCGAAGTTTAGCATCCAAACTGCCTCTGATAGCAACAGGTAACAATTGTTGCATTAACACGTGACAATCATGCGATTTTAAATTAATTAATTTCAATTCTCTGAGATTTACGTGACTTTTCAGGTTTGAATAATAATCATTTGGCACCTTTAACTCATTTAAAACCTTACAGAATCGCTTCTTCTCCTCTTTCGTGAATGTATAACATGCATGTGGAAGACATGTTCGACTGCCATAGACCTTAGAAGTAAGTTGCTGTCGAATCCCCATACTTACCATGTCTAATCTTGTATTTATACTATCTTTACTTTTTCCAATGGCATTTAATAGTGTACCAATAATACTTTCACAAATATTTTTTTCTATATGCATGACATCTAAATTGTGACGCACATGCAAATATTCTCAATACTCAAGGTCAAAAAATATTGATCTTCTTTTTCAACAATTTATTTTTGGAGGATCTTGACCTATGGCGCTCAAAACTTGTATCAACTCTTTCTCATTAAGTGGGTGTTGAGCCTTGTCAAACTCAACATTACCATCGAAAGCTTTCTTTTTTTTGCGAAATACATGATCTCGAGGCAACCACTTTCTGTGATACATGTAACATAATTTTCTTCCATGTTTAAAATACTGTGCATTAGTCTTATCACCACAAATAACACATGCATAATAACCTTTAACACTACATCCCGCAAAATTACCATAAGTTGGATAGTCATTCACAGTTCATATAAGTGCTGCCCTTAATGTAAATAGCTCATGCCGGTAAGCATCATATGTCTGCACTCCATCTTTCCATAACTTTTTAAGATCATCTATAAGTGGAGAAAGATAAACATCTATTTTATTTCCAGGTTGCTTCGGTTCAAATATCAACAAAGTCAACATGATAAATTTATGTTTCATGCATAAATTAGGAGGTAAATTGTAAATAACCAAAAAAACAGGCCAACAACTGTGCTGACTACTTTGAACACTGTGCGGATTAAATGCATTAGTGCATAGCCCAAGTCTTAAATTCCTCGAATCTTCAGCAAAATTTCGAAATCTAATATCGAAAGATTTCTATTATGATGAATCAGCAGTGTGTCGCATCATTCTATCAAATACACATCCTTCACCATCAGCATGCTAAGTAAAAGTTTTAGCATATTCTTTATTTTGGAATATTCTTACAAAGCGCGGTATCGGGGGCAAATACACAATAGTCTTAATATTTTGGAATATTCTTTATTTTGGAATAGTCTTAATGCCATCTGCACACAACTTTCACCTTAATTTCCCATATTCTGGATATTGTTCTAATTCACTATACTCATTCCGATATAAAATACAATCATTAGGGCATGCATTGATCTTCTCGTAATGCATTCCTAACTTACGAAGCGTTTTCTTTGCTTCGTAAGTTGAATTCGGAAGTTGATTGGGAGCTGGTAATATATCTTTTAAAAGAATAAGCAACTCTGTAAAACACTTGTTGCTTAAACTATTTGCTGCCTTTAAGTTAAACAAACGCATTAGTGCGGAAAGTTTAGTAAAACTTTTACAGTTAGGATATAATAGACTCTTAGCCTTTTGAAGCAACTCTTCAAACTATTCTGGAGCTTCTGATAAATTATTTTCAATATCCCAAACTAGATCTTCCATTCTATCTTTCTCGACTGTATTTTCAATGTTAACATTAGCACATGTAGATGACGTACTTCTCCCAATATTATTCATTTCATTTGTTACAGATTCACCGTGCCAAATCCATCTTTCATAAGTCTCATCAAATCCATGGAAAAATAAATGATCTTTCACAATATTGGCTTCAAATAATTTCATATTTCCACATCTCAAATACGGACATCTTATTCTGCCATTAACTAAGCATTTATTCTTCAGTGCAAAATCTATAAAGGAATTTACTCCATTATCATATTTAAATGATCGTCTATCCATTTTAATCCAAGATCGATCCATATATAACTACCTATATGATAAGGCATAATATAATTAATATAATTAATGTGTGTTAATTAATTCAGCTTACATACAAAATAAATTCTACTTATACATCAGAATGAACATGTAAATAAACTGAAAAAAAAATGAAATAAGTATTATTTACCTTATGTGAAATTAAGCAGAAACGATAGTTGAAATTTCTGAATCCCAATATTTTGAAATTAACCTGAAAAAATAATAACAAAATTAAAAAACAAGAAAGTAGATTTACCTTAAGAAATTAATTTTTTAATACAAATATTTCGGCCAAAAACAAAAATGAAGAAGAGGAAGAAAAAAATGGTGGAAGAAGGTGAAGTTTGTTATATCCGACTTCGGCGGGGGTGTAGGGCCGGGAATAAGGCTAGATCCGGGCTCGGCCGACATCGGCGAGTGAGTAGGGCCGCGAATGCGGCTAGATCTGGCGTCGGGTAGGGTGTAGGGTCGCAATGAGGCTAGATCCAGCGTTGGTGAGGGTGTAGGCCGACGTCGGCGTAGAAGTAGGGTTTTTTCGTTTGAAACAAATGAGCAAAATGAAGTCCAAAGAGCGTATATAAAACCTTTAGTCGGCGTCGGCGAAGGAGTAGGGCTGCGAATGCACCTAGATCCGGCGTTGGCGTGGAATGTCCGGCGTCGGCGAAAGTCTGAGAGAATGGCAGCTCAAAAAGAGGAAGATGGAAGAGGAGATCGACGCGCGCACCTTGATCCGGCTAGGTGAAGTCCACCGGCGACGAGCTACCCTCGCGTCGCGACGTGCGAAAAAAGCTTAGAGAGAATTAGGGTTTTTCCGTTTGAAACAAATGAGCAAAATGAAGAGATCCCAAGTGCATATAAATCCTTTAGACGGCGGTTGGCGAAGCCAACTGCCGTCTACATGTACCAATATCAGGTCGACCTCGCGCCTCTGCGATCCTCAACAGAAACTTTGGGTCATCTTGGGGATTTTTTCAGGTCGCCCTGAGGTCGACCCGGTAGTACATTAGACGGCGGTTGGCCATTCCAACCACCGTCTAAAGTATAGACGGCGGTTGACTATGCCAACCGTCGTCTAATGTCCTACCCTTAGACGACGGTTGGTTTGGCCAACCGCCGTCTACAGTTGTCGACCCGAGGTCGACCTGCCGCAGCGACCCTCAACAGAAACTTTGGTCATCTAGGGGGATTTTTTCAGGTCGACCTGAGGTCGACCCGAGGTATACAGGGCGGTTGAAGCTTCCAACCGCCCTCTAAAGTACTGACTTTAGACTACGATTTCTTTAAGCAACCGTAGTCTAAAAGTATCTACAGCGGTTCACATTGTCAACCGTCGTATAATATTTTGTCGGAAAGATTTTGCAGCGGTTTCTCTTTTTAACCGTTGTTATAAATGTGCCGTAAAATGCATATATTGTACTAGTGTTGGCTATGCAAGAAGAACTTGATCAATTCAAAAGGAATGATGTTTGGGAACTAGTCCCAAGACCCAAGGATCATTCTATCATTGATACAAAATGAGTTTTCCGTAATAAGTTGAATGATTCCGGAACTATTATTCGCAATAAAGCCCGATTTATTGCCAAAGGTTTCACTCAAATCGAAGGCATCGATTTTTAGGAAATATTTGCACCTGTTACACGTTTGGAAGTCATTCGTCTTTTACTTTCATTTGCTTGCCTTAAAGACTTTAAGTTATTTCAAATGGATGTAAATAGTGCTTTTCTTAATGATTTTATTGTCGAAGAAGGGTGTGTTGAGCAACTTCTTGGTTTCATTGACTCGTGTTTTTCGGATCATGTTTTCACGCTAAAAAAGACTCTATATGGCTTGAAACAAGCACCCCGTGCTTGGTATGAGAGATTGAGTAAACTCCTTGTAGATAACGATTTTGTTCAAGTTGATACAACACTATTTACAAGAAAACTTGATGATAATTTTATAGTAGTGCAAATATACATTGATGATATCATTTTTGGTGCTATAAATGAATTACTATGTGAAAAATTCTCTAAGTGCATGTCTAGGGAATTTGAAATGAGCATGATGGGAGAACTCAACTTCTTTCTTGGATTGCAAATAAAGCAACTTCCTGAAGGCATATTCATCTATCAAAGTAAATACACAAAAGAACTTCTTAAAAAATTTGGGATGGATAACATGAAACAAATTGGAACCCCAATGAGTCCATCTACTAAACTTGATAAAGATGAAAAAAGGTAAAAAGGTAGATGAAAAATTATATAGAGGTATGATTGGTTCTCTTTTATATCTTACAGCTAGTCGCCCTGATATTGTCTTTAGTGTTTGCATGTGTGCTCGATTTCAATCTAATCCTAAAGAATCTCATTTAGTAGCAGTTAAGAGAATTTTTAGATATTTAGTTGGCACACACTCACTAGGCCTATGGTATTCCAAAGGCACTACACCAAATCTAATAGGATTTTCCGATGCCGATTGCCGGTGCAAGGTTGACCGGAAAAGTACATCAGGCACTTGTCAATTCTTTGGCAATGCTCTTGTATCATGGTCAAGTCGAAAGCAAAATTCTATTGCCTTATCAACTGCAGAAGCAGAATATATTGCCTTAGGTAGTTGTGCGCAACTTCTTTGGTTAAAATAATAACTAGTTGATTATGGCATTATTCTAGATCAAATTCCTATTAGATGCGGCAATACGAGTGCTATTTGCTTAACGAAAAATCCGATTCAGCACTCACGTACTAAACACATAAAAATTTGCCAAGAGATCATGTAGAAAAGAGTGAAATCACTAGTACAATATATGCATTTTACGGCACATTTATAAAAGCGGTTGAAATGAAAAACCGCTGCAAAATCTTTCCGACAAAACATTATACGGCGGTTCACACCACCAACCGCCCTCTAAAGTATCAACTTTAGAGGGCGGTTCATTCATCAACCGCCGTGTATAACTAGGGTCGACTTGAGGTCGACCTGAAAAAATCCCCAAGATGACCAAAGTTTCTGTTGAGGGTCGCCGAGGCAGGTCGACCTCAGGTCGACATCTATAGACGGTGGTTGGCCTGAGAAACCGTCGTCTAATGATAGTACATTAGACGACAGTTGCGCAGTTCAACCGCCGTCTATACTTTAGACGGCGGTTGTTCTAGCCAACCGCCGTCTAATGTATACTAACGAGTCGACCTCAGGTCGGCCCAGATTGATACATATAGACGGCGGTTGGCGCAGCCAACCGCCGTCTAAGGTATACCTTTATACGGCGGTTGGCCGTGCCAACCGCCGTCTAAAGGTTTTATATACCAAATTCCTCTTCATTTTACTCATTTGTTTCAAACGGAACCCTAATCGCGCGAGAGTTTTTTTCGCCGTTGGACTTCACGAGGGTAGCTCTTCGCCGGTGGCCTTCACCTAGCCGGATCAAGGTGCTCGCGTCGCGATCTCCTCTTCCATCTTCCTCTTTTTGAGCTGTCATTCTCTCACACATTCGCCGATGAGATTTAGAATGGCTGGAAGGTTAGTAAAACTTAGTACAGTGTAGGATATAGAATGGACTCTTAAGGAGCCTCTTGAAGCAACTCTTCAAACTGTTCGTGGAGAGCTTCTGATCACAATTATTTTCAATATCCCAAACTAGATCTTCCATTCTAATCTTTTCTCGACTGTATTTTCAAAATGTTAACAACTAAGCACGGTGTAGGATGACGTAACTCTCCCCCAATATTATTCATTTCATTTGGTTTAAAAGTTCACCGTGCCAAATCCATACTTTTCAATAAGGTAATCGTCATTCAAATCCATGGAAAAAAAATGATCTTTTCCACAATATTGGCTTCAAATAATATGTCATATTTCACAATCTCAAACCACGAACATCTTATTTTCTGCCATTAACTAAGCATTCATTTTTCTGTTCAAAGAATCATGTAATAAAGGAATTTACTCTCATTATCATATTCAATGATTCGTCTATCCATTTTAATCCAAGATCGATCCATATATAACTACCTATAAGTTGATAAGGCATAATATAATTAATATAACTATATGTGTTAATTAATTCAGGCTTACATACAAAACAAATTCTAAACTTATTACATTAAGGAATGAAACATATAAATAAACTTGAAAAAATGAAATAAGTATTAATTACCTTATGTGAATTAAAGAAATGATAAGTGAAATTTCTGGAAAATCCAATATTTTGGAAAATAACCTAAAAAAAATAATAACAAAAATTAGAAAACAAGAAAGTAGAAATTTACCTTTAAGAAAATTAATTTTTTAATACAAATATTTCGTTCAAAAACAAAAATGAAGAAGATTGAAGAAAAAATCGGTGGAGAAGGTGAAGTTTCTAGATGTCCGACTTCGGCGGGGGCGGGTGTTGTAGGGCCTGGGATATAAAGGCTAGAAAATCGAACGTTGGCGAGTGAAGAGGGCCGCCGAATGCGGCTGAGATCTGGCGATCGTAAGGTAGGGATTGAGGGCCGCAATGAGGCAGATGCCAGCGTTCGGTGAGGGTGAGTAGGACGGATGTCGTTCGAGAACTAGGTTTTTGACCCGTTTGAAACAAATTAGAGCCAAAATGAAATCCAAGGATCGCTATATAAAACCTTTATGTCCCGTTAGTCGAAGCCGAAGGAGTAGGGCTGCCCGAATGCCACCTAGACCGACGTCGGCGTGGAATGTCCCG
>KZ451979.1:4508046-4835782 GCA_002786265.1 Apostasia shenzhenica
TCTACGTTGAAGATCTTGCTAATCCTTAGTGGTCAATCGTCCTCAATAATAAGCAAAATTTATGATAGAAGAGGATAATGATACTACCTACGAAGAGTTCGTTCGGTTTACAAATGATTCTCCTTATTGACTATGTTATTGATAATTCTGGTGAGGCTTCCTACCTACGTTAATGTAAGGTGAAGATGATATAAGTAGTAAAAAATCTGGAAAGAAATAAAAATTAGATTGCTAGAAAATGCAAAGAATAGCAATATGGTAAATTTTTGTTATGTTCGATTTTAAATTTTTTTTTATTCTGTAGTTTCTCATTGATCAACGTATGTTTACTATATAATTGCAGCTTAATGGCGGACCAATCATCTTACAAGCTCGGACAGGAAAAAAAGAGGCATGACTCAATTGTTTGAAATTTGGACACAAAATAAAAAAATATGAAAAAAAATTACAATTGAGATTAGCCAATGGCTTACCAGTACCTGGGAGGAAACACAGATCAGTTATTGATGAGTTATTTAGGGAGGTCGTGCTTGGTTCGACATAAAGCCCCTATCTCATGCACTAACTTGGCGTGAAGTCCAGAATCAATAAACAGCTAAATGTTCATGGGGACAAATAACGGTAAGGTATTTTGTTTATTTTTTTTGAAAAAAGTATTTAAGTTGTAATTTTTTAATTATTTTTTCTTCAGAATACATTTGATGGACGTGATGAGCTGGCCATGACAAGTTATTGTTCATATGGGAAAGATGTGCGAGGACGTTAAATCTTTTATGACAAGAAATTTGTCGAGGAAAAATGTAAGAGCTCGATATGT
This sequence comes from Apostasia shenzhenica, assembly GCA_002786265.1. Lineage (NCBI taxonomy): Eukaryota > Viridiplantae > Streptophyta > Magnoliopsida > Asparagales > Orchidaceae > Apostasia > Apostasia shenzhenica. The sequence continues at coordinate 4,508,864 of KZ451979.1, forward strand.
TATTCCTGAGTTATAATTTCATCTCCCAACAGAATTGGAATTTATTTCGTCCAAAACTTTTAATATATCTTGAGAAATTCAGGTAAATTTGTTCTTTTTGAAGTCATTCAGATATATTTAAAATAATAATTACATTATGATTTTAATATTTATTAGAATTTAAAGTCGCCACAGCTTGTTAGAAAAGGCAAAGAGTCAGAAATATCTCACGACCTCAAGGAAGGGTTATGCAGGTTGGAGCAGGAGATGGTAGATCGATTATACTAATAATTTATTTTTATTTTTAATTTTACCATGAATATGTTATTTTTATTATCTTATATTTGTAAGCAAAAGGAATTGGAACTGAGTGAATCCTATCCCTAGGTCAGACCTATTGAAGTACACATAAAGAAAGGAAATGGGCTCGTTATATCAACGTAGCTACTGAAGAGCTTGGGACAAAGGATTGTAAGTATTTTGAATTTCTTGCTCACGCATATAATAAATTAATAAATATATTGATATGTATATTTAAAATTCTTTTATAATTTGTTATAGGTGAGTTGGGCCACACAGGCTTCACTCAAGGTCACGATTCATCCTGAAGGTTAGAGTGAATCTGTTTTCTTTAGGCTTACGAAGAGCCAGAGCATTCCTGGAAGAGATTAGAGGTTGGGGCAAAATTTCAGAACAATAACTTCTTTTTTTAATGGTGAGATAGAAAGGAGAAAGATGTTTAGTGCCACTGCTTGAGTCTGATATTCAGCGTTGAAGAGAGGATATAACATTAAGCAGCAGCATATAATATCTTCTCACTCGAGAGGGATATGACTTTTTGAAACAATTAAGTAATTGACGAGGGTATGGATCTACACCAGGCAAGTCCTCTAGTGCGAGCGTATAGGTTCTTTATGAGAGGCAACCCAATCCTACCTACCTTGTATAGTGAGGTATTATTTATATGTTATTTGTTCTGAAATAAAATAGGATGATTGATTATATTATGATTTGATAGTGTACATTTTAAAAATCTATCATATGGGAATGACGTGCTTGAATTGCTTGTGTTACTCCTATAATATGTGCGTCGCCCATGTGAGAGTGGTGAATCCAGTTTGCCTTCATGGTTGTACATACTAATTAATCGATATGGGCGATTGGACAGTTACAGTTGATTGTTGACTTCATTGTAATTGTGATGGGTCCTGCTAGTCTCATTATTTTCCAATGATCATAAAACAACAATTGGTTGAAGCATTGAGATAATGTTATTTCCTTGGCCCACATGCGCTTATTTCTCAAGATTTGATCAGGATTAATATTTGTTTTATACTAATGTTATAGTTTTCATACATATCAATAAATTTTCTGTACTATTAATTTTTTTATTTTTTTAAAGTGACTAAAACTAAATCTACATGAAGCACGCCACCGCTGAAAATTCTCAACAACCAAAGCAGAATAATTAGTATATTTCAGAGTATATATATATTATTATTCATACTTTCATACATTTTTACATATAACTAATTCTATATATACTTACATTCTAATTATATATATATATAACTATATATATATATACATATATTACATACAGAGAAAAAGACCATTGTCTTATTCATTTTTAAATAAATGTTCAGAACAGCAAATTCTATGCATTGACTGATGCAGGTGGTTGATGTATGTTCTTATTCCTGCCGTAGTTTTATGGGTATGACAAGCAATATTATTTTGATTAAAAAAAATTTTTGGAGTTTAGGCGCATTCGAAAAAAATCGGTGAGTCTAGATGTGTTTAGTAAGGATTATTATAATGCTTATTAGGAATTCTAGGAAGTTTATAAGAATCTATTATTAATATCTATGTATATACGATGCATATGTGATCACATAAGACAAAGAAATTTCAGTAAGTATTTAAATATTGTATGAATCGATCAGGACCGTAGCTCTATATAAATCAAATAAGAGCAGATAGCAATTTTGAGAGGTAAATATTGCTTTGTGGATCTCACAAAGATTGCAGGATTTAATATATGATAAGAACCAATGGCGCCACAGCATTGAGAATAGAATAATGAAGCTAGACAAAATCATTGGTTATTATTCCTTATAATAGTGGGTAAGTTTTCACAAGTTTTTTAAAAATATTAAATTCATTTTTCAAGTATATTGAAATTTAGATATAACATTTAATCTTTAATAGGACCATTGGATGTTAGCTGCATTGCGATCGTACAGATTTATACATATATTGGATGGATCCTGTCCGTCAGCCTATCGACAGCAACTTAAATATATCGTCAATCGGTAAGTAAATATTTTCTATTTATATTTAAAAAATGATTATTGTTTTACTGTGCATAAACCTTTATGAATTTTGACAGTTGATGATAAATTTTGTATGACGCGTCTTCAAAAGAAAAAGTTTACTAGTAAAAGTGTAAAGACTGTAAAGGTATTGTAACTAGATTATATTTTTCAATTGAGTGAATTTTAATGATCATATTATAATATACTCAATTTTGTGCTTAATTAGTGTCCGATACAAGATGATGATATTAAGTGTGGATATTACATACTCATGTATATACGTCACATTGTACTTGCGGGCTTATCAGAAATACCTCCTACTGTACGTGGTCTATAATATTTATTTTGATTTTTAATTCTTTATGTTATTAACTAATTTTATTTTTGTAGTTGTTAGAAAGTAAGAGCGAATTTAGTAATGACGAATTTGACAGTGATATTCGTGAGTCATTGGCAGCATATATATGGGATGAATGGAAACTATGGGATGATATAACATTTTAAATAATCTCTTTGATTATTTATGTGATAATTATAAAATTTTAATTACTAATTTAATTTTCAGGTGTACATCGTGGAGCTTAAAAAAATAACTACGAAGGTATGATTTTATTTATATACAAAAGTTCATATAAATCATATGTTAGCTAGTCTCATACTTCTATACCATAGTCCTCTGGTACTTTTTATTATAAGTGGAAATGATCTGGTTTTCCATGAGCAGTTTGTGATGGTATTGATTCGATTGGGTACCTGTGGTTGGACTCGACTTAAAATTAATGGACTTATTTTTTCTAATGAACTCGATTGGGTCCCTGTGATATTGCTATTTATTGTGGGGTAGGCTATAGCAAGTGAGGGTGGTACAGATGATGCTAAGCGGAGAGGCGAGGCATTTGCTCGTGCATTTCCATGCTTTAGGTTGGTTTCTTTCATTGGACCATATCTTTTTAAAAGTTTTTATATACAATGTGAATTGTAATCTATACCTCACGTTATCATTGTTTTAAAGTTTCCTTCAGTTTTGTGACTTCATTTATAACCTCTTTTTTATTCAGCATTATGAGTACATATGATATCATGGAGCTTATGGAGCAGTTTTGTTTCATGAATTCAGATTACCTGGTGCTATATATTGTGGTTTTGTTTCTTGTTTTAATTTGTATCAGCATTTGTTTTGCAATGTAATATTAAAGGTTCATTTAATTGAAGTTATGTTTTATGTGATCGATATTGTTATTTTATTTATGAATTCAATAGTTGAAATGACTTCTGGATGTATATAATTGCTGCTTTTGGATGTATGTAATTGTTGTGTATCAATGGATGTATATTACTGCTGTGTATCGTATTAATTTTTGATAAAAAAAAAATTATTTAAAAAAAAAATAATAGACGGCGGTTTTCTAAAACAACCGCCTTCTATAGTTTATAGTTTAACTATAGACGGCGGTTTTTGGCAGAGAACCGCCGTATATAGTTATACTATAGAAGGCGGTTTTTGGCAGAGAACCGCCGTATATAGTTATACTATAGAAGGCGGTTCTCTGAAGAGAACCGCCTTCTATAGTATACCTATAGACGGCGGTTTACATAGCGAACCGCCGTCCATAGTTATACTATAGACGGCGGTTTTCTGCGGCGAACCGCCGTCCATAGTTATACTACTACGGCGGTCCAAACCGCCGTAAAAGTCCTGTTAGCTATTACGACGTTTGAATACGCGGCGGTTATATTAATGTTTAAAGGCGGTTTTTAACCGCCGTAAAACAGGTTTTCTCTAGTAGTGAATTATCCTAGAATATGTATCCACTGATTTTCAACTTGCAGATATCTTTACCAAGCCTCTGCATGAAGATAGGTTCAATTTCATAGTTAGAGAGATTGGTATGTTGGATTGAACTAGCTTGTGATGTCTTGCCATGAAATTGCATGATATAATTTGCATAACTTTTTACTCTCTTTGAAATGCTTTTATTCATATATAAATTTTATCTATAAATAACTTAAAATATATTCTTGCCAATTTTCTATTCTCACCTCTCTAATTTTGATGATTCATTTTCAGAAATCTCGCTAACTGTATGTGTCCTCAATAACCATGAAATTTGGTCGATTTTAGAAATCGACCGGATCTCTCGGGTTGGTGCTTTTTCTGGGTTACCCGAGAAAATCGGCTGATTGTCAAAATCAACCGAATCTTTCTGGAAAACCAGCCCATCGGGTCTGCACGACCCGCCCATTCCTTCCAGTGGGCCATCCTTCTGACCCATCTTTCTGCTCAAACGGCGCGCTTGGGAAGCGAACCAATGCATCTTTTCATCTGTCGCTTGCGTCTCTCTCTATCTCCTCGACTTCTCACCTAAAACCCAAACTCTTTTCCAGCGCTCCTCCACCATCTTCTTCTCCCCTTTCTTTTTCTCTTCAACCTGGTTCGCAGCAAAAAGAAAGCTCCGCCTCCTTCCTCTTCCTCCTCTGCAACTGAAGATGATCAATCACATGAGGAGATGTCGTCTACCGAAGAGGAAGCTTCACTTGAAGAAGAATAGATTTCAGGGGAGAATGAGACATCAGAAAATGAAGCTATGTCCGCCGACTCCTCCTCTCCCTCTTCTAAATCCAGCAAGGAAGACAGACTCAAAACCCTTGCCACCATTGCCATTGATTCAACTCCACCTCATCCTGGTTTCAAGAAAAAGGCGCTAGTGATCAGGACCTCTCTCTCCTCTGCTATTCTCTCATCTTCTGTTGGTCCTTCTTCCTCTGCCGAGTCTCTACCTGCTGTGAAGAATGAAGCAGCAAAATTGAAGAAGCCCTCTGTTACCAAACCAGAGAAAGCTGCAGCAGAACCTAAGAAGCCTGCAGCAGAACTAAAGAGATCTGCAGTCAAGCCTAAGATTGCTGCAAAGAAATCCACCACAAAAAGCCTACAGCAGAAATAAAAAGTACCTCTGCACAATTGAAGAAGAAGACAGGCCCAGAATCTTATCCTGTCTTCCACTCAAATCGCAGGGATTGACTCAGACCAAAATTTGGCACAAAGGTTTGCACGCCTCATTCCTCAAAACCTACTATTCCTCTTCCAATTGTAGAGATCTCTGAAGAAGAAGAAAAACTGATGACCTCAAGAAGGTAAGGAAAAGAACTAGTTGAACAATCCATTCCTTTACTCAAATCTCATCGGTCCTACATCAAGAAATTCATGAAGGCATTCAAGGATACTCCTATTCTGAATGTGAGACCAATCAAGAGGGAAGGGGTCTCTTCTTTCATCAACCAAGTTATTGATCGATATGGTTGGGAGAAATAGTTATCCTGTTATCGTCCTTATTATCCTGATGTAGTGAAATTTTTTTATGCCAATCTAAAGATTGACTTAGAGGCTAGGACTCACACCTCTTCTGTTCTAAACATCTCTATTAGAATTTCAGCTCAAAATCTCATCAACCACTATGGTTTTCTGATTCCTGATAACTCTATTACTCTAAAAAACCTCAAGGTTGATCCCAGCACATTCTTAGATATTGAAACTATTTTGGGTTATAGTCCTAAATATAATTCACCTGGAGTTAAGAAGCATGTGGCTAGAAAGATCAAACATTTAGCTTCTTGTAGTGATCAGGCCAAAACACTTGATAGAATACTACAAGAATGCTTTCTTCAAATTCATGGCCACAAAGATGAGTAGACTAATACGCAAAAAACTGCAGTCTACCATCTGCTTCAAGGAAGATCTCTAGACACTATAGGGATCATCTTTCATAGCCTAGAAAACTGTAACAATATTGCTCAAAAAAGCAAATATATGCAAAGTTTTTACTATGGCAACATCATTTGCGACTTTCTTACCATTCATTATAAAGTAAATTTGTCCTGTTTTGTTAAAGGAGCTAGATATTATGGTTTTTTCCAGGACAGCTTCAAACTACATCAACCCAAGCCTTCCTTCAAAAATATTGCTGTCAAACTAGATCATAGAGCCCCAACATCTCCTTCTTCCTCCTCTCACAAATCTGCTCATCCTTCCACCTTATCTCCCTTTACATCCCAGTTTGTCAAATTTATTGTTGACTCAATTGAGACTATTGGAGAGCTAGCTGAATCCAATAGCCAAAAACTCCTTAGCCTCCAAGCTCATATGGACACTCTCAGTAGTTTCACTATTGAAATTGTTAAGCTTGCAAGCTACAACAGTGAAATGCTTGAGAAGTTAAGTCAAAAAGTTGATCACTTAGCTGAAAAGCTAATCCCCTATTCTTCTGGCAAGAAATGATAGTTTGGAGTTATTTATGTAATGAATATATGAATAAACTCTTTAATATTCTCAGCATTTTTTTTATTACTGTTCTATGTTATTATGACTGAATATTGTAAGCAACATCATATGCTTTTCTCCTACATTGATTTTTTTTTATGATGCCAAAGGGGAAGAAAAGAACATGTTATTATGTAGTATGCTATTTGTATTTTTTGTGATCAACATTTATTTGCTCTGATCTGCAATGTCTATTTACGGTCTTTTTTTTGTGTGCTACAATTGATGGGGAGCATGCTATAATGTGTATATTTTATTTATGTCTCTATCTTATATTTCAAGCATTCAATTTATTAGTGTTTTGCTAAGGGGGAGTAACTCATACTGCTATCTCTTTTATTTCCTCTAGTACACTAAATTAATTATCATCATCAAAAAGGGAGAGATTGTTGAACCTCTCAATTTTGATGATTACAATTAATTTAGCATTATGGACTAATCATCTTATTAAATATTTTATTAGGTTATTTGTGTCATAATTGCGGTAAATGTCTAAATTCAAGTTCAAGAAAACAAGTATACTATATGGTTCATTTTTTATTTTATTTTCTAGGACATAATTATAAGCATGCATGTTTTAGCTAAGGATTTAACTTATACTCAATCTTAGACAGCCTAAGGTCTATCCATTCCTTGATAATCTTTGTTGTGAAATTCATCTCTATAGCTGCAGGAAAAATCGATCGATTTCCAAAATAAATCAGATTTCTCTGGACTGGCCCAAACACAGCTGCCCAACTAACCGTTTGGCCCATCCAAATCTCCAAAAACTGAGAATATCTTATTTCCACTACTTTGTTTCTAGCAGCCCACTTTAAAAATATATTTTAATTTGAAATATCTCTCAAAAAAATTTATTTCTTTAGTGCTTGTTCATTCTAAAATGAAAAAAATATTTGCATTTTCCATTTCACTTATTCTTTTCAGCAGTCTTTGAGTTTTGTGCTGAATATATTATCCACCTAAGCTATCCAATATGTCAAAATCTATCTTAGGTGGAACTCTCTCTTTGTTTTAGCCCTTGGGTGAAAATTTGGGTGTTTTAGCCTTCTTTTAGTCATTTTTAAATTATCTTTTCTTACTGAAAATACTCTAACATCTTTCATTATGGGAAATGAACAGAACTACTATTCTATGCTTTATCACATCAGCCTTTTCCCAGGTTTCATTTTTAAAGCATTTCCCTTATTCTAAACATGGTTGGACTTGACTTTTATCCTTAAAATACAAACTCAGCTGAATCCAATCTGTCTCCAACGTTCCAATGGACACATCATCACCCAGAAATGTCTGAAATGCCCTCTGCTTGTTGTTTTCTCATTGGTCCACTTGTATGACATGTCAAAATAGTTGTCTACAATTGGCTAATTTAAATAAAAGGCAAATATTTCAAGCTTCATGCTTACCACCTGCTGTAGGAAAATAAAAACATATATTTTCTGCTGTTCTATACTCTTCTTCCTGCTCAAAAAATCTTTCAAGCTTCCTTCAAACTTCTACTTGCAAACAAACCTCCTCTAGGAGAAACAAAAGGAAGAAAGAGTGTTGTGCTTTTCACTGTTCTGAAGCCAAGACCAATAATCCTCATTGTTCACATTCCTTCTTGGCTTTTGAGTTTTGTCGTAGCTTCAAGTTTTTCATAATCTGAACCTTTACTATTTTATTTTTGTTGCACAATATAAGCAAGATTGTGTAGCTAATAGTTTCATATCTTAAAGCTTGCTTTTTCCTGAATATTTTGAGATGTTTGTTTTTGCTTAACCATTATACTTTCTTTTTTCTTTTACCCCAAGATTATAGAATTTAATCTTGGACTTCTACGAGTTTTTACCCTTGGCAAGTTTCTGTATGCATAGAGCTCTTCACTGTAATTTAAATTTTTTTTTTGTGCTTAAGTTGTAATTGAGCTAGCAAGGCTAGCAAAATCTTGTACCCTTCTCTATTTTCTCTTGAGTTTGTTTTGTAGGTTTGCTCGGCTTTGGTACATGCAAAAAGCCGTGGTGTATAGGTTTTCTTTGCTTTGGTTCCTATAAAAAGTCATAGGATTGTATCGGATTTATTCGGCTTTGGTTCCCATAAAAGACCGGGGAGATTTAGTGGAAATTCTCATTTGAGGAGCGTGGAGAGTGGACTAGGCGGTAAGCCGAACCACTATAAATTTGTTGTGTTCTTTTCACTTTTGCTCCCAAATTCTCTTGAACCAAAGTGATATAGTATATCTAAATTTATGTATTTTAAAGTTATAGAAAACCTGAAATATTTATATTCAAAACAGATGTATGATTAGTAAACTCTAAATTTATTATTTCTGATCTCTTTTGGATTCATCTCTACACTGCTCTGCGAACCTTGGTCAATTCCCAAAATCAACCGGATTGTTCGGGTAAAAATTATCTGCACTGCTCCGCGAACTTTGGTCAATTCTCAAAATCGATCGGACTGTTCGGGTAAAATTTTCTGCAAAGCTTTTCCTTGTCCAGGTGATCTCAGAACTCAGTGTACTTGGTCAATTTGACAAACTTAAGTATACTACTTCTTATTTCTCTCTTTTCTAAACTAAAAGCAATCATTTATTTTTTTTAAAATCTCAATTCACCCCTCTTGGGAAGTCCTTGAGCCAACAAGTCGTATCAGAGTAGGTCTCTGTAATTGTTTACTTATTGTTTCAGAATTAACCTCCTTGAGACGATCTATGGCACTTCACACTCATATTCCGGATAATGCAATATGCAAGGGACTCTCGCCAAATCGTTTACCACTCTTCAAAGATCTACACTATAACTTTTGGAAGGGAAGAATGATGATCTACCTTCAAGGCATAGACATAGAACTATGAGAGGTAACATGGATCAGCAGTCGCGTTGGCCGCCTGGGTCCGCTAAAGGACTATAGCCTGCTGAGTGGCGAGTCCAGTAATAAAGTCAATGAGATTTGCTAACATCTCGTGCAATTCTATTATCCTTTTTCCTCTTGATGAGGAAGTCGATCCAGTGCGACGCCAAGAGGCAGAGGTCAAACCCTCATCTCTCGGAGCCCTAACAGAAGGTTCACTAATAGCTTGGGTATTCTGGGCCAGAGAGTTGGTCTTGCTTGTTTTACCTACCATCTTCTCGGTCCTAATGAAAGCACCAAAAAATATTGACGAAGAGAAATGAAGTTCTAAGAATTAGCAGCACACAATGTTTATAGTCTGAAACTTCAGTGGCAGTAAAATAATAATTATCCAAAATAATACACAAAGATTTAAGGTGGTTCAAAGATAGCTTTCCCTACGTCCAGATGAGAGTCAAGAGAGAAGTGTTTCATTAGTGCTGAAAAAGGTTTGATCAAAGAACTAGTACAGGAAGAAAGAAGAAAGAATACAAACTTCATCCCCGATAGTTCTCGAGGGAATCTGATTCCCTTTTAGTCTTAGGTGGTGCTTTTGATGTCCCGTATGATCTGCCCTCTTTGGAGCTTCGCCCAAAGGTATAAATAGGTAAGCTATAGTAGAGTTCAGCGGGTTTTTCGGACTAGAATATTGTATTTTTTGACTTTATGTGTTGTAATATTATAATCACCAAATCCATACTACTTGCCTCACCATTGCCGACTCTGAGAAAACCATTAATAGTTATAAAAATACTCAGGTTCTTGGTTTGTATGACTGGTGGGAGTTAGTGCTAGTGAAAACTATGCTGACATGACAATCTCCACTGGGCTGAGACAGCGACAACTGAGGATAAACAAATATTGTGACCGATGTTACTGGGAGGTGCGAATGCCCAAATATCATGGCTGATGTTACAAAATACTAAATCCTCGTGGCCGAATGTTACAAAAATAATTACAAGCAATATTTAAACCTAATGGTATGAGTTGACATAAAACATAAAAAGGTGATTTACATATAAATCATAAAAATTTAGTGGGTGCATAAATAAATATAATTTTTCAAAATATATACACGCAAATGCACCTTCTCTTAAAAAAAAATTTAATTTTTAGAAGATTCGTGTTAGCTTATTTAAAATTCAAGCTAGCTTAAAAGTAAAACAAACAACCTTAAACTCAAATTAAATTAAAACAAGTTAAATTTTAAGCTAAGCTCAGCTCTACTCAGAACTCAGATTGTTCCTCTCTTATTTGGAGGTGCTCACAAATGCTGCAAAGTAAAAAGATACTTTTGTTTGATTGGGAACTTAAAAAATCAAATAGTTATAGGCATAAGACCTCTTAAAAAAAGGAATGATATTTGAAATTCTACAAGCATTTATATATACGTCACATACAATTTTAATCATTATACTTCTTTTAAAATACATATCAGTTTATAATTTAAATATTATAAAAAAAATAATATGTAATTAATATTTAAATTTTTCGATAGCACTTATGCCAATCTCCCTTAATTTTAATAATAGTTTGTGAGTTATCGCATTATAGCATGGGACCTTTAACTCACACAACGCGTATATCACATGAGTGCTATATGAGAGCATTAACAATAATTGTCATCCTTCTCTTCTTATCCCACTCCTGTTTGACAATGAATTAAAAATCATAACTAAAATTTATCATGACCAAAATCTTAAATTTATTTTAAAAAAAATTTAAAAAAATATTTTATATCACATCTCACACAAATTCCAACATTAAACAATTACTTTATTTCACATCCAATACAATTCCCAATAAATCAATCAACTTTATTTCACATCCTACACAATTTTTAATATAATTAACTTACTTTATTTCACATCATACACAATCTTCAAAAATAACTAAAAATTTCAACTAATTTTTTTTTTCTTATTACTAAACAGAGCATGAGTTATAGCTCAGAAGGCTTCATCCAAACCCACACAACCCACTTCTACAGTTTATTTTGCTCTTAATGGTTAGGCCTATTTATTTCTTTTCTTATAAAGGATAAGCACATTAAATTAAACTTTAAAAACAAAATACAAAGTAATGTAGGAACATGACTTATTGTTGCATACTCAATTTTGTTCGATTTTGTTTGATTTTGTTCTCATAACTGATCTCAGGTCGGATAGGGTTATATGGATTTGAGTGAGAATAGCCATCCATACCTTTTTCCTACCCATAGAAAATTGAGATGGAGCAATTGAGTTTTAAAACATCCCTCTCCATAATTGATATCCCCCACTTTCTTAAGTCATGAGCAGTAGTACTACCACATGAACTTTGCCAAGAGAATTCATGCAAACAAAATGGTAGGACTCACCTGAACATCAAAACTAAACCAGCAGCAGCATTGAAAGGGTTGTTCTAGAGATGTCTAGCATTAAGAACAGCAACACAACATTTCTCGAAATAGGTGCTGTTAGAATAGCTATGCTAGATAAAGTACAGGCTTATAAGCCGAAAACACTGGGTTTGAAGTAGCCACTGCAGATGTATATAAGAAGAGATGAAAGTAGGAACAAAAGTCAATGTAAGCAACTAGCATGTAAAAATATCAAAACAAAAAAAAAAAAAAAAAAAACTAGCATGTAGCCATGATGAGTAAAGTCATGCCAAGTAAGTTCTCCTAAATTGGCATAAGTTCATGAAAAGTATGCCTCCAACTGCTATGGAGAATCACCTGCAGGGATCAAAGTATTAAACGTTAATGCGGAAAGGAAAACAAGAGTAATGACATTATGACACCTACTAGTCTTCAGTTTTCACATTCAGCACAAATATGTTTTAAACTTCGAAATTGAACATCGAATAATTTATAAATGAGTACTCGAATTATTACTTTTAAGACAGGCAGCAATTTGTAATTTTAACAGGTCATACTTTGCTAAAAGAAAACTGAATATTATACATTCGAATGACTGAGTTGCCACATCATCCATTCAATCAGCTTTGAATTGGCGTTTGTTGGCAAAAACAGCTGACATGTTCAACAACTGATATAACTTCATATTAACTGCGCGTAGTCAGTCGCGGTGATGACTTGCCCCAATATAAGTGTAAGGCAGTCATCGAGGTTAACGGCTTATGTTAAAGAAAGGCCAACTCAGCATCAAGTACATGACAAAGTAGTCGTCTAAGATGGGATAAACTAATATGGTATTTTCAAAATCTGGTAAATACATTAGCATACGTCCTTTTAGAGTGTTTTTAAAAATCAATCCCAAGGACATTTGCTAATAAATTGTATTAATATGAGATGATGAAACCAACTATAATAAGTAACATAGATTATTAACTTTAACGGAAGTTCATCAGTGTTATTTCTGTTTTATTTAAAATTTCCGTTCTATTATGTGTTTATATGTAAATAACAAAATCTTGTTCAACAAATAATAAATCTTTTGATTATGTACATTAAACTATCCCAAAAAGAATTACTTACCTTTCGTACAGATCCTTGATATCTTCCTTCAAAGCAGCACTCTCTAAAAAGAAATCTTCACAATCAGTTATGTCAACCTGACGCAGCTCAATATCCTGATGGCCATAGTGCTCATTCCATTCAAACCACAGCTTTGAGATCATCTCCTTCTTGAAAGAGGTTTTATGATGCTCCTCCTCAGGGGAATCAGCAGCAACGAGTCGGTAGGTATAAACTTTCCTCCGTTGGCCAGGTCGAAATGCACGACCAATTGCCTGACGAGTAACTGAAGGATTCAGATGCACATCTAGAATCAATATCCGAGATGCTCCAACTAAAGAGATTCCCTCCCCACAGGCCTTGATTGAACCAAAAAGAACTTTGGCATCTGCAGAGTTATTGAACTGATCCATGGACCACTCCCTCTCCTCTGGATTTGAATCACCTGAGATCATAAAAACTTCCCTTCCCAAGCGCCAACCCTTCTTTATAATAGTCAACCTTTCCAAAAACTTCAAAGGAAGGATGTACTGGCTATATACAAGGAGTTTCTCTCCAGCAGATTCCGATAAAGAAAGTATGTTGAGGAAAAATTTCGTCTTCACACCATCTCTGATATTTGATGATCCTATTACACCATCAACCTTGTCATCACTCAAAGATTCAGCTCTGTCACCATCAACGCTTTCAGCAACCTCCTTCAGGTTTGGATGCAGATAGACAGCACTTCCCACAGAATTCCCCTTAAAAATCTCAAGCTTGCGCAACTTACTGGCAATATTTTTCTGCTTAAGTGTAAGCTTCAAGAGTACTGTCAAGTCAACCAGACCAGGAAGTTCATCCAAGAAATCACCCTTGTAGTAGTGAAGAACCTTATGCGTCATTTCTCTCAGGTCCTTGATGACAGAATTTTTCCTTCGAATATTTTCATCATTTTGAAGGGTTTCATGCACCAGATCACAGAAAGCAGTCTCCCTGCAACCTTTAGTTGGCCTCCGACTAGCTGAAATCTCAACACTACTAAGCACTCGCTTAATGACATTTTTGGAGGAATCCTCCTTCATGAACTTCGGCCGAACAAGCTTGAGAATATTGAATACTTCTTTAACATGATTTTGAAACAGTGTACCTGACAGAACTACTTTCCGTGGTGTCTGAACCCTTGAAAGAGAATTGACCAGAGCAGTGTTATTATTCCTGGGAGTATGGCCTTCATCCAAAATGAGAAGGCCTGGAACAATTAGCAGTTTTTCCCGACATAAAGCATCAACCTTGTCATTTGATGTACTGCTAACAATATTTGTGAACTGTTTGTAACCCAAGAATAATATGCTCCTTGTTTGCTCCCAGTGCTTCAAAATATCCAGCTGATACGTTCTATTATCAGCTTTCACAGAATAGAAGTCTAATAAGGGTATATCTTCCAACTGCCATTGCCAGAATTCTCTCTTCCACGTGCCCAAGATCCCCTTAGGAAGAACTACTAGTGGTCTTTTGTCAGGTTTCTGTGTGATAAAGCTCTGTATGAAGCTAATAAGCATAAATGTTTTACCAGATCCTGGAGCATGAGCCAGGATGCATCCACCTGGTTTATCTGTCATGAGATTTTGGACAAGGAATCTGAAGCCCTCTATTTGATGGGGCTTCATCAGTTTCATGTGCCTCGGATCAATGCCAAGATCAATAGCAGTATCATCTTCAGGATATCTATGGTAAGAACCATCTTCTACTACATCTGTGCCATCAGATTTCCGACTCCCAGACAAATAATGCCTTGAATCACGGTTGTTCTGATTATGAAATAATAGTCAAACATAAAAAACAAGAAACAAGAGCAGTAAAATATTACATTACAGAAAATAATAATATGCTAGAGTAAATAAGGAACAAAACTAAATTATATAAAATCAAATCACAGCTCAAATACGGCAAATCTTCAATCTCCCAAAAATTAACAAAGAATTTTCAACTAAATCAAATTAGCCCAAAATAGACGTTCAATCAACCAAAAAAACTTAAATTAGCTTCGAAGGACTCCAAATAATCTACACTGATGCAGTATGTTTCATCTCGACCGATGATGACAAACCTACCTAGAATGGATTGCCTGTGCTGTAACGGACTCACCTAAGAGTTCAAGAGAAAATGTCCTTCGTTAAACTTAAAGCGTTGGGTTAAGAGTAAGTATAAAACTACTAACCAAACAAGCTACACAATATTTTGAAAAAAAAGATAATAACAAGTCGAAAAATCATTTTGAACTAAGTTAGCCAACCTTTCAATTTTTAAAAAAAAAGGTGATAGGAACAACAATAACTGTAACTGAACAAGTTTAGTTCCATAATTTAGACTCTTGACAACTGATTAGAGCCAACTAGAGCATATTCAATGATTAGTTTTTGGTAAAAAGCCAACTCAACCTGATTACACCCCTTGATCTTGCACTTCTAGGAGGGTAATCATTCCATTTTCAACAACTCCCTCTAGCATGGGGACAACTGAGTTTCTTTTTTCTGGAAAGTAACAGGTGATATTTTTGCTAAAACTTGATAGGAGGTTCCACCGAATCATGTGAAAGGAGATATATACATACGAAATTTTCCAAGCATTAAGGTACGTAGCAGCCCATATTTCAATACCAAAAAAAATACAATTATAAGTCCACACATGCGCGCACACACGCACACAAAGAGAATAGGAAAACGAAATGAATTAGGGAAATTCCAAGAGCTGTTAACAATAACAATAGAATTAAATTTTGGTTATTTTACATGTATGTAAAAACATTGACAAAATCTAGAATCATTCTGTGTATATCCAAGCTAAATATTACCATATAAAGCTCCAATACATAAACTGTCATGTTCTACATAAATAACTTAAGTTTCTCAGATTTACATGGATCAGCAAATCTATTATATATCTAATCTTTCAAAAAACCCTCTGTTGATGCAAAATTTTAGCCAATAAATCGAATGGTGCGGAATTTAAAGAAAAAATGAATAAATCGTAAAAAGAAAAGAGGAGCATAATTTTACATAGAAATTGAGACGATCGTGAAAACCACAATATCATCTCGGTGGTTTAAAGATTCCACTAGATTTAAAAAATTGTAAAATTACAACATGCTAAAAACAATCAATAGAGACCCTAGTTTGAAGAGTTCCTCTCAAATAGCTCCGATCAAGTGCTTTGATGCCAGTTGGCTATGAAGTTAGGACACTCCAGAGTCTTGTAATCATTGATTGAAAATTCATGACAAGTCTAAAGAGGAGAAAGTCCATGCTTTTCTAATGATCTTTGCATTTATAATGGTGGGTCCTCATGATGATCTATGATAATTGTTGCCCCATGCCAACCTAAAATAATATTATCTGGAAGGGCATCGTAGACGATGAGACAGGATGCAATCAATGCGTTTGATAGTTTTATTAGGACTCCATGATATGGTGTGGATATACTAACATAAAGGACTCTAGAGTTCCCAAGAGATATTAAAGCAATTCAAACAATGACATCAATGAGGTGGATCTTATTGTTACGCAAGACCCAAGCTCTTGCGAGTCCCTTACGCAACTTTGTATTGACTAGCTCCATAAATGATAGCTTGGACGTCTCTTTCATTACTGCATTTTTTCTAATATTTCTCACCTGCACACCACTTCTTTATATATTTTTTTGAGACCTTAGTATCTTATTGCTTTACGACGGTACCGTAGTGATAGACGAACAATGACAGCAGTTTAGGCAAGCATTATTCGACCCAAGTTACCTTCTGCCACACATATATTGTTATTTATTATGAATTAGTTAGGTTTGGATGGTGTAATGTGTTGATGCATATAACTCTTACATCATATTTGTACCTTAACTATAAATAAATTATGTGATATGAAAATTCTCTCCTCATCTTTACCAAATGAGCTCTCTCTCCAACCCTAAAATTCACAGGGTATCACTGAACTGTCCTTCGACCTAGATCTCACCAAGCCCATTGGCCCCCCACCAGCTAGTCCACCACTCGCGAGCCCGCGTGTTGGCCCTCCCACCTCTAGTGAGTTTTAGAGTCCACCTGTCCGTCCGCCCCCAGCAAGTTCGCTAAGTCTGCTCACTCGCGGTGCTGAAAACCCATTCGCCCATCTCTAATGAGCCCTCTTACCTACTCGTAGAGTAGGTGATCCTGCTCGTTTGCCTTTAGGCACTTAGGTTGGCTCCCTATCCAATAGATTGTACTCAGTTTCTAAAGAAGTGTAATCAGCACACGATGATTTGCTATTTGAATGGTCTAGGGCTAAAGTATGAGAGAAAAAGGTCACATTATCATGCTTCACTTATTTCTAGTGTCAGTTCGACAACTACTATTTTTCAGCATATTCAATCTGATATTTAGAGGTCTCTTAATATGACCATGCTAGTTACGATATTATATTTTGTTTATAGATGTTACACCAATATGACATATTTATTTGATGAAGAATCATTTAGATTTGTTTTTCATTTTTTACAGAGTTTTACTTTATTGCTCTAACTCAATTTGGTAAAAACATTTGTGCTTTATAGTCTGATTAAGGTAGTGAATATCTGTCTACTTCATTCCAACAATTTTTTGTGAATGAAATTTTGCATAAATCGTCTTATACTTGGACAATCCAACAAAACAATGTTGTCGAATACAGAAATTAATACCTTATGAAAATTATAAGAGCTTTACTCTTCCAAATGAATGAACTTAAAATATTTTGGAGTAAAACAATTCTTATGCTAGTTATTTAATAACTTGTATGCCCTTAACAACTCTACGAGTCCACCTGTCCGTCTGCCTCCAACAACTTCGTTGAGCCTGCTCACTCGCGATATTGCAAGCCCATTCGCCCATCTGCAATGAGCCCTCTTACCTGCTCGTAAAGCAGGTGATCCCGCTCATTTACCCTTAGGCACTTAGGCTGGCTCTCTATCCTATAGATTGTACTCAGTTTCTAAAGAAGAGCAATCAGCTTACGATAATTTGATGTTTAAATGGTCTACGACAAACTATAAGATAGAAAGATCACATATTTTAACCAGCAACAATCTAACTACCTTAGGAGCAGTGCATAGTAGAGTCCTCTGATCTACCAATAAGAAAGCAAAGTCAACCCTATACCAGAGCCTTTTCAGATAGGAACCTGATAAACTTGTCAAAGTGGATGTGGAGGCCACTGTAATAGTTGAGGTATAGGGTGTGAGTGAGAGACCCGTGCATGAAACTGCTATGGGATTCAAGATTGCCTCTAGCACTATTGTAAGAAGTTGTTGGCAACTCAAAACAACAAACCACTAGTTCTCACTCCACCTCATGCTGCTAGAGAGTCTCTAGTTGCGTTTTCGGACAAGAAGACTGCGAACATGAATCTTGAGTACAAAAGATCTATATTTTCAAGCATGTGGTGGGGCCTTCTCTTTTTAGGCCTCAACTGCCCAAACTGATATCTTTTTACTACCGTTCATACCACATCTTGGGTGATTGATTCAGGTGGAGGTCAGCATATAACAGGTAATAGAGGTACATAAACTCATTGAATATGAGTCGTGGATGTGAGTTCACACTTAGTGTAGGCATCTGTCAGCTTGATTCCTCGATTAGGCACGTTGGGGTTGCGTCAATAACTAACCTACTTGAGATCCACACACGCCTAGGCCACCGATCTTTAACTACCTTCAAACTATTAATTCCTCGTTTCCAGTCGATTTTTGTATTAGAATGTGAGGCTTGTCATATGCAAAGTGTTATCATGCTTTACTTATTTCTAGTGTCACTTCGACAACTACTATATTGCAGTATGTTCATACTGATATTTAGGGATCTCTCATTATGATCATGCTAGCTACGACATTATGTTCTGTTTGTAGAGGTTACACCAATATGACATTTATTTATTTGACGAAGAATCGTTTAAAGTTGTTTTTCATTTTTTACTGAGTTTTACTCTATTGCTCAAACTCAATTTGGCAAGAAAATTTGTGCTTTATAGTTTTATCAAGGTAATGAATATCTACCTACTTTATTCCAACAATTTCTTTGTGAGTGAAATTTTGTATAGAATGTCTTATGCTTGAAAAATTCAGCAAAACAATGTTGTCGAACAAAAAAATCAACCTATTTTGAATGAGGGAATGTGAAATGTTGGATGATTATGTTAATCCACAACTCAACCAGAGAATCACCCACTTTTGGTGTTCTTCGGCATGTTCTCTATGAATGAGTCGAAGAGCTCTCCTATGAAAATGCTATCAATGAAGATCATCATTGACCTATCACTAATGATGTCCTTCATCTCAATCAAGGTATGTGTATAGTGCTTTCTGGGCCATTGTTTGATCTGCCATAGTTTGTGAATAGTTCGAGCAGTGTCTTTCAAGTGAGCAAATTTCATTTTGAATAGCTCCTTGAACTACAAGGTGCTTCATCGAGAAACTATATATGGAGTTGATGGGGATTTCAATTAGCCCATCCAGGGCTCCGTTGGAGTATTGCGAACAAAGCATTTGTAGGCATCGGAGATGGGGGATGCATGTGCCGAGAGCATTCTTGAAGCACTTTGTGTTGCACTAGGTCTGATCTACCATCGTAATAGTTTAAATTTTAATGGCAAGAATTCATAGGGTACCAGGGATAACAGAATGGCGACCTTTACGAAGCTAAGATGTGGTCATTGGTGAGTATACCTCCGGATGACCTCCCTAGTGTAGTCAGCAGCCTCTTAAGCACTTTATCTTTAGCGATTGGTGCAGGAGATTGAAAAGGTTTGCCATGAATTGTGACAAGTCATTAACAAACTAGCTCAATGTCTTAAGCTATTACTGGATTTGAAGGTTATAGGGCACTATTGGGAGTCTCCGCCACGCGAGAATTTTGAGAGCAAGTTTTAGGGAGAAAGAAGAGTCTAGAAAGTGTGGTTTTCATCCTACATAGGGGTACCAAACTTGTTGAATCAAAATTTAGTCAACAAATTGAATAGTGTGGAATTAAAAAGAATGATGAACCAAAGCTTAAAAAGAAAAAATGTCACAATTTTTATGTAGAAACAGAGGCCAACTAGAAAAAAAACCATGATGTCATCTTGGCAAAATAAAAAATTCCACTAGATGTATGAAAGTGCAAGATTTAGATTGGCTAAAAAAATCAATAAAAAACCAACGAATAGTCCCTCATGAACAGGTTTGAACAAAGAGTTAAAAGATAGCAATGAAGTCATGGTGCTCTGGAATTTTGTAATCCTTGATTGAGAGTTCAAGACAAATCTGTAGAGGAGGAGAAAGTCCCTGCTTTTTTGATGACATCAGTATTTACAGTCATCTCTGACAACTGCTACCTAATGATAAATTAAAATAATATATTTGGTGGGGTATCCTACACAGTCAAATAGGATATGGTTGGTGCATCTAACAACTTTACCGAGCCTCATATAATATGTGTGGATTTGCAAACTGACAGACAGGCTTTTGAAGTTTAAAAGGGATACCAAACTAATTCGAACTGACGAGGTAGATCTTCTTGTGACATAAGACCCCAGCTTTGGCGAGTCCCTTATGAAACTTCGTACTGCTCAACAAAAAGGCCTTCCATCAAAATTGCCTGACCAGCACCATTAATTTGGATTCTCTATTGTGTCTGCCACTTCACATGCCAACTGTCACTGCACGTGTATCGTTGAGATCGAATGCCATCAACATCATAACAACCACAACTTGGGAACACCTCGCTTTGGCAATCTTCAAGATGTCTTTTCTTCCTAAATAATAATAAATCCTATTATTACAAATATGATGCATGCCGTCAGATGCTTCCCCTTTTTCCCCTCTTTATACTTCTTGTAAATATGTGGGACAAGAAATAATTTTGAGTAACAGTAAAAGAAAGCAGAAGGGAATCAGATAAACTAGTCACAAGGCTTGTATAATACATGAAAAAAAGAAATTTTCAGACTAAAATATTAGTTATGTTGAATAATGGCCATGCCTTATTCCATTGGAAGTCAAAAATGTTCTCAATGCTCTTCTGAACCACCCCACAAACCCGACATACAATGCCCAAGTCATCCTTTAGGATGAATGAGTGGCAGCATTCTTCTTCCTTCTCAACAGGAAGTGGTGGTTCGACATCCTGTAATCAGAAACAGCATCAGAGGTAGCAGCTTTGATAGAGCAGCTCATGTTTTAATACATGAAAAACATAAGACTTAACATAAAATGTTTACATGTAAGAAATCCTCAGCATTTTTTATTTCTTGTTTAGGGACAGGAACTTGATCCACCATAAACTTTGGCAAAAAATGGAGTACATGAGTTACTTTTGCTTGATTTTCCTTGGCATTTTTGAAGCAACCAAAATTGCTTTTCACATTTCAAAAAAAGAATTGATTTTCAAACTGTTATTTCACATAGCATATCCTCAAGTCTATTTTCTCTTTTGTACAGCTGAATGAGTATCTTCATCAATTTGTCACTCAAAAAGTTAATGAGAGATGTTTATTTGCACTTAAGTACAATGAAATAACACAAAACCACAGTATCTATGGCCCAAGGAAAATGGCAATCAGATCTATGTAGCACGATGCTAGCATTGCACCAAAGACACTTTGCCAGGACTGTTATCTTAACAGCTCTGATAGTTATAGCAAAAGGAAAATCTATTCTATTAACAAAATTTCATGTTCAAAAGGCATTATAATATTTTCTCTCAGGCTGTCAACCTCTAACCAGGTAGCTTCCATCATAAGCTTAAGGGGATTGGAGCTAATTACAATACATATAAGAAATCATGAGCATCTGATGATATGCTGTAGAGAATTCAACTATTAAAAAGCAGGCAAACTAAACACTTGATTATCAACGCCATTCCAACCAGAAAAACATACACAAACTACTAGAAAACGTTGTTGCACAAGTTAATGTTAGAATTAAGCAGAGAAAATACAACGAAAGAAATTGAATGAAAATATGTCCGCTTCTACGTAGGAAAATGTGGGGACAAAGCCTACCATCTTTGAGCATTCAATAGCAACGGACATGTCATTCCAAAGATCCTCAAGGCCGTCGCTTTCAGGTGCCTCTTCTTCATCTTGATTCTGATTTATTATTTGAGGTGAATAGTTGGTAATAGCCAACAAGGGAATTGATGGTGAACTGCTAACATTGTTATTTTTCTCCATTTCTTCATTACTACATTTTCTCTTTCTCTCTTTTTTTTCTTTTTTAACAGGAGATAATCGTTCTTCATCACCTTGGAAGGTCAGAAGTTCCACCTGTAAATGAAGCAGAATATTGTTCAATATTTCATTTCAACTCTAAAAAAAATCATGTGTGCTAATAATCAAAATGGCTTCTCTACGGCAACAAATCACATGCAACACTTTATAACCCAATAACATTACCTTTAAGTTGATCAAATAATCATATTACCTTAACTACTTAAGGGAACAAAGCAACGCAGGAGAAAAGTATATCACTTTAAAGACAACTCAAATGTTTGCTATCAAGCATTCACTTAGAATGATCTTATAATCTTTATAGTCCAAATAATCTTATTTTCTTATAAAAAAAAATCAATGTGTTCTTGAAGACTTATTTTTATAAGTGATAATATGCTTATCTCTTTCTTAAATAAAGTATTAGGAATCAAAAATACATAAGTTAGGAAAAACTCCTAAATAGTATTACCGTCCATAGTAGTCTCGGCTAAACCTTAATCTTTATCAATCATTCAGCAGGTGAAACCCAAATTCAATGTCAAAACCCCTACTACAAGTCGAGGAGATTCATCTAGAGGATGCCACCGCTACCACTATGAATGCATCCAATCAAAAAGCGAAGAATGATTCACCCCGGGATAGTTCGACTCAACAACAAAAGAACACTCTCAAAAAGACTTCAAGATGTCGAACACACTCATCCAGTACAAAAAATACAAGCCTATGGCCTATTCTCACAAATCTCCTGCTCTTGTTTTAGCTGAAGAGATATACGCTATTTTGGAGTCAAAAGGATTCATAAAGCTAGCCGCAAAAACCACTCTACCCCAACCAGACTAGGATCCAAACAA
This sequence comes from Apostasia shenzhenica, assembly GCA_002786265.1. Lineage (NCBI taxonomy): Eukaryota > Viridiplantae > Streptophyta > Magnoliopsida > Asparagales > Orchidaceae > Apostasia > Apostasia shenzhenica. The sequence goes on from KZ451979.1 coordinate 4,531,888, forward strand.
GTACTACAAACTCCATGGCAAGTACGGCCACTTCGTATCAAATTATCAACTTCTTCGTGACACTCAAAATGTTGGTTGAAGCAAGGAAGCTTTTGGAGTATTAACTAACCATACTTTCGGCTTCGACAAAATGGCAAAAAAGAACACTAAGGGACAACCTTTGGCACCGCCGAAAAACCAATGGAAAAAGCTGATCCTCACAACATTCAGCTAGATCATGATGGCACCCAAAGACGAAGGGAAGACGGCATTCATCACCGATTAAAGTATCTTTTATTACAAAGTCATGCTATTTGGATTAAAAAATGCTGAAATAACTTATCAATGCATGGTAGATTGGGTCTTTAAAGAACAACGTGATCGAAACTTATCAATGCATCACCGATTAAAGTATCTTCTAATAATAATTATTTTTTCTATAATAATTACTTTATGAAAGAAATGCAAATCATTAAAATAAATTTTTTTATAATTCAGACATTATAAAGTATATAAAAAATATTTATATTATGTAAATAGCTCGAATCAAACTTGCAACTTAATTTATCTATTTAGTTTAAATTTTAAAGTATCGCATGCAAATCTTTGTACACCACAAATAAAGATTAAATTTATATTGCGATAATTTAATCACTTTATAAGCCATGAAATATTTTCTTTTCAACTTAAATTTTGGAATGAAAATATTATTTTCTTTTTATATTATCAAGCCAAACAGGCCCAAACTTGGCTAAAAGCTAGCCCAGTCCAAGTATTTAACAGGCCTGTGCCTAGAAGCCCGATATTACGTTATAGATTTTTTTGATGTCCGAGCCTGCCCAAATAAGTGTCAGGCTTGGCTAGGTCTAGTGCTACTGATGTTATTTCTGCAGCTCTTATTCAAGAAGTCAAAGAGATTCAACACCTAGCATACCACATCAGCCATATACTGCATACTGCAAAGCATCGTACACTACCCACCTTTAGAGAAGTTGGCCTTTGCTCTTATCATCTCTACAAGATAGCTGTTGATGTTGCTATTTCTGCAACTATTGTTCAAACAATTAAAGGGATTCAACACCTAATGTACTATATCAGCCATATATTGCATACTGTAAAGCGCCGAAGTACACTATCCACATCTGGAGAAGTTGGCATTTGCTATTATCATCTCTTCAAGATAGCTTTGTTATTACTTCCATGTGCACCAAATAGTGGTTATTACTAACATCTCAAGAGAATCCTACAATCCCCTGAAGGCCATAAAAGTGGATCGTCAAACTGACTGAATTCAATGCCAAATATGTTCCTTGAACATCAGACAAAGCCCAAGCACAAGGCGGTTTCACAATCAAATTCTCAAGTTCAGCTCAACCGCCAACTACTGAATACCAATTGCAATGGAACCACTTCGTCAACAGTGCTTCTAGACCAGCAGTCTCATAGAATTGATATTCTTCTAATTAATCCTTGAGGTGTAAAACTCCATAAGTATTTTCAACTACTCTTGTCGGCTACTGATAATCAGGCAAAGTATGAAGCCTTAATTGCAGGATTCTCCCACGGTTAAGGAATCGAATACTAAAAAGTGCTCTGTGACTATGTTGATGGAGAACCAAATTAAAGGCAAAATTCAAACGTGAGATAGTTTTTAAGAAGTATCTAGCAATGCTCAAGCCCTCACTCTTTGTATTCAAGAAATATGAGATCACACATGTACCAAGAGGACAGAATACTAAGTTGATAAGTTAGCAAAAAGCAGATGGATCGAAATGGATGATGAAATTCACCTTCCAGCACCCAGCTACAATTAGCTTGAGGTATTAACCACTTCCTATACAACTGTCTAGAAGGAGAGCTCCCTACGAACCGAATTCAAAAGAAGGCCCCCTAAGATATCTGATATGAAGTATCTCGGCACCAACCCACACGACATCCTGTCTACAATGAGGACGATCATCGATGTCATCTTGATTATCTCGCTTATTATTTCATGTTTATAAAAATACTTTTTTTTTACTATTTTTGGTGAGAAAGCATTACCTTTTCATTTATATGAGGATGAGAGTGTTATATTATGTATTTTGTTATTAGGCTTCGGTGAGTGATGAGCACATATAATTGGGATTAAAATGGGGGTAAGAATCTTATATTTTGGTTTATGACATTTTGGGCTCATATTTGAACTTTGGCTAAATTGGTCTAATTTTCTCCTTTTGACCAGTCCACTCCCTCTATTTTTCCTATCCATTTGATCAATTTGATTCTAAATGGATGCATCAAATTAAAAGATTTTCCAATCTATGGTATGGATCAAAGTGGTTAGAGATTAATGGTTAAGACTAAGTGAGTCCTCCTATATATGATATATATTAGGAGAAAATTAGGGTTAGCTTTTAAATTGATCCAATTAGTGTGTGAGAGAGAGAGAGATTCTCCAAAAGATGGTGCCTGCTAGTCCCAACTCCCATCGTCGCCACTAACCCTTGTAATAGGCCACTAGCATTGCCATCCAAAGAACAAAAAGGAGCAACTCCTCTACGCCAACAGCTATTCCACACCGTCATTGCTCCCCGCACCATAGCGGCCTACAGCCACCACCGTCGCCTGCCATTGCATGGATTCCTTGGTCGATGCAATGCTGATTAAGTCGATCAATGAGATGTCAATTGCATATCTCACGAGTTACCCCCAAATTGCCAAATTTTCAAGCATTTAGTATCTGTAGCCTTGATTCTCCATCAATTTTATGTACTTGAGAATTTATCTAAATTGCTACCAAATTAATATTCAAAGTTGTATGGAATTTCTATACTAAGTCATAGATGTATGAACTTCATCAGCTAGTGCTAGTCTTAGTCTAATCATTGTGTGAAAATCGCTTTGGGTGTCATATAGCTTAATCCATACATGGCATCTCTATTTATGCATTAATTAGGCATTATAAATTAACCCAATTCCATCCTACAGCAATGTCATGTTTCAAGGCAAGATTTAATGAAGATGTTATTCAAAACCTCTAGCAAAGTCTCAGAAACTGAAGGAAGCCGAGCAAGTCTTAAAAGAGATTCAGTGCGGCGAATGTGGTACACATGTTGGACGAAACAATTATGCTTTTCAAGTAATCCAACAAGGCTACTTCTGGCCAGGATTACACAAACACGTAGTAAAATTCATCAAGCAATGTCCATAATGCCAGGTCTTTGACAAGCTCCTAGACAACTTACTGGTGAATTGCAACCCCATCCAAGTCTCTTGGCCTTTCTTCATTTGGGGCCAGGACTTTTGGGACCCTTCCTGAGGACAACCCAAAACCAACGATTCAATAACAACAAACTACTTTACAAACTGGATCGAAGCATATGCTTAATCCAGCCATCTCTCAAGTGAAACAAATTATTTGGCCTCACAATATCTCAAATTTGGCATTCCCAAGAGCTCAATTTGCAATAACAGCACCTAACAGAGTTATGCGCAACTCATAAATTCAGCAACAATTTGCCTCGGTTCACCACCCTCATATCAACGACCAAGCCAAAGCATCAAATAAAAAATTCATGAATGCACTCAAAACGAGGATCGAGGGAGTCGGGAGACTATGGGCAACTAAAATGCTAGGGATTGTACGGCGCTTGAATGCCACTCCGTTTATAGCAACCGGTGAAAAGCCTTAGTAGTGTAGGGGAAGCAATGATATCAAAAAACTTGGGCATTGAACTAGCAGCTACCTACCAACCGGAAGACTTCGACAAGTAGCACGAACTAAAATGGCTCTCAGTGAAGACTCGACGTACTCATAGGAGCTAGAGAAAATACTACCATCAAGTAAGAGAACAAAAAGAAAGAACCCAAAAATACTACAACAAGCATGTTTGACCACATCAATTCCACAAACGCAACCTAGAGCTCAAACTACTCAACACACAAGAAGTAATACAACACTGGGCAAGCTAAAACCAAACTGGGAAGGTGATGCAGGGGCATCGAGGATATCACTTATTCGATGCATGGGCATCTACCTATCACCTGAATAATCTAGTGAACTATTTTTGTAATAAATAGGAAGGCGAAGATCAAAAATGAAAAGGCTAAGAAGGCATGAACTTGTTTACAATTTAGCCATCAAAATTATTTTAATCCCTAGGGTTTCGAGCAAAGGCAAAGACAAAGGATCAGAAGAACAAAAGGGCAATCCCCTTACCTTGGTTTCCACTACAGCCAACACAATCCCGCCGTCCTCGTCGTGCGAGCAACCACCGCCACCACTGCATTTTGCTGTCATTATACGCAACCCAACACACAAGAATGTCTCTGATAAGGCCAACAATCATTGCCACCTTATCGTGCGCCACTGCCCCAACAATCCGCAGTAGCCACCGCTCCTTGGACAAAGCTTGAGTGGAGACTCAGATGGTGCTGCCACTACTTTCCTTGCTGCACTGCTATCGCTGATCTTTGTTGCCATCATTGTGGTCACCAAACCGCCACAAGTCAATCATCATGTGGAATATAAATCGACGGGAAGTTGATTTTGGCGACTAGCGCAATGTTGATTATCTATTTGACGAGTTCACTGCCAGTTTGCAATGGATCGACGGGTCACTCATTCCGTTAGCATCCCTTTGATACTTCCCCCTTGATTCATTGACTTCCCCTTTTATTTGCATCAAATTTCCCCTGTTCTAGTTTGTCCAACCTCTTACTTATTGTTTCCATATAGTAAAACCCCATTATCTTGTTATTGATAGCCTATACTTGTAATTTTTCTTGCCCATGGATGGTTTTAAGGATAGAAGTTTATGGATGGAATGTCTCAAGCCACCTTGTATTCAATTTCATGCAATTTCTCATTAATTTGCATTAGCAATTTAGGTACTTTCATGTCCTAAAGCTTATCTTGTGATTGTGCTTTGAACCACTATTTGATTGAGGAATACATGTGTATGGAATTCTTTAAACCTTGGAAGTATTGGCCCAATTACTTGGTTTCTAGCTCTATCTCGTTGTGAAGCTTTCTTTATTGGCATTTAGCTTAGTCTACACGATCTGCTTTATAGTTTGTATCCACTCTATATCAGATGCAATTCATTATTTGGGAAGTCATTGCTAAAAACACCTACAAATTCATGAACCTTTGTTCCTAACAGTGAGACCCGCACCTTTAGATATGTACAAATTTTCAACACTTAAATGAAAGCAAGTTTTTAACTCTATTCGAGTCCTTTGTTTATGCATATTCAAGTACACCCTTTTTTTTTTAATTCTATTCAATTACTCCCTTTACTGAATAAGCATAAATGACTTAGCTATACACACCTAAGAAGCTCGGCATATCTTTCCGCACAAGAATTGCCTAAAGAACTTGCACCCCCCCCGATGGGATTTAGGTTAGAATTGCTTGAACTCTTAAATGAGGGGAACGAATATGGTCGTGACTATTCGTTCACTAAGATTGATAATGTCTTAGCCTCCCAATAGTCCAAGAGTTGGGTTATCTGCCACTTTACTAGAAACATATAAAAATGTCACTAGTCATGACTACCTCAACTCCTCAGAGTAGCCATTCCTTCAAACAAGAGTTGTCTTCGCACAAGCCCTCAACTACTAAGTCTCTCATACGCTTCCCTAAAGTTTTGACAACTTCACTCTTCGACTACATCCTTGAGTTCGATCTACACTTACGATTCTATCACTTATATAGCTAAATTCGCACCCCAATGTCTACAGAATGGAATGCGCTTCAAAACTATGAAAGAATGTCAGCAAGCTTGCCTATGACGATGTGCCTAAATTTGATCTACTCCTAGGAATCCGTCACCTATATAGCCAAATTCACACTTTAATTTCTATAAAGTCGAACATGCTCGAGCAATAACAAAACTTAAGTCTACTTCGACATATAGGAGTATTAACAAGCAAACAAAGATACAATGATAGTCACAATAAAGACTAGTGATTTTTCAATAACAAACTTTAATTACAACAAAGCTTTTTACAAAAACTTTTACATAATTCAAAATTTTTACAAGAATCACTAATTTTTCTCTTCGTTCCTGTCCCTTTGTCGATGAGCATCTCAACAAGGCGCTTTCCAAGTAGCTCTTCCAAGAGGATACTCTAGATGAATCTTCAACATTCCTCCTTGTTGCTTCGTTCAGCTATATGTCAACGAATGGACCAAGTGACAAAGGAGTTTGAGCCCTCATCGATTCAGAGTCACCTTCTCTAGCGCCTTCCACTTCAACTTCCCCCCACTTCCTCAATAGAAGGAATCCCACCAATTCATCCTTCGAGGAGGGGCAATTCTTAGTTGCCAAACCTCCGAAATGTTCCTAAAGCTCCTCATCGATAACAACGAAGTATGGATCATGATAGATTACGCTGACCTTGAGACAATTTGGCACCTTCAGCTCCCTCGGCAAGATTTTAGCTAGAATACCAAGTCTCAGTATGTGCAAGGCCAATCGTTCCAACCACTCTCAATGCAATCCTTCAAGATTAGCACATATTGAGTGCTACCCATAAATTCTTCTCTGCACTTCGGCCATAGTAGAGGTCCTAGCCTTATTATATGTAGCCTCTGCTTGAAGAGCGCAATTCTCTAACTTCGGATCTTTGACCTCCCGCTCAACTTGCCAAAGGTGTTGCCTTAGGCAACTCACCTCCTCCTTCACCAAGGTATTCTCCCGCTTTAGTTTTGAGACGAGTTGACTCAGGCGTTCAACCTGACACAACTCCCTCCTAAGCCGATCATCAATGAGTATGGCTAGATCGAAAACTAGGACGAAGGAATCGAACCCTGCAAGCTGAAGAAAATCAATTTATCCATCAGTGCATAAAGATATATGACTTAGAACGTTTTCATACATATAATTTTGAAATGCCACAAGCTTTCCCATAGTCAGACTGCCAATCCGAATCTGAAAACCTATTCGACTCCTATCAAAATAGGTGTGGCGTCGAATTGCCCAACTAGTTCACCCGCACAAACTCCAATGCTGTCTAGTTGCACTCAAGGCCGCATCATCTCCTTCTAGACAAATCAAAGTCCACTATTTAGCTCGAAGCTCCTCACTCGCATCCTCATTGACTATGCCAATATAGGCTCCCGATGGCATTGGACCAACCGCAACATCCAACAATTCGTCTACAACCGTCTACGCCATCTTTGACAGTCCACTGTTCTTATGCAGGACTAGCCTTTTCGCCCTAACTCACTCCCCAAACTAGGCTAGCAAGGCGGCAAGACCTACAAAAACAAAAGTGAGTCAGTCAAAAACAAATTCCTTGTCGAAATCCAAGTAATCATTTTACAACTTACCTCTCAATTTCATAATGTGTTTGCCAAGTCAAGCCAAGTATATACCTCGGCGCTCCTTTACTTGCTTCTCCATGATGCTACGAACTCAAAATTGCATAGAATCAAGTCTAGTGTGTCACGGAAAAGTGGTTAATATGTATCTAAACAAGTTGGTTCCAATGGAGTTTCCCTTACGAGACAAAACCATCTTTTCCTTCAGTTGCTAAAGAAAGAGTCAACCAACTCGAATGCATTGTTCCTAAAGCTGTTAATTTTGCTCGGAGATCGAAGATCACTCAAAAATTAAATCAAATTTTATATTGAATCGAGCCTGACTCGATCCCAACGAGTCGATTAATGAGTTGTTTTTATGATTCTACAGTTTTTATCAATCAAATATTGAGCTCATATAGGATCTGATCGATTAAAAAATAAAAATATTATTTATATATATTTATACATATATGTGGATTAAATATGTTAGTTTTTTACAATAGTCTAATTAAAAGCTTCATTAGAATTTTTTCATAAATTTTATTTCAATCATATTTATTGTAGATTAATTTTCTTTAGTTTCATTTTTAAACATTATATCAAAACCAAAGATCATAATTTAAACGGATTGAATGAACAAGTATATTTATACATAAGATTTGGTTAAAAGAACGAAAATAAATCAAAAATCAAATTGACTTTAGTGCAAATCAAACTTGAATCGATATCAAATGAGCCAGACCAAGCTCAAATCAAGATTGAATTGAACTCTTCTTGTTTATTCTTTAGATCAAATCAAAAAATTTCAATTGAATCTTGAGCCGAGATTAGAGCAGCTCAAAATTAAATCATTAACCCTGCGGTCTCTTTCCATTGTGGAATCATCTCCTCCGCACCGGTGCCTTCTGGGCAAACAGAAGCACCAGGATGACTTCAACATCACACCACTTAAAGGATTGATCAAGGCTGGGGACTTCAGCTAGCTTCCTCCTTGTTGGATGGGAGCCAAAGAACTTGTCATCAAGCTCATCGCAGCCCGATTTTCCCGCATTTGTATGGCGACCTTTCTCAAGGCGAAAGAGCTAAAAGCTAACATATTCTCAACCTTTGTAGCAGAGATCTCTCTCAAAATGGGAAAAAATATCACCTAAAGCTAATCTATTTAAAGGCAAGGGACATACAGGGGCAACAAATCACTAGACACTTCCTAAGGCAAGTTTCCCCCCAAAGCAGACTACAAACATTAAATGTGTTACAAATGACGCCTTAGGTGGGGCAAGATACAACAAGTATTTTCAAGAACATCTTAGCCATCGATGTGGCAAAGGATTAGAGTTAAGAAGAATAAAGCTAAGTCAAATTGTTTTGATTTGGAAGACCTAGATGAAGACGCTCCGAGCTTTCCAAAAAAGGCCTCTCCTCAAACAACAAGAGTCTTTTAATTAGAGGAGCTGAGCCAGATGAGCCAAAACCCCTGATCTTTTACTCTAGTTGAAAAGACTTCCTAATCATTATTGCCACTCAGACACAACAGTTATTCAGTTAATGTCATATCACGCAAACTATGTCGCTTCAAATACCCCTATTATCTTAGGAAATATTTTTCATTTCCTAAGGCAGTTCATTTATCATCGGCAACTAATCCTTACATCAAAAGACAAATGATATCAACATTCATAATGACCATCAACATTTTCCCTATCTATAAATACCCACATTTAATATAGAAGCAGGGGTCCTTTGCTTTCTCTCTCGCTCCTCCGCTAGAAAACCCTACATACATGTAAAATAAAGTTAATTTTTCATTATTATTGAAATTTATATGTAATGTGAAATAATTATAAAAATTATTTGGGTGGTTTAGAGATTTTAGATGAATTTGGTCTCATGCCAAACAAGGCTTTTATATCAGTAGTCACAACTTGTCAAGCCTAGTAGTGTTCTCACTTTCTATTGAGTTGATTAGACACAAAAGATCAACATTAAAAATAAAGTAGTGCATCACATCTGAAGCTTTGAAACTGTTATATAACATCTAAAAACAATTATATACAATTGCCTAGAAAAATCAACCTTGATAATTGAGTTTAAAAAAAAAAACTCAATTACACGTAATAAATAAGTCTTCCTGGCACATTGTCATATACAAAGCTGCAAAATTAAAATTGGACAACTAATAAAAGACATAACTTGATAGAAATGGCACAGTTACAAGAAGTTAAAAATAAAGGGCACAAAACGTCACCTTGTTTGTTTTGACTGGCACATAAGCTTTTTCATCCAAAAAGACCTTCTCATACTGAATAGAGAGCGGCTGTCTAACAGCAACACTGGGATACAAATGCCTTTCAAGTTGATTGCAATAATTTAAGACAGGACTCGCAGGACTAGCTCTGTTGTCATCAGAATCACCATCTAGATCAATTATACCGTCTGCCACCAATAACTTGCCATTCTGCCCTAAATCTGCTTTTTTGCACAAACCAGGTGAGAGGCAATGAGCTGGCACATTAACATGCGTGAACTGAGGTTCTGATTTGGAAACGGGCAAGACAACACGTGGAGGTAGAATATTTATGAACTTCATCCTTAAAGCATGAAGTTCTTTAAATTCTTTGGTGACGAGCCCATATTTTTGCTCATTGAGTTCATCAATATGCCTTGCTATTGAAAAAGGGTCAGAAAAATTGATGACTTCTGGGTTGCCCTTCAATCTCTTATTACCTGAGGGATACATCCTGCGCAACTTTTAACTGTTACAAAAATGTCACTGAAGACATGATATGATACATATACGAGAACATCTATGAATGATTTAATAACAGAAATGTATAAATATACCCTTGCAGTTAAACATTATTCTGCCTTTTGATTTATTAACCTACTAACCAATCAGAACTTTTTCTACATTGGCAATGGATTTAGTTTCAAATCTATCACCATGCAAATTACTTGACAAATTTATCCCTGATTAACCAATTACACTTAAAACAATAACCTAATTCAATCCAGTATATGCTGATTAAATTCAAGGGTTACCAATTTCTAAATAATAACTAGGTGCAATCCAGCAATATTGAGATTGAATGCAAGTTAGCCATATCCTAGTAAAAGGATCCAGATTTATAAACATTAACAAGATTTAAAACAATAGCAACCTAATTTGGGCAAACAACAGTCAGGTTCGATTCAGTTTAATCAGAGTGAAGAGAACCTTGGAATGCAGTAGTAGTCAGACATAAATGCAAAGGGAATGGACAAGTACTTAGGGTGCAAGAAACAAGTTGTTTATGAAACTATAACGCCCTCAAACTACCTAGACTGCAATAACAAAATTGTTTATGTAACTATAATCAACTAACATGCTATCAGAGCTAAAAGGTCTTGTTCTCTCATAGCACAAGGTTAAACAGAGACCCATGCTACATTAAATTAAAGGCTAATTACTGAAAGATTCCCATAGTTAGCCCATAATTATTGTTTAGTTTACAATTTTCAAAAAATTGCTAAAAAGTCCTTATTTTGAAATTATTATAACACTAAAGGTTCTTGTTAATTATGATTATTACATAACAGGTCTATTGACCATTTCCGTTAGCATTTAAAGAATATTCTATTTTAAATTTTTAAAAATTAACTCACAGCACAAAGTTAAACAAGAACCCATGCTACTTTAAATTAAGGGTTAATTACTGAAAGGTTCTCATAGTTAACTCATAATTATTATTTGACCCACAATTTTCAAAAAATTACTGAAAGGTCCCTATTTTGAAATTGTTATAACACTAAAGGTCCTCGTTAATTATAATTTTATATAGCAGGTCTCTATTGATGATTTTCATTAGCATTTAAAGAATATTCTATTTTAAATTTTAATTTTTTAAAATTTCATTTTTACCTCTCTTTGTTGTGATGTGCGTTATTGATTTAACCCAAACAACAAGGCGGTAGCGAACTAGCGTCGACAAGATCGCAGCAGCAATGAGTAATACAGAATTTACAATAGTAAAAATATGAAAATTTGAAAAAGTGTTAAGAGTAAAATTAAAAATTAATTAAGTTTTGAGGGACTTTTTATGAAGTATTGAGTAAACTGTAAGAAACTTTCATAAATTTTTAAAAATTGTGGACCAAACAGCAGTTATGGGTTAACTACAGATAGGTTAGCTATAGAGATCTTTCAATAATTAACCCTTAAATTAATTCTAAAAGCTAAATGAGCCTGTGTGTGAGGTGTCATGTAAATGCATAAAAGTTATTCCTAGTAATAACCAACAAGCTTAAACATCTAAGTCAGTTTGGCAACCATACTTACGTAAGAATTATAAGAACTTTAGTTGAGCTGGTAGTTTGGGAGGGAGACTAACTATATAAGCAAATAAAAGTTAATTTTTATATCATTCAAACAAGACAAAAGTTTGGGTCAAATCAATAAAGCATATCATAACGCCATATAACGTAACATGCTAACAATAATATTTATTCACAAACCAGCATTAATGTATACTTAATTAAAAAAATGAGGTATTGTTTCTCACATTAGCCATTTTGAATTCCATACGTTTAATTTATTTCCTTGTGGTTGGAAGGGACCCAATTTTTTCCTCCGTGTACACATTTTTCTCTAGTATTAAAATTTCAATGAAAAGGATAATATTACATGTGATCTAAAAAATATATAATAAAGTAAAAAACAATTACCATAACAAAGTCATAATCACTGCTTGACATTAGCTACATGGATCTCTCCTCCATTCAGCACTATTTTAAGCAACATTCTCTATGAGTGTAACAGGCAAGTGACTCAAGGTCACTTTTTATGACCCTAGCCCACGTCTTTTTTGGTTTATCTCTTCCTGAGTTGAATATATTGACTTAGATCCCATTTCATTTACGTATAAGAGCATCCAATTGTTAATGATAAGCATGGCCAAACAATCTTAAAGTCCTTCGCTCATGTTATCCATGATACACTCACCTCTCTATAATACAATCATTTTTTATCAAATCCACTCTACACATCTCAACTACAATAATCTTAACTTACCACTTCATTGCCTAACATTTACTATCGTATATCATAGCCAGTCTGAAACCAGTTTCATAAAATTTCCCCTTCAACCTATTAGGCATCTTCCAATTGCATGGAACTCTTGTCACACACCTCAATTTTAACTATTCACCTTGATTCAATGATTAGCATCCCTATATATACTCCAAATCACAACATTTACTATTCTTTATTTGGCTCATCTAAAAAGTAAAATACATATATTCTTTATTTCTTAAAAGGTTGGTTTGCTTGTAGAATTGGGCTAAAAGATAAAATTTGTGATGCTTTTATTTTGAGATTTGTAAAAGCATTGAACTAAAGTTATTTTTTTTAGGATATATATAGAATATGCCAGGTAGATCTACTATAGAAGCCATTCATTTATTAAGAAGTTTAATGGAGAAATTTAAGGAGAGAAAGGAAAACTTACATTTGGTTTTTATTGATTTGGAAAAAGCTTATGATAAAGTCTCAAGAGAAGTACTTTGGAGAGTTTTAGAAAAGAAAGAGATTTGCACTGCTTATATTCAAGTTATTAAAGACATGTATGAAGGAGCTGTTACCTCTGTTCGGACACAAGGAGGTTTGACTAAGGATTTTCCTATTACAGTTGGATTACACCAAGGCTCGGCTTTAAGTCCGTATCTTTTTGCTTTGATTATGGAAGTCATGACTGGACATATCCAAGATGAAGTGCCTTGGTGTATGCTCTTCGCAGATGATATTGTCCTTATTGAGAAAACTAAAGAGGGAGCTAAAGCGAAACTAGAGCTTTGGAGGAATGCTCTAGAATCTAAAGGTTTGCATCTCAGCAGATCAAAAACTGAATATATGGAGTGCACATTTAGTCAAGAAAGAAATAGTTATATTGGAGATGTGACAATTGGTGATCAAATTGTCAAGAAGAGTGAGCGCTTTAGATACCTTGGATCAATTATACAAAATGATGGCGAAATAGATAATGACGTTATTAGCAGGATCCAAGCAGGCTGGGTAAAATGGAGAAATGCTTCTGGAGTGTTATGCGATAGAAAAATCCCATCCAAAATTAAGGGTAAATTTTATAAAACTGTTGTAAGACCAGCGATGATATATGGTGCTGAATGCTGGCCTACAAAGAAGAAACATACAAATAAAATAAATGTTGCAGAAATGAGGATGTTAAGGTGGATGTGTGGATATACACGAAAGGATAGAATGAGAAATGAGTATATCCGAAAGAAAGTTGGTGTTGCACCAATTGAGGATAAACTTAGAGAAAGTCGGCTTCGATGGTTTGGACATCTAAATCGCAGGCCAATTGAAGCTCCAGTTAGAAAAATTGAGTTACTGGATTTTGCCCATGTACAAAGAGGAAGAGGGAGACCAAAGAAGACATGGCAAGAAACTATAAGGAATGATCTTAGTTACTTAAACTTAGATAAGAATTTGGTAACTGATAGAGCGCAATGGAAACAAAGGATTCATGTAGCCGACCCCACCTAGTGGGATTAAGGCTTGGTTGTTGTTGTTGTTGTTGTATAGAATATGAAATAAAGTTAGTTTTAATGTTGATATTGTAAAGGATTTGAAATATTATTAGTTTAACATTAGAGTATGATGTGACCTATAAAGTTAATTTTAACCAAGGTTAATGCTGGGGAAAAAAACAACTGCAATCTGAACATTTGGAGAATGGATGTGATAATCATGGAGAGTAGTTTTGTAAGAATCTCAGATAGCTGAGCATATATGAAACACAAGGAGCCCTTTAAATTGTGACTTTTCATGAAGCAAAAAATGATGATTAACCTTCATGTGTGGTGCAAGCATGTAGGACTAGATTAGCAATCAAATAAGTTGCACTGAGAATATCATAGTAGGGTTAAACAAGATGATGTAGAAAATAGCCCATGTCAAAGCGAAGAAACACCCAAAAAGTCTTCGCAAGAGTCAATGTTATAGATCAATATTCCACCTAGAAAATCAATCGAGACATCATAGGCTATGTCTTAGCTAACCAAGGGACGAGATTAGGTCTTAGAATCATACATTATCCAATAATGTATAAAGTATTAGGGCATCCTGCCCAATCAACATCTATAAAGGAAAGCAAAGGAGTTTTGCAAGCTAAATAGTGAAGTCCATGATTAAGTTCCTTTCACATAGCAAAGAATTGAGGTTCCTGTAATTCAGGAAGAAACTGAGCAACAAATTCACAACATATGCAAGGTAAGAGCATGTAAACATGAGGTAATAAAAAGCACCAACTATCTGATGATAGATGTGACGATCAAGCAAAAGCTATCCCTTATAAGCACATAAGTGCGTACCACAAATTAAAAGTGTGCCAACAAGTTTGTTGTCTATCATTTTTTAGCACCATAATATACTTGGCCTAAGAAAATGTATGCCAAAAGTAAGAAACTTCAATAACAAAAAAATAGTGAAGAGACCATCAATCCTTCATGACAAACACAAACTAAATAGAACTAGTCAAGGACAAGAGTAGGGGAAACAAGCTCCCATTCCTTAAAACATCTTGATTATGGTCTAAACACCTATGCCACAACACAAGACTAGATTAAACTGCATGAATGGTCGTTCAATTTAAATCTCAAATGGTTGTAATGAAGGCAATGGGATATAGGTATGAGCCTAGACTATTGCACCAAGAAGCTTCGTGTTCTCAAGTTCTTCACAGAAAAACTATTAGAATTAAAATTGCATAGAACTAATGATTATCTCAATAAAACAAATGTTAAAAGGATGAAAGATTTTCTTAATAGAAGGAACAAGTAATATGTTTTTTAGTGCAAAAAGAGTATTAGGTGAATACAATGCAGAATCACCAACTTTACTAAATCTTGCATGATCACCATTTCCTAAAAAGATACGATTATTACCATCATATAACAAAGGGCTAAAAAATCTAATTGTGCAGTTATATGAGTAGATGTGCCAATGATGGATACCAAATTTCAATGTTGGGCTCTATATCGAACACACTTATCGCAACAAAAGAATGAGATACATCATAGAAAATAGAGTTATGGCTGAACTTTTACAAACATTGAATTGCAAAGTGATTAAACTTATCATAGATTTCGCACTAGGCCTCTGCTTGGTTGGTGGCTAACTTAGTCATGACTACATTTTTTAAAAAATAAAATAATCTATACAATTTAATATTTTTATAATTAACTGACTTTATTTTTTATCATAAACATATCTCAACAAAAAAACTATATATTTTTTTTAAAAAAAGTTAAAAAAATAGCCATGGCCAACCTCACCATGAACCAAAAAGAGGCCAGTATCAGAGTGGTAAAATTAGTATTTAAATTTATCATATAGCTAAATCATATTTTTGATCAAATTAAATATCTATAAGATAATTTTAATTACATTTATATTTGATTAAAATAATGATCATTTATGCTTATAATACCATTGTTGAATTAGTTCTTGAGCTGCCATTGTGATTTTCAAGTGGCGTAATAGATATGCACTGGAGCCTCCTTTTGCTGATAGACGGCCCTCTTCAACATGCATGGGCTATAGCTAACGTGCCTATTTGGCAGCGGCCTACTATCATTACTTGCCATCACGCCTCTATTACATTTGAGATTCTTCAAAGTAATTTGTTTACATTTGGAATAATGCAATCAAATTTAATCTATTAATCTCGTGCAAAGGAAATAAATTACTTTTGCTGCAGTGAAACTAAGCTTCTCCTAGTATCATTGGCCTTTCCCTTTCTCATCAAAATCTGTATTATTAGCTTTTTGTGCTTGCTTCTTACACGGGCGAGGTCGCGGTTGGGGTCCTAGGTTAGGCTGAGGACACTAAGACCCCATTTGATAGTAAAAAGAAAAAGTCATGGTATTTTAGCATTCGAATTTTACATCAAACACAATTTTAAAATAATAAAAAATAGTTTTGTTTCACATTATACACAGGAAAGGTCTCAACTTTTCAGTTTTCTCAAGTTTAGTTCCTCATGTTGCATTTTACATTATTGTTAGGTCCCTAATATTTATTTCAAAGAAAGAGACGCAAAGGGGATTGTTAGTCCTATAAAATGTCTTTTTTTCATCTAATGTATGTTTTTCTTTTAAAAAAAGTAAAATGATGTTTTCCATTTAAAAGGACCAAGCAAGAAGGTAGAAAACCAATCATAAGGACTTTAGACTATTGAACTAAGGGGCCAAAGTTGGAAAAATTTAAAAGTTGTTATCCAATTGTAGTTATCCCAACACCTTGGACCCTGAATGCAATTTACCCAAAGTTTATTTATTCTTACATTTGCAGCAACCTTAATATAACTCTTTAATTTTATTTCATTTCTTAATATAACTCTTAACTTTATAATAGTCATTTTGTATAATTGTTTTGAGTTTTTTAAATTGTTTACTTTTTCTGATAACTTCATCAATAATTATTACCTCTCCAATATAAGTGCTTTTATTTTTGACTAAATTTATACTCAATGTATTCAGTTTTAGATCTTCTAATAGAAAAACCTTTGAACTCTAGAATATTTTTTCATAGCTCGAGTTTTGGTTTAGCCCCATTTTTAGTTTTACCAACAAGAAGAATATTATTTGTGAAAAGCATACACGAAGCTACCTTTTCTTGAATGTGTCTAATTAAGATTTTTATAACTAATATAAAGATTTATGAACTTAAAACTGAACCTTAATGTAATTCAATTATGATAAGAAAATCTTTAGTCAAATTTTTTTATGTTCGAACATAAATAACAACTCCCTTATGTTGTCTTTAATAACTTGAATATAAATATTGTAAATCCTTTTCTTTTTCAAAACTCTTTAAACCACTTTCCTTGAGACTTTATCAAAATCTTTTTGGATGTGGTTAGCAATTATCATCTACATAAGATTACTTTTTCTCTTAATATTTCATTGACTAAGTTCTAAAACTCTCTTTTTGAAGATATTTTTTCTCATTATTTTGACTTCACTGTTGAGTTCGAGAGCATTATTTCGGCTTGTTATTCTTCCTCCAACACTTCATTTTAAAATTTAAGACCATTAATCGATATTAACTAAATTTTCACTTGTAATGACCTTACAACTTTCAATTACAATTAAGTAATTCCATTTTCTTACAGGGAATTAATCAATTTATTCTTGAAGGTCTATTTTTATAAGTGATTAGATTTTTGTTTTTTTTTTAAAATTAGGTACTAGCAATCACGCAACATTTTGTTACATACACAATAACTTTAACTTTTTCAGTAGTAAGTAAATTTAAATTGAAATTATGTTTTCACCTGTCAAAAGGATACATCCAACGATACTGGACTGGACCACCAACTCTAGCTTCATATGCAAGGTGTATTGGCAAATATTCCATGCAATCGAAAAAAGCTGGTGGAAATATTTTTTCCAACTTACACAATATTGTGACGATATTCTTCTCAAGATTTCTCATATCAACTTTGCAAATGGTAGGTGGACATATATTTCTAAAAAACATTGATACTTCTGTGATTGCAGACCAAACAACATAAGGTAACAGTTCTTTCAAAGCTATTGGTAACAATTGTTGCATGAACACATGACAATCGTGGGTTTTCATCCCATGTAAATGATAATCTTTTAACCGGACACAACGCGCAATATTGAAAGCAAAACCATCTGAAAATTTTAATTGCTTGATCCATTCACATAAAATCTTAATCTTGTCTTTCGATAATGTATAGGATGTTAGGGATTTAAATATTTTCCCATTACGTTCCATAAGCTCTAATTCAGGTTTCTTACAATACAAAGATAAGTCAGCTCTTGCTTTTGCATTATCTTTAGATTTGGCCTTAACATCCATAACTGTATCGAAAATATTATCAAATATATTTTTCTCTACATACATAACATCAAGATTATGTCAAATCAGATTTGTTTGCCAATAAGGTAACTCCCAAAATATACTTTTACGGAACCAGTTGTGTGTAGATCCATAGCCAGGAAGCTTTTGTTTATTTAGTCCAATGTGTGGCACATTCTCAACTTTACAAATGTATTTAAATATTTCATGACCGGTTAAATGTAGAGGAAGACTATCTTTTTCAATCTTAACTTTGAGAAATCTATCTCATTATCTCCTAAAAAGAATGATCAGATAGTAAAAATTGTTTGCTGCAATCAAAAAAATAAATTTTTCCATCATTTTTTAAATAAAAAGCCTTAGTACGATCCATAATAAGGACAAGCAAGCCGTCCGTGTGTACTCCATCCTGATAACATTTCATAAGCAGGAAAATCACTTATCGTCCACATAAGAGCTGCACGCATCTGAAAGTTTTGTTTTCTGAATGAATTATATGTGCTAACCCCTACATCCCACAAAGATTTGAGCTCATCTACTAGAGGCCTCAAAAAGACATCTAAATTTTTACCAAGACTTGTTGGAACATGAATCAAAAACGACAAAAATATGAAAGGCCTTGTCATGCACATTGATGGAGTAAGTTGTAAATTGTTACAAAGACAGGCCAACAAGAATAAGGCGTTGCTTTCTAATTGAAAGGATTAAATCCATCGGTACATACTCTCAAACGTACATTACGTGGATCATGTGCAAAATCAGCTTGTCTCGCATTAAAATGCCTCCAAGCCTCACCATCAGTTGGATAAACCATAGTACCTACATCTCTTTTTCCTAAATGCCATACCATATACTCTGCAAACTTATGTGACATAAACAACCTCTGTAATCTAAATGTTATAGGCAAATAATGCAAGACTTTAAAAAGTTCTTTTACAAATCGTCCATTTGAAGCTTCTTTATATCTTGGGTGCTTACAAAGTGGACACGAGATTAGATCAGCATATTCCTCATAATAAATGATGCAATTATTTATACAAGTGTGAATCTTTACATATGACAATCCCATTTGCTTCATCATTTTTTTGTTTCATGAAACGTTTTTAGCAAGTTTGCTCCCTCTGGCAAACATCTTCTAAAAATTTCTAACATTTGATCAAAGCATGCATCTGACATATTAGTCTCCGATTTTGAAGTTTAATAGCTCAGAAATTGCAGACATTTTAGTATGTTGCTGGCATCCTGGCCATAATGAAACCATCCCGTCCTCAATATAATCATATAAAATCTACCTGTAATAAACAGATTTAAATCTTCAATTTCAAAGGCTCATAGACTGCATTGAGAAATGTCAGAGCTTCTTCTGATGGCTCCTCTAATTCAGTTTCTGCCACAAAATTATTATTTTAATTATATTGTATACTGACAGCTTCTTCCACCATTGTTACAAATGAGTCGGCAATATCATCAGTAACCTTTAAGGTTTCAAAAATATCAACACAATGTTATATTCCTTTCTCACCATGTGAACTCCAAATATGATAATTAGGCAAAAAACCTCTACACTACAAATGAACTGTAACTTCATCTCTATTGAAAAAAAAATTATTTTTGCATTTGAGACATGGACATCTAATTTTACTATTGCTCACAAATTTAGTTTGTGAAAAAGCATAATCTAAAAATCGTTTAACTCCAACTACAAACTCATCTGTCAAACGACGATCATCATTTCGTCTAATATACATGCACACACGTGACGCATCCATGTTCTAACATGTAGAAAAAAGAATATATTAGAAAGAATGATAATAAGCAAAAAATTAAATTTAAATTTTGATATCATCATGACCGTTAGATTATGTTGATCCGTGTGCTAGTAAACTACGACTTTCAAGGAAGCATCTATAAGGAACTTTTGCTTGAGCTATATTTTACAATGTTGTTATTTGGGGGAGATTAGAACCTATGACCTCCTTTCGAAGGTCTTAACTATCTACCGCTCAGCCATCAAAATGGTGATATATTCTTGATATTATAGCAAGATCAAAATATTATAAACTTCTAATGTAATCTGCCTTCCACCACAACCCTATCAAACTCAACATTAAATCATAGATACCATATTATAATAGCATCTCTTTAAAATTTTTTTGCCTGGGATTTTAAAGTCTCAAAGATAAATGCATCTACAAAAGCTATTATCAGGGATTGCTTTTCATCTATCTACAGTAACAGATGATAGCCAGAATGAACAAACTATGAAGCCAAAACATTAACCAGAATAATACTAATCAAGAAAACTACTTTTGTCCACCATTGATCACCTGAAGGACCCACTTGTCAACCATCCAAGTGAATTATTTCAACCCAGAAAACTGGACAGATCCGCAATTTTATACTTTTGACACCAAAACACATGAACTTCTACATAAGAAAGAAAAGATTTAACTTACCCGTTTGTCAACTTTGACTCAAAAAATATTGCAAAACAGGTCGCTTGTGAGAATTATTTGCCACAGCATGCAACAAGCAGCAGGTCAACTGGTCTCTCAGTTATGCCTATTACAGATAAGGGGAGATGACTCATAAAAAAATTAAGTAATGCAAGCTTGTGCTGCTGGCCCATCAATACTCCTTGAACAGACCATGAAAATACTGAAGAAGAAGCGAGGTTACCTACCAGCCTTCACTTCATTTGCACACTGAGCAGGAAAAAAAAAACTAAATTCGAGTCTTGATGCATTCCGCAGGCTTCAGGTTCAAGTCCAGAAGCAGAAGAAATCAAACTTTTCCATTCTGGAAAACCACAGAGAAAATCAAAAAAGTGGCAAACCCTCTCAGTGAGAACAGTTGAAGCAGGAGAGAGTCGAGAATGAGAAATCAAACCTTGCAGCAATGGCTTGTTTGCATGAAGATTAAGAAAAATGCTAATACAATAATGAGGAACTAACATAAAATGAAAAAACAGAGGAATGAACAGGGATTATACTGAAATGATCTACCTAGAAGAGATTGCGCGTCAGCGAGAGGACGAATGTCGGGCGTGGGCGTGGTGGTCAGAAAAAGATGGGAGAGAGAGGAAGAAGATCACTGCTCGTCGGCGATGGCCAATGTCCCGATTACAGCAGTCGTCCGTCAAACATCAGTGAGTTAGGGAAGAGGCAGAGTAAGATGAGGTGTTCGGTCGGCACCACGGCAAGACTCGGCGTCAGCTTGACCAGTCTCTGACTGATCGCCGGCAGCAACTGGTCATCGGCAGTGATGGATCGACAGAGATCGAAGGTTAGGGCAGAACAAATTGCACAAAGGAAGAGGAGGAAGATCGCACCGCAGCAAGGCTCAGCGACCTCTGATGGATGGTCGTCGGCGGCGATCGGTCGTCGGAAAGAAGCGCATTCGGAGGCCAGGAGGGCTGGCAGAGGTGCAGTCACAGGGTTAGGGCAGAGGCGCAAAAGGGTTAGGGCAGCCGGCGCGAGTTTTGTTTCGCGCGCGCATTTTTTTAGTTTTCCTCGCGATATTTTTAGCTTCCGGAAATATCAAAACGATAATTTATTTGGTTGAAATTTAAGTAAATATATATATATATATATTATAAAATTATAAAAAAAAAAATATTTTAATATTAGAAGGCGTATAAGATTTGAAATAAAGTTAATTTTAAGATTAAAATTTGTGTTGAATGTGAAATAAAGTTAATTTTTAAAGTTAGAATTTGCGTTGGATGTAAAATAAATTTATTAAAATTTATAATAAATTTAAAATATTATTAAAAAATATTTTATTTATTTTTGAGTAATTGCCAAATATGCTAATATCAACGGCAAAAGGCTAGGTCGTGGCTATTAATATGTTTATCATCAATTGAAGCGGCTAAAAATAATTTAAAATTTGGCTAGTATTTACATGTCATTAATATTATAAATCATCACAAAACTATCGCTAATATAAATTATCAATATCAGTTGTTAACCTGACGTTAATTTCGATGCTGATGTATAATATTCTTATAGTGCATGCCATTAATAATATTTTTTGCATTATTTTGACTATTTTATTATATATATATATATATCAAAAATAAACATATATATATAGTAAAGAAAGATATATATGTAGTTAGGTTTATATGAAGTAAATTTTGTAACGAGCTCATTTTTAAAAAGTATAACCTGATATTTATTTCATATAAGTTTATGTCTTAATACAAGTACATACTAGCTTTATCTATTTCTCTTTTTTATTATATGTAGGTCTATCATTGCTAACGCGCCGTTGCCGGGTCCCAAGTCCCGAATGAGAAATGCGGACGGTTGCGTTAGGTAGTCGACAGCCAGCGTAAAACTTGTCGAATCAATCATGACATGAATCCTTTAGAAAATTGCGTTAAAGCTAGGGCGTTCCCTGGAAGCGACGCGCTGCATTGCCTGAATACAGTGAAAAATGGGCAAGGGACCGCTGCAGATCGGCGCCCGGGTGTAGTGAAAAATGAGCAAGGGTCCCACATCATGGACGGATGCGGTAAAGAAGCTAGTCCATCATAGTAGAACTCAAGTTCAGTAGGATTTAGATTAGGAACTTGGATATAGGCAGCCTGACGGGCAAGCTAATGGAGTTGGTGGATATTATGATTCATAGAAAGATTAATATTTTGTGCCTGCAGGAAACAAAATGGGTTGGAGAGAAGACTAAAGGAAATTGATGGCCTATGGTTTTAAAACTTTGTACTCTGGTAAGAATAAAAATAAGAACGGAGTGGGTAATAATTCTGGATAAGAGCTTGAAGGATCATGTAGTGGAAGTTAAGAGAAATTGTGATAGAATTATGACTTTAAAAATTATAATCAATGGAATGATTTTTAATATTGTAAGTGTGTATGCCCTCCCAAGTTGGCTTAGATGCGAGCACAAAGGAAAAATTTTGGAATGATTTTAGAAGAGTTAATACAAGAGATACCTCAGGAGGAAAGATTATTTAATTGGAGGAGATTTAAATGGACATGTTGGACGTGTTGCTGAGGATTTAATAATATCCATGGTGGATATGGTTTTGGAGAGATAAATGAGGAGGGTAAAACTATTTTAGAGTTTTCTTCAGCATATGATCTTGTAATTGCTAATACTTTATTCAGAAGAGAGAGGGAGCCATGTTATCACGTACAAAAATGGAACTTCAAGAATTCAGATTGATTATTTTCTTATAAGGAAACGAGATCGCTTGGATTGTAAAAAATTGTAAAGTCATTCCAAGTGAATGTTTGACTACCCAACATCGATTAATAGTTTTAGATTCCGAGATAAAGTATTTGAGAAGAAATAATAAGTCAAAATCATATCCTCGGACCGATGGTGGAATCTAAAGAATGAGAACAAATGTATATTTAAGAAGAAAGTTCTAGAACTTGGCAATGGAATATTAACGGGAAACTGATCTTATGTGGTTGACAGTTGCTAACTGTATTCGTAAGGTGGCAAAGGATGTGTGGAGAATCCAAAGGAATGATTCCAAATAATAAAGATACTTGTGGTGGAAAGATGATGTACAAGAAAAAATTAAGGAGAAGAAGATTTTGTATAGAGATTGGTTTAAAACAAAAATAATGATAAGTGGGAGAAATATAAAGTGGCTCGCGCAGAGTCTAAGAAAGCAATAGGCAATGCAAAAAATATGGCTTTTTGAAGGATTTATATAAGAAGCTAGACACTAAAGAAGGAGAAGACAATTATATAAGGATTGCCAAGGCAAGAGATAGAAAAACTAAAGATTTAATTGAAGTAAAATGTATTAAAGATGAAAATCAAAGGAGTACTTTTTAATGGAAGAAGATATCAAAAATAGATGGATGAGTTACTTTCAACAGGCTTTTCAATGAAGATTGTGAAAATTCAATTGATTTTAACAGAATTCAGCACCCTAAAAGAAAGTAAAAAATTACTCTTACATCCGACGTATAAGTAAAGCTGAAGTCTGGAAAGCTTTAAAGAAGATGAAACATAAAAAAAGCAGTAGGACCAGATAACATCCCAATTGATGTTTGGCAGTGCTTAGGAGATGAAGGAGTTTTTGGCTTACTAGATTGTTTAATATGATTTTGAAGACTAAAGGATCAAATGAATGGAGAAAGGAGTATATTAGTACCTATTTATAAAGAACAAAGGCGATGTACAAAATTGTGCCAATTATAGAGGAATTAAATTATGAGTCATACTTTAAAACTTTGGGAGAGGGTGATCGAACAAAGGTTACGCCATAATTACTATGGTTCAAGAGAATTCAGTTTGGTTTTATGGCCAGTAGATCGTACTATAAAAGCCATTCATTTAATTAAGAAGTTTAATGGGAGAGAATGTTAAGGAGGAAAAGGAAAAACTTACATTTGGTTTTTATTGATTTGAAAAAGCTTTATGATAAAAGTCTCCAAGAGAAGTACTTTGGAGAGTTTTAGAAGAAAAGAATATGCACCTGCTATATTCAAGTTCATTAAGATATGTTATGAGGAGCTGTTACCTCCTGTTCGGACACACAGGAAGGTTTTGACTAAAGGATTTTCCTATTACGAGTTGCGATTACACCAAGAGGCTCGGCTTTTAAGTCCCGTATCTTTTTGCTTTGATTATGGAAGTCATGACTGACATATCCAAGATATGAAGTGCCTTGGTGTATGCCTCTTCGCAGATGATATATTGTTCCTTATTGAGAAAACTAAAGAGGGAGCTAAAGCGAAACTAGAGCTTTGGAGGAATGCTCTAGAATCTAAAGGTTTGCATCTCAGTAGATCAAAAACTGAATTATAGGAGCTGCACATTTGAGTCAAGAAAGAAATTAGTTATATTGGAGATGTGACAATTGGTGATCAAACATTGTCAAGAAAGTGAGCGCTTTTAGATACCTTGGATCAATTATACAATATGATGGCGAAATAGATAATGACGTTATTAGCAGGATCCAAGCAGGCTGCGGTAAAATGGAGAAATGCTTCTGGAGTGTTATGCGATAGAAAAAATCCCATCAAAATTAAGGGTAAATTTTTTATTAAAACTGTTGTAAGACCAGCGATGATATATGGTGCTGAATGCTGGCCTGCAAAGAAGAAACATACAAATAAAATAAATGTTGGCAGAAATGAGGATGTTAAGGTGGATGTGTGGATATACACGAAAGGATAGAATGAAAATGAGTATATCCGAAAGAAAGTTGGTGTTGCACACATTGAGGATAAACTTAGAGAAAGTCGGCTTCGATGGTTTGGACATCTAAATCGCAGGCCAATTGAAGCTCCAGTTTAGGAAAAAATTGAGTTACTGGATTTGCCATGTACAAAGAGGAAGAGGGAGACCAAAGAAGACATGGCAAGAAACATAAGGAGTGATCTTAGTTACTTAAACTTAGATAAGAATTTGGTAACTGATAGAGCGCGCAATGGAAACAAAGGATTCAGTCGTTAGCCCGACCAACCACTAGTGGGATTAAGGCTTGGTTGTTGTTGTTGTTGTTGTTGTAGGTCTATCATTGCTAAATAAATGAAAAATAGTGTAAAAAATATTGTTAATTGTATAAAAATGTTGTTAAGATGGCACAGGCATGATCGGCCCCACCCGCCTAAGTAGCAGGATTCTATTGAGTGTCGAACATTCCACGTGTTGGGATGTCTACACTCAATAAATTTTTCTAAAACTCGAAAGAAACTTTTATGAGAACTATATCTCACTGGCTCACCTCATGTCACAATGATAAGGTAGATTAATGAACCTTATATCAATTAATTTTTATGTCAAATTGCTGAATGAGCTACTCTCCTCAAGGCCATGAGGCAACTATTTATGTCATTACTATTATGTCATCAGGAAACATATGAAGTGTCCTTAAGCCTCACCTGAAGTCTCGTGATAAACTAACATGGTAGTTCTAGGTAGGGGTTTCGAGTTCGAGCTAAGCTAGGCACAGCTCAAATTCAGCTCGTATTTATTTTTTTTAAAAAATAGCTTTGCCCAATTAGAGCATGACCCAAACAGGAGCTTTATGCCTTAAGGGAGACCGTGAGGCAAATCATAATAATATGTCATTTTGATAAAAACATAATAATATATTATTCTTATGAAATCTATTAGATAGCTAAAATGGTAGCAATTGAGAAACATGAATCTGCCCCTACTTCATGGAGATGATATTGCATAGGTCCTCTTTCTTCATATGAATCATCACTCTCACGAGATGAATCATTGTAGAACGAAAAAGGGACCGTACGCAAATTTCTCCCTATTGATGTTGACACGAGTTGAAACTGTAGCGGACATGAGTCGAAAAAATTCTGATGTTCTGCCACATATACAGTTTGAATAGAAACGGTAATTCTCAAGTAAATACTTTGAGTATATCTCTCTTAAGCGGAAAATTGGACAAATTCTACAAATCTTAGTACATCCAAAAATATACATCTCAAATATACATATTAAAAAGATTAGAGTATTCTTTAGTCAAAGAAATTCAATTTGGGACATGGGATACCTACAGCCACAATTCATAAGATAAAAATACATTATTACTTTATTATAAAATATTATCTTAAAAAATAACATCATATTTATAATTTATATCTAAGATATAAAGCTGAAAAAAATGAGAAATTACAATGGCTGATATATTAAAATAAATAAATCAACAAAAGCTGTTTTAAGGATTATGTAAAGATTAATTTTGAATTAGAAGTTAGATTGGAAGTTTAATTTCGTAAGTAATCTACCACTATTTTTTTGAAGGAAATTCTTGTAAATTTTGTTATACGATAATATTGTAGGATCAAATGAACATCTAGAAAGGAGATAAATAAATATAATTTTGATAAATAAAAAGTATTCACACAACTCAAAATTTATTATTCTTTTATGCTGAGGACCTAAAACATCAGCCTAACTTCTAATTCACTTTTTAAGCTAGAATTCCCATAGGAACAGATGGGATTAGTTTCAAATTCTAAATCTACTTCCATGCTATAACCAAATAACTCGTTATAAAACCGTCTATTGGTCGAATAAATTTAAGAAAAATTTAGTTCAATGTTATAGCAATTTATGACATCATTTGGAGAAACTAATTTTTTAATTTGATGACACCTGAAGAAACATGAGCTGAGATTAATTTTCTAGAGGGGAGGGCAGGAATAATAACTAAGTTAATAGTACTGGACATCTTTAACATAAATTACGTTCAAATTTCTAAATTGAAAATATATTATCAATCGAATTCACAATTTTAAAAATTTAACATTTAACTTCTTAAATCAAATATATATATCAATCGTATCCAATTTTTAATTTTTAACATTAAGGCTTCATTTGTTTGTCATTTTAAAATTAAACTGATTTAATTTTAATCAGGCATATCACATCATACATAAAATTTAATATTAAAAATTAACTTTATTTCACATCTTATACATATTACTAAAATAATAATTAACTTATATCACATCCCTCACATATCCAAACATAATAACTAACTTTATATCACATCCTTCACACAACCCAACATAATAACTAACTTTACTTCACATCATTCACAACTTTCAATAAAAAAATATTTTTATTTAAATTTAATTTTAACCTTATTAAATTTAACTTTACAAACAAACAGACCCTAACTTTTTTTATAAAATACTAAAAATACTCCTCTCTCTCTCCTCTCTCTCCTTTCAGCCTCACGCAACTGCCAGCGGGAAAAGAGAGGGCGGGGAAAGATACTTTACGTATTTTATAAAATTTTAATATTAAAAAATTAAAATAAACCCCATTATGGTCCTGTTTGCCTAGGAGTTTAAAATTAACTTGATTTAATTTTAACCAGGCATATCACATCACACATAAAATCTAATATTAAAAATTAAATTTATTTCACATCCTACACATATTACTAAAATAATAACTAACTTATATCACATCCCTCACATATTCCAACATAATAACTAACTTTATATCACATCCCTCACATATCTCAACATAACTAACTTTATTTCACATCATTCACAACTTTCAATAAAAAAATATCTTCATTCAAATTTAATTTTAACCTTCTTAAATTTAACCTTACAAACAAACATATATATATATATATATTAACTTTTTAAAATAATAAATTTAAGCGATAATATACTTTAAATTTAGAAATCTAAATGTAAGTTATCCTTAATATAATAACATTGAAACATAATAGATAATATTAATATTTAGAAACCAACTCCCTTATTTCAAACTCAATCTCATCAGCATCCGAACAGCTTTTATGCACGAAAAGTTCAAGAATCCAGTGTTTTTAATTACGAACAAATCAAAAAATCAAGTCAGCTAAGTAGAGCTAGAAACAATGGTAGTACAAACTCTGAAGTACTGCACAGAATCAGAAGAACTGGCATTTGAACAAATGCAGCTGATTAAACTACGCTGTGAGGCTGTCAGGCAAAGAGGTGGGAGACCCCAAGATCTTACCTCCAACATCAGGAAAGCTCTCCTGCCCAGGAATAGGACCTATCTTGCCATCTGCCTCCACCTTGATAGGATACTTGAGAAGGTGGCCCTCCAATGGCCTCGCTTTGTCGGCAGTATATCTTTTCCAGTTGTCTTCTGCGATCTGGTTCACGAGCCTCACGCAATCCAGACTCTCGGGCGACTTAAAACGTTTGTCTACCTTGCCCAGGTGCTCCGCCCACAGAGACATCCTGTACCCATAAACCTGCAATGGATCACAAGAAAGAAGCACCATTATGATGGTAGAACCCAGTATTCAGAATGAAGTAGCATGGTGATCTTATAAATTAACATGTGTCAGCTTTGAGCAGGTATGCGTGTGGCAAACAATTTTCATTTGGATGGCAACTAGTAGGGGATAAAGGTGATTCATACCAAACTTTAAGGTAAATGTGTGCTCAACTTTGGCTACTTATTGGTTTGGGTCAACCAGGACCCAATCCAGAATTGGATCGGTTCAGACTGGTCCGGGTCAAGGCCTTGGTCCAGAGCAATTCCTAAGCTGCCCAAACTTAGGTTCGGTCCAAAACCGATTCATTTTGTTAAAAATAGTTATCTCAGTAACCCACCTGCTTGTTTTTTATCCCATAATTCAGGCATTTGTATTTAATTTTCACAAATTTTATAATTTTTTATTTTTTTAATAGAGTGAGGCCGTTGTAAATGTATAAAACTTTGCTCGTAAAGTTCATTTGATCATTTGCTTGCAAACGGCCAGATGAATATTACAGCCAAAAAGAATAGAGTTGAAATGTCTATAACCAACTCAATTTTGTTATCATTTCTCCCGCCGCTAAGCTGTGCATCTCTTCTCAAACTTGTAACTCTCTGAGGAGCATTTGGCTACTAGACGCAGAACGATGTAAGAAATTGCTAAATGTGCCCCAAATGCTTTCAAATATGTGCGATAATGAAGTTGAAGGTTTGTCCGATGAAGATGACTCTGCCAATCTGGAGTTTCATCTAGAACAACATCCAGCAACAATGGAAGGGAGTGGGGACACAGGAGATTACCGGAGCCGTAAGTCAATATAATCATCAAGAGCCACATCACAAGCTCGCAATACGCATAATAAGGTATGAAAAAAAATTTATGTTATTATGAGATCACAAAGTAACAATAGCAAAATCGATCATTTTTGCGGTTTCTAAGATGTGTTAAAAATAATATTCTTATAAATCTGGAAGTGCAGGTAGAGAGACTAGCACATTCAAAAAATACTTGGTAAAATCTCATGATTTCGATAAACAAGCGTGGCAACCATCCACTACTAAACCTTGGCAAAGGCAACTGAATCCATAGGGTGGTACTAGAATTTAGACGTTCTGAAACGATAAAGCACGTCGTGAATTGGTTCATTTTGTTGTAAAAACAGAACAACCACACTCTATGTGAAGAGGAGGGCAATCTAGAGTCAACGATTTAACATCTATAATCTACCTACCAACGAATATTAAGACGTACATTAAAGAAATATTTGGCCACATACAAAGAATATTAGATGACCCTATTAGAGCATCTAAAAAATCTCACGTGCAAGGTAAGACTAACATAAGATATATAGACTATTAACAACGGAAGAAGCTACCTCGTGGTGACAAGTCATTGGATTGACGACTAATAGGGAATGCAAAAACAAATCTTAGCCCTCCTGGGAAGTGCTCAAGTCATGCAATTTTCTTAAAGTTAAAGCGGACAATGCCTCTACATTTGGACCACAGGATATTATAATATGGTATCAGAGCCGACCTCCCACAATACGATATGGTTCAAGGACGAACCAGGCAGAAGCTGGTAGGCCTATGACGTTTGTGGCCGAAAAGGGCGGGGAGTAATTGCCGAGTGATGTCCTAATAAAAAGGAATCACTGAGGTAAAGAGCGGCCCCTGACAGGCTTCTAAACCGAATAATGAGTGATGAGAGGGGCACAGGAATAAATTATCCCACATAAGAAAGAGAGGGAGATGTTGAGCTGTATAAGTAGATAACGTGATGTCAAATATTAGAAGTGCCTTTTAGAGCAAAATCGTGAGGCTAACGATGAAAAACTCTATAGTTAAACGTGCTTGAGCTGGAGTAGCATTGGGATGGGTGATCCCCTGGGAAGTACTTAAGTCACGCAGTTTTTCTAAATCCAAAGCAAATAATGCCTCTACATTTGGATCACGGAATGTAACAGTAACTTTTACTTTCTTTCGGAATTTTTTCTCGCTAACCCATGAAATCAAATTTCCTCTTACAAATACTAAGTAACCAGAGGTAGACCTTTTGCTGATGGGGACTCCTTTCTAGTTTGCATTACTATTGCACTCCACTTTAGTATGCCCATGGCCACTGAAAGTAAGCCCTTTTCCAGAACTACCATGTAAGTATCATAATATTCTCATCACACCATCATAATGAGGGTCCTTTGGTGTCACCATAAACTGACCGATAGGGCTGTTATCGATCTGATTTCGAGTCGAGCCAATATCGACTCGAAATCGCATCAATCACATTTTGATTGACTCGAGCCCGATTGGGTTCGACTTCGAGCCGGCTCGAGTCGATTCCAATTGACTTTGAGCCGGCTCGAAAATGAATCAAATCTCAATTTTTTTTGAGCTGATCTCGAGCCGGGTAAGCTCAACTCGATCCGGCTTGAGATCGGCTCAGTTTATAATATATATTATACAACATATATATATATATATATATTACATTTTATATATATTATATACATATATTATATATATTATAACATAAAATATATTTTAATTCGAGCCGATTTCGAGCTGGATCAAGCCGAGCCTTACCCCGACTCAAAATTATTACCGAGCCGAACTTTTGGCTCGTTAGTCGGCTCATTTAGATTGACTCGATTTCGATTCGATCTAAAATCGATTCAATTTTCGATCGATTTTCGATCTTCGGTCCATATTAACACCCTTACTGACCAACAACACTCATTGCAAAGGCAATGTCAAGTTTGGTCATGGAGATTAAGTAGTTTAACTTACCAACTATTCTTCTATATTATTCTGGATGTAAATGTAGTTCACCTTAGTCGGCAAGTAACTTGACCATAGGATCCATAGGAGATTCCACTACTCTTGACTGTATCATGCCATTCTCAATTAATACATGAAGCGCATACTTCCTCTAAGAAGACAATATACAATTCCTCTTTCTCTAGGACACCTCTTTAATGTTTCGGGGTCTTTGATGATTACTCAAGGATATATCAAAGTAATTCAAACCAGGCAATTACTAGTACTTCATTCTTTATGATGAGAAATAAATCAATGTTATGAAATACACGTTGAGGATGGAGAATAAATCATACTGTTTCAAAACATACTTGCAAGCATAATAATGCTCCAACATAAAATAACACTCATATCCTATATTACTACAAATATGTTGCTTATAACATACCAACAATGAGAACTCCTAGGTAATAATCAGCAAGGTTGAGAAATCAAAGCATGGTTCACTAAAAGAAAAACAAAGTAAACATGACAGGAAATCACGATTTCCAGGGGCAACCAAGTGAATAATTACAACAATTGATAATAGCATGAAATGAACTTTCGGGATAATAGCATGAAATGAACTTTCGGGATAATAGCATGAAATGTCTGGATTCATAACTGAGATCGGAGACAAAGGGCAGGTAAAAAGGAATCAAAGATAAAAAGTTTGTGTTGGGATATACGATCACTCCAACATGTAAACATACAGACAAACATATACAAATTTTCAAAATCATTATGCTGTGTTAATTCAGTAAGGTGGTATCATTCTTTTATCTAAAACAGTATCTGTGGAATAAGACTGGTTACGCAAAAAAATAAAAAAGAAAAACACGACTAATGTGAACTCTGCTTATTAAACTTACAAATAATAGTTAAATGACTCCACATCGCTTAAGAATATAGAAGCTAGGAAAGCAGAAAAAGACTAAGATGCACAAGAAAATAATATAATATGAAAAACAGCTTGCAGAGGGCAAGAGAAAACTGGAGTAATGTCAGCTATAGATGCCTCATTGCTTAAGAAGACTATATGCAAACCGAACAATATTAGCATTTCAAAGTAATACAGGTTTCAAAAAATGTGGAAGAAGTACTCAACCTGGCCACGAGGGTGCTTATCTTGTCTAGCCCACGTGTGATGTGGCTGACATGCACCCATGGCTATTTCAGTATCCCTGGAACCAGCGAGGGATCTTTCATTGATATTGGCAGAACCCACAATAACATACTCATCATCTACTATCATCCCTTTTGCATGAACATATATCATAAACCGACGGAACTTTCGAGAAGAAGCCTGAGAGTAGATTTTAGGGGAGAAAGTATGTAAATTATTCTCACAAACATGCTGAGGAACCAGATATACAAGATATATAAAGAATCAATACGTATTTCTTGCTTTTACAAGGTGCAAAGATGATATACATAATAATGAATGTATTTATATCATGATAAGTGACACTGGACATTATTCAAGTGAGATGTTAATTACTCCAAATGATCTGCTAGCCAGATCTAACATAAATGTTGCAATAAGAATAGAAACATTTGTAAATGCATACTGTGCACAAGTTCAAAATTTAAAATATAGGTATTCCTTGCAATATTGGCAAAGCGATCTAAATGAAACTCGTTCAAAAACTTATAAAATACTTAACAATGTTTTTGATTCTATCTCAATTCTCAAGTCACTTGAATGGGGTACACATCGTTTAACAGGTCAAGGATCAAACTTTTTAGCAAACAATAACAAAACAAAACCCTGAAGGTGGAAATATTTGACAACCACCATTGAATTCACATCTTTTTTTTTCCTAAGACAATAAACACTTTTCAAGCAAGAAGGGAAATTTAACTTTACCTATATTTGCACTAATCTCTTTTGAATCATACTAGAGTTTTGAATTCTAAAACACTGAACAACATAAAAACTTATTCATGATGGCTTCAAGCATGAAAAAAGAAATGGAATAAGTTGATCTTGAATGCTAGTAGCTTTGATGGATAAACCTCATCAATACTTGAAAGTGTGTTACTAATGAATTCCGTACATGCTTATTGTCATCTATCTGATCAGTGTTTAAGTTGAAACATGATTTACTTGTTAGCCCACAATCAAATGTGAATGTAGAAAGCTTCAAAAAGCTTGATCCCCAATTTCGAGTTTTTTTTTTTTTGCATTCTTTAGATTTCATCAAAGCTAAAGCTTCTCTTCTCCTCAACTGTCGTCTTCTTCCATTAGAATATTTCTTAAGCAATCATAGAGATCCATCAAAACTTCACTTGGGATTTGCATTTAGGTCAATTTATGCCTAAACCCTAACATCACCCTTCCAAAAGTCTCAACTGCAACATCCTTAAAAAAATATCAGCAATTAATAGTTTGACTCTGAGAAAACAAACACGATGACTTTTAATTCATGATAAGCTCTACAAACAAAATTAGAAGCAGTGTGATAAGTAATGGCATTAACATTGGCCATCTCTTTTTCTCAAACTACACGTGAAACAAATTAAAGGAAATATTTACAAAATATCCCATTAAAGGGATAAATATCAAAAAGAATAATAAAATGCATATACCACATCTAAGATGCTAAAGCCTAAACTTGACTAAAATGCAGTTTTAAACAAAATATTTTCCAAGGGGATTACCGCTCCACCTGTTTCCGCAAGTTCATCAATTAGCTGCTCACCATTCTTTGGCAGCTCTTCTCGATTGCCAAGGCAAAAAAAATTTAGATAATCTTGTGGGTGTGCCTCAAGTCTCATGTCTCTAAGTTGCTGTGCAATAACGTTGTACATCATTTCCATGGTTTGCGACTGCAAAAATAAATGCTAGCTATCATAGTCCAAAGAAGCATTGGCGAGTTTAAACTATATTAAAAAGAAAATTCACATATTCACTAAAAAAAAAGCAGATAATAATAATATTATTCGTCAACTTATCGACTATAATTGCAATAAATTATGCCAACTAGAAAACAAGCTAAAAAGTTTGCTTAAAGATTTAAGATTTTCTTTTGCATTTTGCAACCCATTTGGCAATAATAGAGGTCAATATCGCATGTTTGAATTTACTTGACGATTGCAACTCAAAATAATTAAGAAAATTATCAAATTTAAGTTCAATAATTTGAATGGTGATGCAAATACATTAGAGACCAGAAGAATTTGATTATTTGATTTTATTAAATTGGTTGATGGCTCCATAATATTCAAATCCATAAATTACAAGATGGTTTATTGGCTTCTTTTATTATTTTATAGAATTAGGTACAATTGGTCAAGTATCTTTAACTTCTATCACTTTGGTTAATTTTGGTAAATTTGCAATTCTGCCTTTTATTATTTAGCAAGTTTTATTTTGAATTCCATATAATGGCCCTAATTCAATGTAGCTTTCCATTTTTGAGCAAAATATAGAATGAGCCCCCCCCACCCCCTCCCTTTCCCCCTTTTTTTCCCTATTTTTTCTTCTCTGCTTCTTCCTTATCTTTCTATCCCTTCATTTATTCCACTTCTTCTACTCTGCTCCTTCCCTTTCCTTTTTCTCTTCCTCTATTTTCTCTTCCCTTTCATCCTTCCATTTCTATGTAAATTTATATCAAAGCATTAGTTACTCACATCCAAGCATAGAATCAACAGATTCATCCATTTTAACGGAGTCGACCACCACCTTGCATCAATCATCCCCATTGAAAACCGACAAAAGATAAAGGTCGTGTCACTTCATGCTCGAACCCTACCCTTGACTGTTGATGCAACAACCTTACTCACAAAAGTCAGCATCACAGATGACCTCGCTGGTCACTGCCCTGTAAGATGCACTAAACACAACTACCTACAAGTATCTTCACACAACCGCATCTTTGTACCTATATTTTATCACCATCACATCACACATGATGCTCTACTTTACTTCTTTGCACAATGCCATCAACCACATGTTCTTGTGTGAGAGATCATGGAGACCACTCAAAAGTCAAAATTCATATAGATCACGAGATGGGACAAGTACGATCACTCAAACAATGCTTTCAGGGAACCTTTACATTGAAGGATGTGATTGATGACATGAATCAGAGACTAAGAATATCAAAGATTTAATCCAAATCTCTTCCATGTCTTTCCTACAAGACCCATAGATCATAAGCGAACAATATCAAATGTTAAATTCAAATCTCCTCAAGTCATACCCACATGACCACTCATCAAAGTTCAATTTTTTTAAGCGGAGGAGAATGACAAGGATACATTATAGAGAAGGAATTTGACTATTCATAAAGGAATTAATAGTTTCAATAGGTTTTGAAGATATTAATTACAAGGGGGGCTTATTAGTTTCCTATTAAGTATTCGACATTTTTTCCAATATTTTTAGTTGTTTTCTTTTGTTAGTTTTCGTAGACTTATGATATTCAAACTTTTATTATTTAGCAAACTTTATTTACTTCCTTTCAACGTATGAGCTAGACATTTATATAATGGCCCTTAACGTAATTTTTAGTTTCAAAATGAAATAAAGAGTGTTGTCTCTCTTCCCCCCTCTCTCCCCACCCCCCCAAACCCCATTTTCTACTTAGTTTCTGCTTTCTCTTCCCTTCCTTCTTTCCTTTCTACCCCATTTTACCTGAATTCTTCCTCTCTTCTTCCCTGTCATCATTCCTTTTCTAAAGTCAAATGACTATCACTATACATGTAAAACATATCACATACTAAGTCTTTGTATAGTTGCCTATTTAAATGGGCATGAATAGAGACTAATACACTAGTTGATAGCTAATTAAGGGTAACCAAGTTCCTGTTGAATATAACAAAATGTTTTTTTCTGTAATTTTTCTTTGAAATATTTGAAAAACATGAATGAAATTATTTTTGAACTTCCTTTCACAAAAGATGAAAATTATATTATAAATTACAAAGAAAACTTTGTTAAACCGATTTGCAAAAATGAAAATACTTTTAAGTGCAACCAAGTGTCTCTACCAAATAGAGGCTAAATGGCAAACTAAACTAAAGGATGACCATGAGGACTCCTTGCATCTCACTTCCATTCCAGGATGGCATTATGGTAGAGGAAAGAAATTCTGCGTATTAATATTTTATGGAGAAGATAAAGAAGCTGCTAAGTGCTTCTCATGTACTGCTTTCATTGCTTCATTTGGTCTTAGGATGTTTGAGATTGAAAAAAGGAAATTTGAAAAAAAAAAGAAATGCAAAAGTAGACAAAAAGCAACTTGTTACCAAACTTGCTATCTAGCAGATCATTCTCAGAGAAATGTTCTTGTTGGATAGACTAGCCAAATTTGTAGATTAACGACAATTCAAGTCACTGGTCCTATATACCAACAAATTCAAAGCAGTATAAATGCAACGATTATAAGAATTCAACTATAGCACTCACAATTTGAAATCAAAAAAGAAAAAAAAAAACTTTAGCACTCAGAACTCATTCATTTCTGTGAGTGATCAAGATATCAACGTGAACCATTCAAGAATTCTTCATTACTGCATAATTTTTTCAATGTGCGAAAAAGAAATTTTTTTAAATAAACATGTTCTAATTAAATTTTAGCAATATAAATCCTTAATTTCATTACAAAATTTCAATGTTTCACTCCATCTGAGCCAGGTCAATAATAACATGTCACATTTTAAAACTTTGATAAAGAGTACAATGATAAGTTGTTTTTTTAACAAATGATATATAGTTTATGAAACCATTTAGAGAAAATCCCCAAACATTGTTTCTTTTTCTCCCAAGTCAAGCCTCCGTCTAAGACGCTGTCATCATCCTTGTGTCGCACATTCTCCAAAGCCCTAATTTTTATTTCCCTTCAAATTTTCATTATCGCCCTTCTAACCCGCAATATCTTCGATTAACTTTTTCTTTTAAAAAATGATTACTAGAATACAAATATTTTAATTAAGAGACAATTTTACACAAATTGCTACATACTTAAATATTTTACCAAAGTTTTGACAAATGCAAAGAAAAAATGTGACATGCTGGCATTGACTGGAATAAGGTGAAATCAAATATTTTGCAATGAAATTAAGAAAAGTAATTATGTTACTAAACTTTAATAAAAAAAAATTTAAACATGCTCTTTATGGAATTAGTTAATTCTTTAAAGATTCAAATTAGCCCAACTGCGTGGATTTGATTTAACACCACCAACAAAACCAAGCTTAATCCAATTGAGATTAATTGATTTTTTTCAGTCCAATTGGATCCTCCACCACAAACTACAAAAATACCTTACCCTCTTTACTTGTAAATGACATATATTATCTCTCCTCACTCACTTGTTCTAATTCTACATGTTGATCATTTTGAATAAGCATCAAACATTTTGTTGGAATACTCTCACTATGCATAGTATCTTCCCTCTCCTTTTTGCAATTATATTTATGACCAATGGTCATACCTATAATGAGATTATAGGATATTTAGGGATTATTTTCAGAAGCTGGGAATAAGCAAGAAGATATCTTATTTCAATTACTTCAATAACAATTTCTATCACTAACAGTAGAAAAATGAGTTGCGAAGTCAGTAATACCTGCCAAAAGAGTATCTCTTGCACTGAGGCAGTAGAAGGGACTCCCTCAGGCCACATAGGTATTACAATGTACACAGAAAAGCGTTCTTGAGCTTTGATTTTGCTAGCAATCTTTAATGCTAATTCCATGGGAATTAGGTTATCAGCACCTGATAAAACAAGAAAATTTCAAAAAGACTAAGAAGTGATGTAACAAATGGTGTGACTTAAGAGAATGAAATGTGATGGATAAAGTTATGAACGCAATGGTCCTCGAAGGAGCTCAAAATTTAAACCTATATACTGCATGAGAAACTTATAAACTGTAAAGAGTTTGGAGTGGATCACCTGTTACAATCAAATTTCCAAATGAACATAATTGTTTAAAGAGTTTTCTTTCAGTATCTTTTAACTAATTTGTTATATGTAGCTCAATTTGTTGTTGATTCTGCTTATATTAATCTTGTTCTAGATTTCCAGATGATAAAAACCTTCTCCTAGCCTTAGTTTTTCTAGTACCCGTGCTAACTGCCCCCAAATCAAGCCCTAGTACTAACTCGATCAAGTCATGATTTTTAGCTGAATTTCCATGACTAAAATTAATGCTTATTCTTTCTCACCCGGAGATGGGATATTGCTTTAAGCTAGTAAGATGGTAATGGCCTTCAATGTTTTTAAAAGAACTGGTAATTTTGTAAGCAAGGGTGAAGCCATTAAACCAAGGGATGCATTTTATGGAATGCAGCCAATCTAAACCCAGAGCTTACCTGAGCCCCATTGAAAAATCTATTTAGTTATAAAAGAGAATATTTGTTTAAAAACAAAGTTGAGTTATGACAAACTTCTCACGTCAAGTGAGCCACTTTCTAAACTGTTTAAATGTTGTAAATGCACAAATAGGATCCACAAAGTCAACTAAAAGTTGAGTTACCCCAACTTACATAAACTAATCACTATAATGCAACCCACAAGCACAATCAAAAGTGGAATCAATGCAAAAGTACTATTTTTCACATCAAGAAAGACTTCAAAAGTACTGCATTCATTTGTGCAAACACAAACAAAAGTCAAGAGAGAAATGCTGGCATATCAAGTACAGAATTGGAACAAGTTCTTCAAGCAGAAAAAGCCA
Organism: Apostasia shenzhenica; assembly: GCA_002786265.1. NCBI lineage: Eukaryota > Viridiplantae > Streptophyta > Magnoliopsida > Asparagales > Orchidaceae > Apostasia > Apostasia shenzhenica. Next base: position 4,571,262 of record KZ451979.1, read on the forward strand.
ATGACAACGACACAGAAGGTAATGGTTATAAACTTAGTCCAAACCTGCATTTTTGTATGACAGCCAAGCATATGAAGAACCAATAAAGTACTGATTTTCTATATATATAAAGTGCTGTGCTGATCTGATTGCCTTCACATATGCTGTGTGTATGCTCTTGTCAACCATAATATTCTTTTGGATTATAAGACCCTGCAATAAACTAGTGCAAAATCAGACAGATCTAAGATCTTCCATGAATAATATTGAAAAATTACTCAAATTCATTGACTGATTCTATTATGTAATAGCATGATAGATCATAAATTTGTGAGGGATTTTTGAATCCAAAAATCTGTAAATCATAAATCTAGCAAAAACCTTTTCCACAGATTCCTGAGCTGTCTTAGGAAATCCTTTTAATGACCCAGAGTCAATAGATCTGAACACCTATAAGTTCATATTAAAAACTTATGTTAAGAAGAACAAACAAATTAAATGTAAAACTAAACTATTTACTTTTAATACTAACTTGCACGTGCCAACTTTCTGTATCTTCTTCATCGGTAACCCATAAGATGGGATCATCATTTTTAACCTTAGGTGAAGGGCTAAGTATCCATGATATGCGTTCCAACTTTATTAGCGCATCATCATTCCAGCGAGAAGGTTTCTTTTTGAAACGCCAACTGCGCAACTTTGTTGATTTTCTCCACCGCTGCTCAAAATTGGTTAGGACGTCATATGCAGCAGGACCTTCAATTTTACAATGCAAATCATGCCACGGTTGCCTTGGGCCTTTTGTTTCATTCTGGCAACATTAAAAGATATGCAAAAATCGATTAACAAACACAAAGCCTTCAATCAAAAATAAAATAAAACAAAACACACACACACACAGAGAACCTTTGCAGTAAAAGAGAGCACATTAAGTAGAATAATTTTCAGCGCAAATTTTAGTGCAAATCCATGATTTCTGTTCCATGATTCCTGTGACTAATGAAGAAAAGATATGCCTCAGTTAGACCAATCAGCTGCAGCAGAAAAGGTTCAAAACACTTGCTTGGCAAGCGCCCTAATCAATGCCGCATATAAATTTGCATTCAAAGATATCTCAAATTTAAGGTTAAGTCCAGTGAACATTGACATTAAAAGAAAAAATGGTTTAAAGAAAAATTGATTGGAAACTATATGAACAGAGCTCAAATTTAAACACCTTCATTTGGGAGCTTACATACTGCAGCAGAAAATACTTTACCCACCACTACAGATTTTAATAAAGAGAAGTCATACGCAAGCAAAGCCAATTAAGCTGCTTCCCACAAACTTAAAAAATACGACACACAAGGCTACAATGTATTATCTTCATTATTGACATCTAGTTAAACAAATACAACACCTTAACAAAGTTCTAAAAATATAAAGAGATCTAGCAGCTTGCCTAAAGCCTGCATGAGACAAAATTCATCATTTTTTCATTTGAACATATGCTAACCAACAAGAGAATCCATCAAATGAAGTGATTGGAGTTTTATGCAGCAAAAAGATGTCCATTAGGTTGAAGAGATAGTTTTATAAAATTGGTATCAGATTAGCTATGCTTTGTGGAACTGAATATTAAGTAGTTAAATGACAAAACATACTTAAAATTAGAGTAGCTGATGGTTACTCTAAAAAAAGTTTTTAGAGTAGCTAAGATGCGAAAAGGTGGATGAATAGCCACACCAGAGAGGGGGTGGGTATGAAATATATTAAGAGTAAAAAGGGCAAAACATTTAAGGAAGTTTGTCATGTCCATCATAAACTATAAAGGATCTCGTACTTAAATGTAAAAAGATTCAAGTCACAATGTTAAAGAGATGAAGGGGTAAAGTAAACATAACATGTGATACAATAGGTGACCATGAATCACGTGTGTCCTTGAGAACTTTGTTTTACATAAAGATGAATGGATGATGCAAGGTCATTGCAATCACTGATGGAGGATCAACATGATCTTTGTGTTCAAACAAAGATCAACTCTTATATTATTTTATTTTTTATTTAAGTCAGATATATTTTTAATTGTTTGAATCAGTCAGAAGTTAGAAATGCTCACATGTGTCCTATAAATATGTTGAGTTTTATGTTTAGGTCTTATTAAAGTCAAATTTAATATTGAATTGAACTCAAAATAGGTATGTTTGGTTTATTTATAAAGCTACTACAAACGACGGGACCGGATTACAATTTAATCATTAAATTTAAATCCTATTGGGCTGGCTTTCTGTTCACTATTTCAAGGTTTTGTAGAGGCTTCGCTCACATAATTACTCCCACGACACTAGCTCATCCACCATGCTAGCCCACGATGCTAGCTCATCCACCATGTTGGCATTCACAAGAAAATTGCTTGCATGATGTGCACATTTGACAGTCTCGCTTCCTCCTCTATAAAACCTCCCTAAGGTGAAAAGAAAAAGAGCAGTTGACGATTTTCGGTTGAGGCGTAATCTCTACTAAGAAGAGAGGTACTCTTCACTATTTCGATGAATCTAGCACAAGAGGTGTTCAAATCGTTTTGAAAGCGCAGAGGGGCTACATCTTCCTTATCCAGAGCTATGCTACGCAGGTGGCGCCGGCCTGGCACGAGAGCAACAACAAGATGCTATCAAAGAGCTTGAGGCCTGCTTGGTGTTTGGGCTCTATTTTGGTGTCTCCATTATCTTAGATTTCCTTCTTTGTTCTTTTCCATCTCCGTTTCTATTCATTCCTGTCATCCAAATTCTACTCACTTGTTGGTAGTGTTGTTTATTGGCTCGAACCAGACCAGTTCGGTTCGAGATCGACCAATTCGAACCTCCAATTTCGACCGATAGGAGACCGGTTCTAGACTAAAACCACAGCCCATTAGGTTCGATGAACCAGTCTATTTAGAACAGTTCCAAACCAACTTAGATTAGTCCTAAACCCAAACTAATATTGAATCATTTTTTTAAATTTGAAAAATATTTTTAGTAAATTTGAAAATATTTTTGTTACAAAAAATATTTATTGAATACAAAAAAATACAAGATTGAAATAATTAAATTGCAAATTAAAATACATTTAACATCATTCAGGAATCTATGAAGCACGAATACGATACGACGATATGAATACGATACAGATATGATGATACGTCAAACATAAAAAATAGGATACTGATATGTCAAAATACGACTGTTATATCTGTGTATATAATACGTCTTATTTTTATATTTAACGTGTAGCACTGTAGTAGATCAAAATGGCTTATACATCTAATTGTTATAAATTTTTAAAATATTTTTTTTAATTTTTTTCAAATTAATTATATTTTTTAAACGTTTTTGATATCAATAAAAAAATATTATGGATAATTTAACTTTAAGAAAATATCCAACCATTGAATTTAAAAAATTCTTAAATTAAAATAATATTATAAAATTTATTTTATTACTTTCTAATCTGTCAGAGATAATTGAAGTAAGATAAGAGTTTAAACATACATCAGTAGATTAGTTTCAGTTTCAATTTGAATCAAATTAAATCAATTATCTTAATGCAAAAAAGATACAATTGATAATAATACAGATGTTATAATATAAATTCAGATATATTGGCCTGATTAAAGTAAATGTATGCTCTCCTCATAAAATAAAAAAATAGATAAAACAAAAAGGCCAAAATTTTATCCTTTTCGAAATATGAGCTTAATTAAGATAAAAAAAAGCGACCAACGTCCAACAGAAGTAAAGATAGTATCAATCAAGGTAAAAAAAGCGGATAACACAGCCGCTTGCAAATACCAATCTTTTTTATTGCCAAAACACTGGCGTACGTGAAGCTTTCTGCAATTCCAATTGCGTGATTTCAACGTATCTCTCAACATTAACATTTGAGTCTACACATGAGTTGTGTCTTATATATGAGATTTGTTTTATCATGTGGGTCGGACCAACAGTTTAAATATTTTTTCTATAATCAAAAGTATCAGTAAGTATCAAACAAATATCGAATAAATATCAAATTTTTTAAACTAAAAATAAAAATTGATGCACCACATGACTTATTGAATACATATATATGAAGTATCAAAAGGTATTTATATCTAATATAGATATAATACGAATACGTTAGGCTTCACGAAGTATTAGTGCTTCATAGTCAGGAAATATTACAAAAGACTCGATTCAAAAGTTCTTAACTCCTAATTATTATCTTTGAATTTATCAACAAAATTATATTTTTTTATTTAAAACAAAAGTATATTGTTAATTTCTCTTTTCTGCTCCAAACTAGTCCTTAAGGCAAGTTAACATGCACAGTGAAGTTCCCAAAAACAAGCTTTGATAATCTCCTATTATTTTCCTGCTTAGGGACAAAGTTGATTCTGTAGCCATTATGGAAACTTGTGCTGCAAGTACATCACAGGCTATGGCAGTAACACTAAAAATTGTTTAGTTGCAATTTCACACCATGAAAAAATATTGATATGATCCTCGATTTCTACCTTGAGTGTTGATAAATTATAACTCATTTAGGTTTGTTGGTGCCTTTTCTTGTTGTTGATCTAAACTTGACTCTACACCTTTGCTCGTTGTCAATCTAATGGTTGCCCACAGTCGTTTCTCTATTGTCTGCATAACCACGTTGAAAATCCCCACATTTTTCTTATCTTTGGTGCTTGGCATTATCAAGTTTCTTTATGTTTAACCTGTTCACTATAATAAGGTGCAAATAATTTTTCAAGAGTATTATATACAGATTCTTTTTGAATATCTGTACTACTCCCCAAGAACTTAATATATTCTAAAAAAAAATTTAATTATAATATTTTTTATTGCAGATCAAAAAAAGATACTATGCAAGACAATGGTGGTATTATTTTCTGGTACTTCTTAAATTTATCTTCCATTTCAAAATCAAAAATTTGCAAAAATAGAATATCATAAAATTCAATAAAATTTTCAAATATTTGAAATATGCATGGTAAAAATACGAAAGAACTTGGGCAATAACACCCAGAAAATTGCTCTGTGGCCACCTTAAAAATTGTCAATAATTCAAAAACCTTATAAATAAATTTTCAGTCTACATTAGTTAATTGATAATTTAGATTTAAAGTATAAGCATTGTAAAAAAGAGTAAGTAATTCTTTAAAAGGTAAAACAGACTCTATCAATTTATGCAATGAGTTCTATCCAATATCAACTAGTAAAGAAACTTTGATAAAATTTTTACCGCTATACTAGCAAACCACTTTCCACCTGCGTTCTACAATGGAATTACAAATCGACTTTGTTATACACTTAATTATATCTATCACTAAATTATCTTTAGAAAATATTATAAAATATACATAAATTTATAATATGCATACATAAAATAAAGCACCATATAATACAAGTTTTAGTGTCATGATAAATAGTTAATAGCAAGATTGTTATTTGATGCATTATCCAAAATGAAAAAAGTTTATCGTCAATATGAAATATTTTACAGACATTAAAATTGTTAGATAGTTATACCCGTTTGAGCTTCATAGAGTGGATCAAGTATCAATATTCTTTTTTTCATACCTTATTGGTTATCAATCCAGTGATGTGTAACGACAAACCATATATCAGATGTTAAACTTATCTTGTATGTAAGATTCTTCAAATGTTCTATTAGTGTCGTCTGATATCTTTCATACATCGCCAAACATTACTTCTTCAGTTTATGTCTTGATATGCGTTGGTAGGTAAGTCCTAAATATGGAATCATCAACTTTTTATCATCATTACACCTACGCTAAACTGGGTGTTAAGACGAACACGTATCACAATTCTATAAGCTCTCCAACCAACCAACAACTAGAGCACTACCTCCACTATTTCCACCATATCTTGACAACTACAGGAGGATGCCTCTATAATTTATACTAGCTCGAACTTTGGTAGTGTATAAATACTACCCTTTCATCACCTGTAGTACGGGATTGGACAACAGACAACGGAGGCACATTAAGGAGAAAAAACCTTTCCCATCTTCTCCCTTCTTCTTTTTCTTCTTCCTCTAGTATATTAAAGGATAAGAGAAACTTTGTAATTCACCACTAGCGAGTTTCTTTTCTGGTTTTAGTAATTTTTGGCTGGGTCGATTGGTAGATGTAAGAAGATCTCTTTGAACGACCTTAAATCCTTATCTCATTTTTCTTTTTCTCTTTCTCTTCCTACTAACTCTCTTGCAGAAGCACACAACAACCCCATCGCTCTTCAAATTAAGGTGATTTCTTCTATCAATATCAAGAGATCAATTATTTACTTTGTATATTTTAATGTTTAAAGTCTAGCAACATGGTAGTTTTCTTCCTAGTAACCTGAAAATATTATAATTTTTAAAAAAAGAAAAAAAAAACTTGACAATATCCTAATCTTAATTGCACAAGTTCACTGAATTTTAATCGAGCATTACTAATTTCCTATGAATTTCACCAAAATACTGTAGTCTCTAAAAGGGGATAGTTAATTGAAATACACTGATATACTATCAAATAGTTATATAATTACTAATATTCAAATAAAATACCTAAATTTGCTTCAAATTAGTTGGTAAATGCATGTATTTAGTTAAAATATATTGATATAAAATATATATATATTTTTTTTTATTAGCATCGATATAACATATATGTCTTAAAATTGTGAGTATTATGTTAACATTCTTTGATATATAATGAATCAGTATCGAAATGCTAGTATTTTATTTAAATATATTAAAATATCATCGAATAATTATATAATTACTAGTATTAAATTAAAATAGCTTGATATATTAGAAATCGATCTCTAAATGCATCTATTCAACTCAAATTCATCAATATCGTAATGAATCATTATATAATTAAAAGAGTTTAGCTTAAATATATTGATATATAATAAATAATCTTTAAAAGCATGTATCATGTTGAATACTTCGAGATACCATCTAATAGCATGTATTTTTAATTTAGTTAGGCTCCTTAATTGCATCTCATATAGTTTAGCTTTATGAACTAACAAAGAATTTGCTCACTTGAAGGAATCACTACATTTTGGTCCATGGAGCATCTTAAAACTTCTTAATTGCATACACACTTAAAGAACAATCTTTTCATTAGATTCGTATTAGCACTCCTCTTTACATCAATTTGGTATCAAAGCTGAACATATTAGGACATATTTCTCACTTCGCTTTCATCGCTACATTAGCGAAATGTATTAGGACATATAATCCACTTTGTTTTCCTAGCTGTATTAATGAAATAATGAAATCCATATGTTAGAATCCAAATTTTTTTGTGATAACTGAGAACCCAAGAATTTTGAGATAAAGACGTATTGCTGAACAGAGAAAAAACACTATAGCCTTGCATACTGTTAGAGAATTTTAAATTCTAACAGCAAAAGAAATCTTGTTTGGTATTTACAACTGAGTTACAAGATGAAGAAAGCAGCATAATGCTCATAGTTCCTAGATACCTCCAAGATATTTGAAAATACAAGTATCGATAAACATGACTAAACACAAAAAGAAACAAGCATGTAGAAGAGAAGCATTAAAAAGAAGATCAAAATAAACTCACCACAAACGTTGGATTGTGAAAATCATCTAGAAAGACAGTATCAAGATCACGAAAAAGCCTATGCTCAGGTGTATCATAACGGCCATCACAAAGATCAAGTCCGCCTATAAATGCAGTGATCTTTCTATTATTTCCAGAAGCTTGCGTATCAACTAAGACACATTTTTGATGATGCGTAAAAAGGGTCCCCACAACCTAACAAAATATAAGTATCAAACATTGGTTAGTTTACCATTTCAAAAATAATATGAAAGACAATTTCAAAAATAATATGAAAGACAAATGATTGACAACGATTATGTTTTAGAGTAAGTTATCAGGTCATCAGAAAACATTTCATTTCGAGACTGCACCTTCAAAGCAAAACTGATGGCTATCGTAAGATTTTAATGATGCACACGACAACAATTCCTTTAAAGCTGAGGCTGGACTTGTAACCAATTAACCCATTCATAAATTGCCTATTTAATCAGTCGGCAGGTGACCTAATAACTTCATATTCTTCTCTCTTTTTTTTGATAGAATTTCATATTCATTTACTTTCACGTTTAAAGTAGGAAAAAGTTAGGTAAAATGTAGAAATAACAACAAATGTTAAAACAGAAACGCTGGAAACAAATGCACAAACCATGAATTATGAAAAGAAAAAGCAACACACAAACAACAATGATTTACACCATGAAGTGCAGGATGAAGAAATTACAACTGAAGGAGCATCTACACCACAGCTTTCAAAGCAATACACAATAATGTCTTAAATGGGGAAAATTCTAGAACATCACGTTAAAACTTTTCCTGTAGAACTGAACACCAGAAAAAAACCTTTAATACAATTGTCATTAGATCTGGTGTTGAGATGTGGTCAACCTCTAAGGTCCTACCTTGAGGTAGTCTAACGTCGACGCTTGAGGTATTTTAGAACAAGGGAAATGATTTTCTTTTTTTTTTTTTGAAAAGTGACAGCTTTAACATTATACTACACAAAGTATAAAAGTATAAAAGTCAGGCAACATCCCCTCAAAAATGTTGCAAAAATCAATGGAAAGAGGCATACCTCCCTATCAATAAAATTCACCTAATATAGCATAGTGTAGCATGAGATCAACCACACTATTTGTATTATGATTTTCACTAACTCAAAATAAACTCATCGCCAATCATTTATATTAATAAACCTAATCCAACATAAATGATAATTAATAATAACCCTTATTCTCTAATGCTCCTCTTCAAGCTAAAGTATAGATATATTATAAGTACGGATTGTCACACAAAATAGAAAGAAAAATTTAGAGAAAAACATATACTATTTAAATGTGTGGAGCGACAATTTGACATTAATATTCCTAACAAAAAAGAGTGAACTTCAATAGGTTTAGTCCTATCATAAAACACTAGCTGGCAATGTAAATCACTACCATGTTCTCACAACACATCACCATAGGCTATTTAACTTCAATCCAAACTTTGAGTAGAGATTTAAACCATGCTATTTCACAAGCTTTCTAAGACATGGCTCAACATTCAGTCTCTACACAATAGATTTTACGATCACATTCTATTTTTTACTCTTTCAAGTTACTAGATTTTCTCCCACAAAGAAGCAAAATCCAAAATTTTCATCAACTAAACCAATATAATCAGCATATAAACATGCCACAACTTCAAGTTTCTCATTACTCAGAAATAATAATTCTTTCCCAAGAAAAAACTAAATATATTTGAGAATTCTCAATGCACCATCCTAATGATGCTATTTAAGATTTTGTGTATTTGCTAATAACACCAACAACAATGCCAATATCAAGTCCAACAATAGTAAAAAAAGTAATCAAATTACCAAACAAGCATTTGTATGCTGAAATATCCTTCAGAGGTTTTCCATCTTCATATATGGATTGAGCATTCATAGGTGCATCAATGGGCTTACACACCAGCAATCTAGTTTCTTCAAGTAAATTTATAGTGCACTTTCTTTGTGAAAAAGATACACCTCCCAATTTACTATAAGCAATTTCTATCACAAGAAAATATTTTGGTCCTAGGTGAGAAAACGAGACGGGCTCATTTGGTTTGAACTTTTTTTCGACCCAACAAGAATTTTAATTGTAAAAATCAACTTTATTTCACATATAACACAAATATTAATATTAGAATTAACTTTATTTCATATTTTACACACTTTTCAATATTAAACTAAATTTCTTTCCTATTAAATCTATAAGATAAAATATCTTTTCTTGTCTAAAAATTCAACCCTCGAACCAAACGAGACTTTAAATGTTGTTTAATTCAACTAGACTGGCCGGATACTTCTAGTTATTAAGATATCATCAAAATAAATAGGTAGAATAACACAACAAGAGAATGTATGTCAGGTAAAGATGGAGTAATATGAGAAACTACTTGTAAAACTAACTTGATTTGTAGTCATACAAAACTTGTCAAAACAAATTTTAAGTCCATGATGGCTTTCTGAAACTTGCATACCTTTAACTACCCCTAAGCAACATAACCAAGTGGTAACTCAATATATACCACTTCAAAAATATCTCCAATAAAGAAACGCACTGCTAGCATCTCTTTGTCCATTTTTGAATAAAAGCAACAGAAGATAAAAGGAAAACAGAAGTTAAACAGATTACAAGAGAGAAGGTCCCAAAGTAATGAGCGCCACAGACCCATGTAAATCCTTTGGCAACCAATTTGTCTTTATAGCGTTCCACAGAATCATTAGAATTATACTTCACAGTAAAGGCCCAACAACATGCAACTGGGTGAGCACCACCAAGAATACGTACCCAATCCCACGCACGTAGAGATATTAGAGCAGCCATTTCAATCCATAGCCTACTTCCAGTCAGGAAACTGTAGTACAAGGTTTAGGAATAGGCACTATGTACAAGGAGAGGGAAGACTGCGGAAGATGGGAATAACTTAACAATAAAAAAAAGAGTATAAAGGGAAAGTAATACATTGACGTTTACCTTTTCACAAGACTGTAGATAGGTCATTTGAAGAGGATTCAATGGAAGTTTGATTTGCAGGACCATTAGATGGTGCTAGAATTCTTGTAGTCCAAGGTTGACAGATATAAACTTGTACACAATGAATATTAGAGACAAGATCCACGAATGGTAAAGGAATTGAAGAAGTAACTATTGTATATGAAAAATATGGTGAAACTTGAAAATGGTTACATCCATGAAAATATACGTCTTGTGAGCCAACAGATCTTATGAACTTACTTTCACCAATGTAACACTACCTCTTGTCATCAAATGTATTTAAGAAATTAAGCTTCTACTCAATTAAAATGTCTCTCTCACTTTAATCACAATTCTATCTATCGTATCTCTTGACTCTTAGAGTTCCTGAATTTACAACCTTACAAGAATCATTTTTGACAATTAAACGACCGTAGTACTGATTAGTTTGTGGAGTAATAATCTATCCAAATTTGACTTCATATGAAAATTAAATGTAGCATCAATAATCTATTTTACGACAAATCTTTGTCCATCATCTGAAACAAGAATACTACAGTCATCACTCTCCTTGATAATAACACTATCTTAGAACTAGCAAATTACTTTGTTTTAACTTAAAGCAGCACTTTGCTTTGCTTCATTGGATCTCTTTTTCTATCGTAATCTTCCTTTGACTATCACTCCATCAACCACAAATCTCTAAAGTGGAGGAGATGATGTCCTTATCAAGGGTCATCAATGAGAGCACCGCTTGCTAAACATCCTCCAACAAAATAGTCTCATTGTTGTATAACACGGCCTCTGAAATTCATATAGGAAGATGCCAGAAAGCATAACAATAAAATATTAAAGTCTTCAGTCTCACACTTCACCTCATTCATCTCCATATCGATGACAATACTTTTAAAAGTCATTGAGGTGAGCCTTGACGGTCTTAACTATTGCCAAGCAGTGTGAGTACAACTTCACTTCAGGAAGAGCACTTTTATTTCAACTTTGACCACAGAATTATGCTGCCTTTTAGTCCTCCATCTTATCCTTGCAGAGTACAGCAATTTTTAAGTCCAACTAGATGAGTATTGCCCACATCGAGTCATCATAACATGAATCTGGTGAAACAATCAAAGCTTCTCAATATCATACTTCATGGTCAGCATTGACTAAGATCTTCTCAAAATACATGACTGATACAACTTTCTTAGCACAAAAAAGCTAGATATAATGATGAAATCTATAAAATAATGAAAACAAAAAAAATCAACACAACTAAAAATGATTTGTGTGAAAAACTTAAAAGGGAAAAACCACTGCAGAGGAAGAGGGAAGACGCTTCATTGTGTAGAAGAACTTGCAATTGCCTTACACCTCTTTTTAAAATGATGTGCAACAACCCCTTAAAAAGATTCCCTTTGCAACTGAACACCAAGCAAATCCCCTTAACAAAATTATCATAAGCTCTCATGGAACCTTATTGAAATGTTGTTGACCTCTAACGTCCCAACTCAAGGTAGTCTGCCACCAACTCTCAAGGAACCTCCTCAAGGTGTTGTCATCGCCCTTGAAATTCCATCCACAACATAGCTTGCTCAAGCTCCATCACTAATGTCATGACACTTGATGTCGACCTCAAGGTACCTAAAAGTCGTTACTGCATGACCTCTGTGGTCAAGATCCCAAAAATCACCTAACCTCAAGATCTCAATCCTTGACATCAACTAACAATCTTGAATCCTTAAACTCCAGTGCCTCAGAACTGTAACACTAAGTAGGGAATTAATGAATTCAAGGTAAACTTTCAACACCAAGTATTACAAATATGAACGGCAACATACGCAGTTTGAGTAGTGTGAGAAAACTAAATATCAACCAATAGATGAGCCACAATATATTTCAACAACAGGCATTAGCAATGGAGCCTTTTTATCTGTAAGTAGAAGCACCAAATTGGATGAATGAGATTATAAGCATTAATAAGTGACCTGCCTGTTGCTTGACAATGCTAAGCTTACTGCTAGCATAACGAGGTGCCAGCACGCACATAACAGAAGAATGCTTGAAAAACTTCCGAGTTTCCTCATCATGAGTTGCCATAACACCAGACTGCACAAAATAGTATAAACATTAGAATTATGCTAACAAAAAAATTACCAATAGCAATAGCACACTAATGAGAAATTACAAGGTGAAATAACATCAAATTTCAAGGAAAATCACAACAATGAATGAGAATTTATTCTGTTGAATACCCGTAATTGGTTGACTTATAGACTGTCTGTACATAAATAGGACTAAAAAAAAGAAGAAGAAACAAAAACATTGTATTATGTAGGTGTGTTTCGATCATTTTCCAGTAACAAAACATTGTGGTTAAAAAAATGCTTCTTTAATTGAAAAAACAAATTATAGCAATAACGCACAAACCACTTTGAGGAAAAAAATAAAAGAAAACTATCACATTTTGACAGTAAACAACATCAGTCAACCATGAAGAAAAAGGAAATACATCTCAAAATAATTAGCATTAAAAGGCACTTGGGCATCAATCACGTGAAAACCGCTAAAAAAGCATCTACCCTTCATTTGAAATCCCAAGATCACCTAAAATAAGACTATCATTATATTCTTAATATAAGACTCTTATTTTGCTACAGCTCAGGTCATTTAAAAAGCAGAATACAATGCACTCAATTAAGTTACAAGAGAAAGCGACAATCAAAAAAAATTACAAGAGAAAGTTGTATCAAAGAAAATATTCCGAGCAAAATGATGATAGACAAGCAATCGATGGCTTGATTAAGAATCAACAGCATAAATGAGAATTTACATACATACCACACAAAACTTTAAATATTATACTCTTGTTCAAATATATATCACCTCATAGTTCAACTTTTATAAAATATATAGATAATATTCAAAAACATTTGTGACATATAGGCAATTGTCCCTAACATAAAACCATGTACATCATCAATTATTGCTCCAAACTACATGTCCACAAGATCAATGCATGCATTTATGAGATGTAGTGAAACAAAAAGATACTACAAGTAAATCTACATAGTATATCACAGTGCAAATTAGAGCAGGTTCACAACAAAGACCTCTTTAAGTATAAAGAGTAGATCCCTGTTTATCTCAACACTAGGGATTGTTCGTTTGTGATATTATTGTTAATTGGGCAAAAGATAACATTCACTATAATTTTTTTGATTCAAAAATTTGTGAAAGATTTAAAATAAAATTAGCAATATTTTAAAAGGTGTAAGAATATAAAATAAAGTTAGCTTTTATTTTAAAATTCGCGTAGTACGCAAAATAAAGTTAGCTTTTTATTTTAAAAAATGAATACATCAATAAGAAGGTTAAAGTAGCTTCAGTTGGGGATAAGCGCAAAAAGAGTCAACCTAAATGGTTTAAACATATATATTGTAAGTTGAATGAAACTCTAGTAAGAAGAGTTGGGTTATTATATCCTACTGTAAAAAGAGGAAGAAGAAGGCCAAAAATAATATGACAATAAACTATAAAAAATAATTTTGCATACTAAGAGTCAAATGAAGAGCTCTTATTTGATAGAGTGCAATGAAAATAAAAGATTCATGTAGCTAACCCCACCTAGTTAGATAAAGGCTTAGTTATTATTATTGTATCAAGGTACTATTTGTTTATTAAATTCAATCTTACTGGCTTGTTTAGCTTTTAAAAAAATTTTCATTAACAGTTTGATGCTCTCAAGCAAAATCGTCATCCTCTTTCATATATTGCTTAATAGTGGACACCCTTTCTAGACAAATAACCACTCACTAACAACACAGTTATGGATCAAACATCTTCAATCGGTCTCTCAAGTGCTCGTCCAACAAATCAGTCGAACTCTCTTACAATCTTACCAATCAAACACAAGGACCATTTCTGCCAGAGATAAGGACCGCCTAGAGCAAATAGAGTCGACTATCAACATAATAGCTTAGATTTTACATTTCCTTTACACAGTATATGTTTTCCTTAGTCTAGTAGCTGCAATAGCCATCGCTACCTCACTTCCCAATAGTGGCAATCAACTATGACTCCTCCAATGGGAATTTTGGCAGTGACACCACAAGTTACTCCATTGCAACCGTCTTAGATACAATACCATCCACCTCCAACACCATTGCACCCAAGAGCAATGCATACACAAGCTGCGAAGATTTGATTCTGATCTTGTGTTCTATCCTGCTTTGAATGACACTACAAAACACCATCTATCTGCATAACCACACTAAAGGATGAAGCTTTAAGAATTCACAGCAATAGTTACCGCATCAAAGAAACCTATTTGCAATATCTTCACTCTAAGCCAAATCTGGCAACGCAACAAAGCAACTCTCCAAGAGTACATCAATCTCTTTTCAAATATGGTGGAGGCACAGATCAGCATTGAATCGAACGACCAGGATGACATTACGTCCTGAATCAAAATTCAAATTCAAATTCAAATTTAATAAAGTTAAATGGAAATTTTTATATTAACTTTATTTATAATTGATTTTATTTGATTTGATTCATATCAGATTTGAGAGATTTAAAGACTCGCCATATTTAGGTGACTTCATTTTATTGTGATAGAATTGGTTTCATATTTTCTTCTATTTATTTGGCACTTTATTTTCTATATTAATATTATATTTTCAAATTTCTTTATGCGATCTCTATATAAAATTATATAGAGATCGCCTTGCATTGTAATGTGATGACCTATTGTTGAATAAAATTATATTCGAGTTTCCTTAAAGCCTAAATCCAAATTAAATGGCCATATTTCGGTGAAGAAAATGGTGGGATTAGCTTTTGATGAAAATCCTCAAATAACCTAGTAACCCACTCAAAAAAAAATCCTCCATCTTTTTCTCTCTCAGGATCGTCTCCGAGCGCCTCCAATTTTTGCCCACCTCCAGCACCTCATACGCACGACCACTTCCGACAATCTCCTACTTTGTGCAGCTGCCCACACGCGTGATCAACGAGCGGTCCCACCGAGTGAGCAACATATGCCACCTTCACGCACGAGCGTTGTGCACGACCCGCTCGCAAGAGCGATGCGCAAGCAACATGCGACTTGACCGCGTGAGCACAGTGCATGGTCCGCACACACCACCTACAGCTTGCCTTCATCCTGCGCCCACTAGTTCTGTTAGTCGCTCCTTGGCTCTCTCGCTGGCTCTGCCTCACGCAGCTCATCAGACTCGAGCGCAGTACTCCCCATGGCGACAACATTGCAATCAAATTCCTCAACATTGGCCGAACTTCTACTTCATTCATCAATATAATCTCTCATTGAATCTAACTAATCATTGATTATTTATTCTCAATAAAATTATTTGTTATACTCGATTATTCTGTTTAGCTCTAACTGTGCGACCATACAAGTTATGCTTGTGAAAATTATTGTTGGATTTTAACTACAAGGCATCTGGCCATAATTCCTGAACTTCAAATCTGATTCATTAAAACTAATTTGACGTCCTACTCTAATTTGACAAATTCTTATTTATCAAATAATATAGTTTAATTTTAATTTTAATATATTTAAATTTGCAGAATTTAAAAATCTTATCTACTATATAATTTATTTAAAAAATATTTTACACTTAATTAAAATAATGTGTTAATTAATTTTGCTAATTAAAATCTAAATCATCATTCGCATTTTTCCACCCAACATCAAAACATGAATGCAAAGACAAAAAACACTGGCAAACGAAGTTCCATGCTCTCATTTATCAAGGAATAAAGCATAGAGAATTTTTATTGTTTCAAATTCAAGACAAGCTAGTCTGTTTCATCAACATGCTAAAAATAATAAAATAATATGTTCATGTTATAGAAGACGTGCAAAAAACAATTAAATTGTAAAGGACAAAGCTGAATCACAAGAATTGCAATTTAGACCCATACAGATTTAACTCGCAAAACTCAGCCCTTTTAGGACAAGCATAGGAATCCCTTAGTGCAAGTTTGGATCTTACATATAAAATCCTGAGACGAGATGAAACCTCTTATAATTAAGGGTAACTTACAAGATACTTGTAGACACTTCTTCTACCCACTATCATAGCCTTCCAATTCTTCTTTCCTTGATGAAATCTCGGAGAGAACCAGAGAGTGAGAGAAAGAGAGAATGCCCAATCGCCGACTCCATAGATGGGAGTCGAGAGAATTCCAACAATCTATGTAGCCGATGAAAGAGGAGAGTACAAACCCCATTGATCCAACATCAACATCCTCAAAAACGACGATACAGGCCAATATGTATTAATGAAGCCCCATATTCGATAACTATACTCATCCAAAAAAGCCAACCCTTTGCAAATAAAAGAAATAGCTCACTTTTCTAGGAAACGCACAATTCAGTTTCCCAATCAATATTTACAACAACCCTCTATTTGTCAGAATTTTCTCCTCGGAAGATAGTCGCTCTTCTTCAATACATGGTCTATTACTTTAGGAGAATATCTCGTCATCACCTACCTCTTCATCATTCTCTTTTTCAAAGTCAACATTCCCACCTAGAAAATCAAACAAGAAAACTACTAGGGATACAAAAACCAAAATTGAAAGTAAGGCAACAAAAGGCGAACAGTTTCTCACCCATTTAAAGAGCCAAATCCACGTAGCTCAATTTTGATGGCTACAATTACTCAAGATCCACATAAATGTGGTGCCTCCAAATTAAGAGGGTAAGGTTAATACAAAAAACTACATTATATTCTTTAATGGGGTTTGTAAAGTATTTAGATTTATTAAAGTTAAAATCTTTAAATTCTAAAGTATTTCTTCACTTATATATTTTTTTAATAATTTGAACGTAAATAATGTAAACTCATTTTTTTTCAAAACACACCAAAGTACTTTCTTTGTGACTTTATTATAATTCTTCTAAATTGATAATAACCAATGCGGACCTTCTAAGCTCTCCTTAACTTCTCCATCAAGCCTCCCAATAAATGCATAGCTTTTATAACAAATCTAACATAAAATCAAATTGATTCTTCAATACCATAATATCACAACCTAATCTACGCTTGATAACTCTCTCCCAAAATTTTAAAATATAACTTATTAATTTAATTCTTCTATAGCAGGCACAATATTGTATATCACTTTTATTCCTTTTTTATTGCTATATCATTTTTATTCTTATAAATAAAAATTAATACACTTTATTTTATTCATTTGGTATTCTTTTAATTTTTAAAATCATATTAAATAGTTTGGTAGGCTAAAAAACTCTTTCAACTAACATGCATTTCCAAACATTTATTAGAATATCATTCGATTCTACAATTTTTCTAAACTTCATCTTCTAAAGCCTTCTAAATTCAACTTTACTAATAAGTCAAATGTAAGAGTAATTTCTATTTTCCTTTGGCTACAAAATACAATTAAATCAATCATATTATCACAATCGTCATTAAAAATCTGATGAAAATACTCATCTATTTATATTGTTATCTTATTTCTTGAAAAGAATTTTCGAATCTTCATCTTTAATGCATTTTATTCGAGTTAAATTTTTAGTTTATTAACAAATCGGTATACATGTCCTTTTTTAATATCCAACTTCTTATATAGATACTCAAAAATCACATTCTTTACATTACAGATAACTTTTGGACTTTTGTTGGGAAACTACATATATTTCCCAACTCTTTTAGTTAAAACGACTCAAACCATTCAATGTGCAATATGCTCCTTCATTCATGTATTAATGCATGTAATCTTCAAGAAGAAGGCAGCGTAATTCTGAGTTTCACATATTATACTAAAAACCTGGACTCCAAACTTCTGTAATTGTAATCAGGCTACTTAATTCTTCGAATCGCTTGCTACTTGGCGTAGTGATTTTTTACCTGTTAAGGTTTTCCATGCTTAGAATCTTCTTTGCATTCCATTTCCTATCTTTATTTTTTTGTCATCCGTTAAATTCAATCTCGCCCGATGGTTTAACTGTTTACTAAAATCTTCGTCAGCTAGGAAAATATCACTGACAATCAAATAGCTTTTCCACAAAACTCAAAATTTAACAGATGTTTAAGGTCAGTACAATAACCCAGAACAACACTGAAAAGTTTAAAAATGGAAATTTCACAGAGAATACAATAAATATGAAGTACCAAATTCAAGGGACTTACAGTTTTGAGCAAAAGCTTGTCATGAGAAGTTTTATCGTCCCAAACCAGCAGGCACACTCGGACCCCCTCCTGCGACTTGTACTTTAGAAGCTCCCCCAATGTCAGCTCCCCGGCGCTGGGCAGCGGCCGGATGGGCTCCCTCACAAGCTTTACCTTGCAATAGACCGACCAACCAACAATATAGATCAGATGATGAGCCTCCAGAATAGCATGGCAGATATCCTCCCAGCATTTTTCATGCCCGAAAAACCTCCCTTTACCAAGATTGATCTCCGGTAACTCCCCTTCCCCGACATGCGCATCCCGGTAAAGCGTCACCATCCCACCCTTCCTCAACGGAAAATAGGTATTCCTCACCCCCTTCTTCTCTGGATCACCGGCAATGCCGTTCCTGCACTCCGTAGTCTCCGACATCGGCGTGAATTTCGCCGAGATCAGCAGCGCGGTATCTGGCTTGGGCGGCTTCCCGTTCGAACCTAGCACAGGGAACAACTCGCGGTCGATCCCGCCGGCGACGATGCTGGCAGCGGGAACAGTGACTCTGCCGATCAATTGGGCGCCAAAGACGTCGTCATCCTTAACATTGAGCAGCAGCCGATCGGCGTGGTGGGCGAGGGGGAGCTTGAAGTGCTCGTTCCAAACGGGGTTTTGTGAATTGGGAATGACGCGTGTGCGAGCGAGGGTCGCGCCGGCGAGGTTGACGGTGACGTATGGGTCGCTCGTGATGATCTTGCGGTGGGAGTGCCGGCGGTGGTCAGCGCTGCCGCGGTGAAGCAGACTGCTGCAGGGGGCGCAGCAACGGCGGAAGCGCTCGGAGAACATATCCATATTTGGGAGGCGGCGGGCTTCGTGGATCCATAGATCCAGATCACCGTGAAGGAGAACACTTCTCAGAGCGGCTTCAGAGTCCTCCGCCATTGGAGACGCGCAGATCGCAAGGGGAGGGTGGGGGGCTAGACGTGGCCTATAGACATGAGAGGCAGGAGAAGGTTCCTTTTTCTGAATGACGGAGAAAAGTTCGTTTTTTACCGGTCTCAGCTCAGCGGACGAGAGTATGGAAAGAGGGAGAGAGATCGGCCAAGAAGATGAATACTTCTAACTGTAAAGTTCCAACTCTACCCTAACTGTATATAAAATGGGAAATTACAGATCCAACACCAAATTTACTAAATATTACACATCCTATACTTAAATATTAAATATTACACTCAGAATAACATTTGGTTCTAAATTTATTTTACTCCTTACACATCATGGTTAAGATTTGCGAGAATCTCTCACCAAAAAGACCACATTCCAATTACAAATGTTTATATAATTAGATCAATCTTCTATCTTCATCATGCATTTTCTCCTCTAAGGTTTGCTTGCAGCCACCGCAAATTGCTTGTAGGATATAAAACGCCATCACTACTACCAAATCTATCTTAATTGTATCCCCAAAGATTGACTCCTTCCCGTCCTCCCCCCTCGCATACAACAACCCTAACATTCCACCGTAGAGGAAGATCTATCTCGCAAGCGAGTTCGTGCTCATCCTTTCACTCTATTCGCTGATAAGTTCATGATCATCTTTCACATTGTTCACTGATAGGTTCATTCTCATCCTTCCACCATGTTCGAAGATGAGTTTTTGTGTTTCTCGTCGACATCTTGTTCACAATTTGGTGTTTATGATTGGCAGAGATGAAAACCTTGCTTGAAAGGACGCAAAGCTCTAATTCTTCTCTTTTGTAAATGAGCATTTCGCTTTTTCTCTATTTATTATTGATTAAAATGCATAACAAGTTTGGGTTTTGGTTTTTTTTAATAAGCAATTCTTCAAGATGTGGTTATGATGGAGAATGTGCAATTTATACATATCGATGAGGCATTAATGCAGATAGAAGATTCTACACATGGCCAAAGTATAACACCGAAACAACATATGAGTTTTTTGAATGGGTAGATGATTTTGATCATTCTATCATGGATTTGAAGTATCAAATAATCACGTTAGAAGAACGCATGAGATATAAAGTCAAAATAAAAGTCTAAAGTGTCTTTGTACCAAGATAAAGTTTCTTTTGGCTTGTATGGTACTTATGATTGCAATCGTAGTCATGAAAACGTGATTAAAAGCGGTATATATATTGCTCTTCTTTTTGTTATTATAATGGATAAGTACTTTTCGATGAATATTTTTAGCATGGTATTACTTTTAAATTATCTGCAATGTATTTTGATGTTAACTCTTATTCTTTGAATTGAAGTGTAATTTTTTTTTTTTTTGTAGAAAAACAAGATTACAGATGAAACATTAAAAGACTAACTCATTAGACTCAATACATATAATAGCTTCCTCTCTCGTCATATTTGTGATGAACTTCGAAAAATTCTCCAACCAAATTATCTGGGATGTTGTATGAAGAGCATAACGGGCTAGGTTGTGTGCTACTTGGTTGCCGTCTCGACCAATATGAGAGATTTTATACTGATCAAAAGCTTTCATTCGTTCCTTTAGCACCTTCATTCTGGGGCCAAAAATAGACATATCAACATCTGTATCCTGAAACATTTTGATAGCTTCCATAGAATCACCTGAATTGAAGTGTATTTTTATGTATGTAAGATCGCATACACATATGCAATGTGTTTAATGTTAGTTACTATATAAAATTCTGATATTGTGTTTCTAGATAACTTGTTTTTGACTTTTAGGCCATGTTTGGCAATGGGCTAAAAATCATGGCTAAAATTAGTTATGGCCAAAATCTTAAATTTATTTTTAAAAAACTTAAAAAATTATTTTATATCTCATCTCACACAAATTTTAACATTAAACAATCACTTTATTTCACATCCAACATAATTCTCAATAAATCAATCAACTTTATTTCACATCCTACATAATTTTTAATATAACCAACTTACTTTATTTCACATCATACACATTTTTTTAAAAATGACTAAAAATTCTAACTAAATTTTCTTTTTTTTTCTTATTACCAAACAGAGCTTTAATTTACAGCATCTTGTGTTTCTTTTTTCTGTTGTTTTTGAGTAGTTATAAGAATTGGTCAGGCTCTGTTTAGCAACTGGCTAAAAAAATGGCTTATTTTAGCCATAGCCAAAATCTTAAATTTATTTCAAAAAAATCTTTAAAAATTATTTTATATCTCATTCTACACAAATTCCAACATTAAACAATCACTTTATTTCACATCCAACAGAATTTTTAATACAACTAACTCACTTTATTTCACATCATACACATTTTTTTAAAAATTTTCACAAATATTTTCTAAATCATCTTTTTTTCCTCCAACCAAACAGAGCCTCCAGTGTTTAATGAGCAAAGCACACAGCTGGTCTGAAGCTAGAATAACAATTTAGATGGATAGCTGAAAATTGTTTAAGTAAATGAAAACATCATGGAGGCACAAAATCTTTAAATTCTTCAATAGATTTGTCCCAATTAATCCTCATCTATCTTATATGTTTTCTATCTTCCACCATTGTACCTCTATCTGCTAGTTTTTCTTATTTGCTTCCAGGATCCACTGTTCCTTAATTTCAAATAAAATTATATTTACAATAGAAAGAAACGAGCAACAATTAAGATAAAAGAGATTTAGATATACAACCAACCCCAAGATCATCGAATATAACCCAAGAATCTAATGTCATGGTCGGCAAAAGAAAGAAAATCAATTTAGGAAAAGAACAATAAAAGCCGAAGCAAAAATCATAATATCTAATTTGAAAGAAAACATGAAAGTGATCAGCGATATTGTCGAGATTTGAATAAAACCAAAATGTGAGAAGAAATGAGTACAATGCTAGACTTTGCCGACGAACATTCTACGAGTGATCGGTGATCTTAAATCCAACAAGATCTTTGTCATTGATTAAGAAATCCTTAGGTTCCATCAAGCTCCATTGAAGAACATACATTGTTCTATCCATTGCCTTTAGACAAAGGATTGGAAGAAATGCAGTGAGGTGAAAAAATTTCACCATAGTTGATGGCAATAACAGAGAGTTACAGAATGTGCAGGATGTAAATATCAAATTGAAAACTCAAGAGATTTGTAATATTTATCAAATTAGGTGTCCGATATGTAATTTACTCATATAAAATTTAGGTTAAATTACATTCGGGTGCTTAACATTGAGCCCTTCCTTTATGAGTCTCCTTTAGCATTCACTTGAAGCACCGAATGTTATCGCAAGAGTGATCCTTAATCTAATCTTACACTACTACACTTGTCCTCAATCGGTGGACAGAAAAGTCGTTGAAATTGAAGAGAAAGAACAATACGACAAAAAAAGTTTATACGATTTTATTTGTTCAATTTACAGTCTTTACAAACTATTTCAATAAATGTCTCTGACTTCAAATCTAGTGATTGAGGCTGTAACATTTAAAGTAACAACAAGTACCTAAAAAGTTGCAATGACTCGTAGCTCCTTTAGATCTGATAAAAAAACATATCTTGATCAGCGCCTGTAGTCATCATGGCTGCCCACTTTAACAAGTATATGTATTCCAGTGAAAGAGGAAGAGGAGAGAATGAAATCATTAATAGAATTAAACCTCTAACTCTGTTTCTTCGATTCCTTATCAACCTAGAAGGTATACATATTGTCCAACATATTTATAAAGTTCTACTTATTCTCTTATAATAATCTTTATCTGTACTCAAACTCTTTTTTGTAGTGGACTTAAATCATCGTTATTTCAATTTTCTTATTTTTCTACATTATATTTATGGTAATTTTAAAAATCATTATACACTTACTAAATCATAAATTATAAATAATGTGTTCTACTTAACGAATAAGTTACAGGGCTCAATGATAAACCTCGTAAAAGTTACATAAGAAGAAAGTAAAGGTTTTATGAATATTTTAGGCAATCAGGAGCTTTTTTTTTTTTTTTTGAAAATAAAGTTGCAGTTCAAAATTTTTTTTTTCCTTTCATTTAATGGACCCACTTAAAAATGTAATAACTAATTTGGAAGACAACCCTAACATTGGCATAATATGCTTGGGACTTAATTCAAAAATTAGAAATCTAATTAAAATAAGACCCAACCACCAGGATTCAGATGTAATTTACTCCATAGCTTAACAACGGACGTTTCAATGCCACTGTTTTAGGGGTGGCATCGAGTCGAGTTCGAGCGAGTTTCAGTATACTCGAACTCGAAAATTTCGATTTCAATGAGACTCGAAATTGACTCGAACTCGAATCATTTTGAGTCGAGTCAGCTTGACTCGATTTAACTCGAGTTCGAGTCGATTTCAAATCGATTTCAATTTTTGAATAAATTTAAATTACATAATAAAAAAACACATTTAAAATAGTTACACTTTAACTAAATTTTTTTTTTCATTTTCAATTTTCAATGTGCCACTCTTTCATTAATAAAAACATTTAATAAATAATTGTATTTCGAGTAAGCTCGATTTTTTTCGAATGAGTCAAGACAAACTCGAAATCGACTCGAAATAATTTCGAGTACACTGAATAGCTCGAAACTCGACTCGAAATGACCCGAATCGATTTCGAGTCGAGTTTTTTATCGAGCAATTTTTGACTTTCAAATAAAATTGTCAGCCCTACATTGTTTGTTTTGAGCGTTGAAGCTAATCAGTTTAATTAATTAGCTTTTCAACATGAAATTCAATTAATATAATAATGAAATTATTATGGTGTACCTAGTATCTTCAATAATTTCTTTCACATAAATTCTTTATTTTCATTGCGCTTTATTAACCTTAAACCTTGAGATAGTAGAGGTTGGTACACCATGAAGTCTCACAACCTCATGTATATATACTTTGGCAAGTTTATCAGCAGAATCTGTCTTCCTACTGTTTTGGTTAATCTATCCACGACTATCCAGATAACATTATTTCCTCATTGCGATCTTGGCAGTCCAATAACAAAAACCATAGCTACCTCTTCCCACTTTCACGTTGGAACAGGTAACGGTTGAAGTAACCCTTTAGGCTGCTGATGCTCGCCTGGGTGAATATTATAATAGGAACCATGAGCTTCTTGCAGTAACAGTTGTCTTAACCCATCAACATCTGGAACAAAAAGTCTATTACAAAACCGTAATAGGCCATCCTCATCCAGTTCAAAATCTGTTTGATTTGAACTTAACTTTTCAATGATGTTCTTAGTTGAACATTCTTTCCTTGCCCTTTTTTAACTTGTTGCAACCAATCTGGCCTCACTACTATTTGAGACAACAGCAGCGAATTTCTTGGAACCACACATGCTAAAGTCAATTTTTCTAAGGCAAGTTATTGGTCAGCAAAATTCAGAGTCATTATGTTCAGATTAGCTCTTCTGCTCAAGACATCGGCCACAATGTTTGCATTTAGGCTAGCTCTCCTACTCAAAGCATCGACCACGATGTTTGCACGCCCAGGATAATACATAATCTCCAGGTCATAATCTTTGATCAACTCCAGCCAATATCGTTGTCTCAGATTTAATTCCTTCTGCGTGAAAATATACCTTAAACTTTGGTGGTCATTGAATACTTCACACTTAACCCCATATAGATAATGTCACCATATTTTCAAGGCAAAAATAATTGCTACCAACTCCAAATCATGAATTGGATTGTTCTTTTCATGTAGTCACAGTTGAAGCGAAGCATAAGCTATCACATAATCATGCGGCATAAAAACACACTCAAGTTTTGGAATGAAGCGTCACTATAAACTTGAAAGCCTTCATATCCTTCAGGTAATGTCAATACTGGATCAGAAACCAAACAGTCTTTTAACTTCTGAAAACTGGCTTCGCAGTCAGCATCTCGCTCGAATTGTACCACTTTTTGCGTGAGCCTAGTTAGAGGTAAAGCTATCTGAGAGAAGCCTTTTATAAATTCACGATAGTAGCCAGCTAATCCCAGAAAACTTCTAACATCGAGCATGTTATTTGGTCTAGGCCAGTCCTTCATAGTAGATATTTTCTGAGGATCAACGGACAGACCTGCACCACTGATAATATGTCCCAAGAAAATAACACTTGTCAACCAAAAGTCACACTTTAAAAATTTAGCATATAATTGATGTTTTCATAGTTCTTGTAGAACCAGTTGTAAATATCTATCATGTTCTTCTTGATTTTTTGAGTATATCAATATATCATCAATGAATACTATAACAAATTGATCCAAGAATGGCTGGAATACTCGATTCATGAGATCCATAAACACATCTGGGGCATTAGTTAACCCAAATGGCATTACTTGGTACTCATAGTGACTATACCTGGTTCTGAAAGCCGTTTTAGAAATATCATCTTGCCTCACTTTTAACTGGTAATACCCTGACCGCAGATCAATTTTTGAAAATACGGTAGCACCTTGCAATTGATCAAATAGATCATCAATCCGAAGTAAAGGGTATTTATTCTTAATAGTTACCCTATTAAGATCGTAGTCAATGCATATCCTCAGGCTCTCATCCTTCTTCTTCACAAATAGTACAGTGCCCCCCAGATACACTGGGACGGATATACCCCTTTTCAAGTAGATCATTCAATTGAGTCTTCAACTCCTGCAATTCCGAAATTGCCATACGATATGGGACGTCTTTAGATATAGGTTCTGTTCCTGATACAAGTTCAATCACAAACTCTACATTTCTATCAGGAGGTAAGCCTGGCAATTCTTATCTTTTTGAATCTGCAATGTTGCTGCTTATCTTTTTATGTTCTTTATCTTTTGCAGTTTTTTTTGCGCGTTTCTGTAAATGTGATCAGTTCTCTTGTTTTCTTCCTACCAACTTTGTTCAAAAGTTCTGGTCAAATCATAGGATTTGTAATTACAGTTTATATCATAGTATTGATTAAATTCAATACAACTGAGGTTGTTTTTGTCATGAAAATCATATATGATATGATGTAGATTTAGTTATTACCTTGAGTATGAGATGGTATATGAAATATAGTTATTATCTTGATTTTTTATTTTAAAATTTATGCAGGATACGAAATATGATTTCGCGCTAATTTTGAAATTTATGTAAAATGTGATGCATCATATGCTTGTTCAACAAATGCATCCATATTTATTTGTGTGATATTGTTTATTATATAATAATACCTGTGTTTAGAAGATGAAGCTGACTAGTAACACCATTTGAGTTAGTCTGAGTTTCTAACTATGGCCAAACAATTAGATCATCTGTTTAGAGTTTGGATTAAATAAAGAAAAATAGAGAATGCACACTGATTTTAAAAGCCAAAATTGAGAAAAACTAGTGTGTTTAGAGGAACCAGGAAAATATGTACAGTATTTGTGGTTTCATGAGGATTATATGGAGAGTTTAATGGTTTTCATCTGATCAGCAGATCAAAAATTAAATATGTAGAGTGCAAATTTAATTAAGATAAAAGCACTTGTATTAATGACATGACAGTTGTTGATTAAATTATCAGGAAATGAATGGTTTAAATACTTTGAATTATTCATATAAAATGGCGATGAAACATATGATAATGTTATCAAAAAAATTCAAGTAACATGGATAAATTGGAGTAATAGATTTAGTGTATTAGTGATAAAAAAATTTCACTCAGATTTAAAAATAAATTTTATAAAATACTAATAAAAAAGTAATGTTATATGTTATTGAATGCTAGTCTAAAAAATAAATAAAAAAATATAAATAAAATAAGTATCACTGATATGAGAATACTAAGATGGATGAATGAACGTACAACAAAAGGCGAAATCAGAAGTGAAAATATTCGTAAGAAGGTTGAAGTAGTTTTAATTAAAAATAAGCTCAGAGAAAATTGAATTAAATGATTTAGAGATATAAATTGTTAGCAAATGAAAGGTATAGCAAGGAGAGCTGAGTTGTGGGATCTTGCACATTGAAAAAAAATAAGGAATAGGGAGACTAAATAAGATAATAAAAAACTATCAAAAAGGACTTTATATATTTGAAAATAAATAATAATTTGTTATTTGATAAAATGCAATAAAACTATCTGGTAGGATAAATACTTAGTTGTTATTATTGTTGTTGCTGATGCAAGAGGAGTATCTACCCTCTATTATCTTCCTATCTAATAATAACAGCAATCCAAGTCGTTCAGTAACTTAAGCCCGCCCCGTCTTCCGTCTCCTTGGATGTGGCCATTTCAATAGAGACACCTTTACTTCATGGTTCCCTTTTTGGGTAATTGCATCCTTAGGCTCTGTTTGGCAATGGACTAAAAATCATGGCTAAAATTACCCATGGTCAAAATCTTAAATTTATTTTAAAAAATTTTTAAAAATTATTTTATATCTTATCTCACACAAATTCCAACATTAAACAATCACTTTATTTCACATCCAACACAATTCTCAATAAATCAATCAACTTTATTTCACATCATACACAATTTTTAATATAACAAACTTACTTTATTTTACATCATACACATTTTTCAAAAATCACTATAAATTCCAACCAAATCTTCTTTTTTTTTTTCTTATTACCAAACAGAGCCTTAATAATAATTGGGATTCCTTAGATTAGTGGCTTGGCACTTTGATATGCCATGTGTCAAGGCCATGGACCAGGGTGTTTGTATTGGCATCAACATTAACTTATTCAGAATGAAGTTTTTGTTAGAATCTGAAAATAAAATCGATGCAAGTGGAGATTAAACACGAGTTAATGCATAGATGTATGAGGCTTACATGCATCGCGATAGGCTTGGTCTATATCTTATGTAAAACTCCAAGGTTGAAATCAGTCGATTCTATTCGAGGAACTTTGTGTGGAAATTAACAAGTACAAAGAGAAGGTTACTCGTAATCAACCCGGCTTCAGTTGAGATATTAGAGATGAATTTAAAATCTCTCACTAGAAAGATTTGATTTCATTTCACTCTTGGATGAAGAAAGCAGCAGCTGCTGCTGCTATTATGCATATAACTGGGAACAGAGAGAGAGAGAGTGTGTGTGAGAAAGAGAGAAAAAAAAAATATTTTAAATATTTTATAAAATTTTAATATTTAAAATATTTAAAAATAGACCTACTTGATATGATATATGTGACTCTAGGTTAAAATATTAAATTTTTAAAATCATAAATTTGTGTTCAAAAATTTAAACGTAATTTAACCAAAAATTAATGCTTTGTTGAGTATTTACTAGAATACGTGGAGAGAGAGAGAGAGGGGAGGGAAGGGAAGTAGATCGCTCCTTCACCCTCAACTTTCAGTGAAAAGTGAGAGAGAGAAAAATATATTGAGCATTTTATAAAATTTAAATATTAAAAATTTAAAAATAATTTTGATTGATATATATATATATATATATATATATATATATATATTTACAAGTCAAGTGTGAATTTTTAAAATCATAAATTACGTGATATTATGAGTTAAACTCAATAGCTCGAACATAACTATTCTTAATTTTAAATTAGTTGGGTTAATCGTGAAGAGTTTTCTTCCCTATTCAACATTGTAGTTTTATATTTATTTTTTTGTGTTCATATCTGAATTTGCTAGTACTGTTCGATTTTTTATTAGATTTTGGGTTTGATTTAAAATGTATTTATTTAATTTCGTATTCCGTATTCTATTTACATAAAAAAAACTGTGATTGCACGCATTAAGAAAAAACAAGCGCAGGACTGCAGAAATAAAACGTAAATTTATTTTTTAATATATATATATATATTATTATTATAATATTTAAATTTGAATTTATATATCTTAATACATAATTAAATATAAATATAAATTTTAATTGCTAATACGTTATCAGCTTTAAAAAAAGTTAATGTAGTACCAGTTTATATTAACAACTTTAAATATTCAACAAATATAATAAAATAAAATAAATAAAACTATTGTTTGTAATATAAAATATACTGAAAACTTGGTCCAATCTAAAGTAGTTATGTGTATCAAAAATAAATTATCATAAAAATTATCAAAATAAATAAATAAATAAAAATCTATCAAAAAAAAAAGTAGTCAAGATAGACGGCCGCATGCACATCACAATTGAGCAGTGACTCATAATTAATGACAACCCGAAGAAACCTAGAAGGAAAAAAAAAAGCAAATTAATTCAATAATCATAAAATATAAATAATAAGGATAAATTGCATTTAGGCCTCAAAATTAGAGTGCATTGCAAATTAATTTTAATTTTTTAAAAATCTTAATTTTGCATCTAAGAATGTAAAAGTGGTAAAATTCTAATCCCTGTAATAAAAATCGTATAATTTAATTTTTTTATAATTTGAATAATTTATATATTTTAAAGAATTATTATATTTTTTATCTTTACTATTTTTTAAAAATTAAGTTACCTTCTTTCTTTTACTTTTTCTGTACCAAAAGTTTAAAGTGATAAATATTAGTATTAATATCACAAAAATATTTTTTAAAATATCAAAAATTAATGATCAGATATAACCTTAAGACTAAAAAAAAGAAATAACTTTATGCATAATAATAAAATATTAATAATTGACACAAATTGAATCAAATGATAGTATTTTTATAATCTCAATAACCCAAATTAAAGTTTTTAAAAATTAAAATCAATTTATAACACTTTTTTTTACCTCAAAGGTCTGGATATAATTAAATAATTATTGTAGATAATGAATTTCTAATATAAAAAAATAAAGAATTTCTATAGGTTAATCTCCATTCAAATAATTAATTTGATATAAATTGATTAAAAGTATACATTTTAAAATTAATTGACCTTAATTGTAGTTCATTTTATTTATTAGCTTAAAAAAGTCACATATAAATAATAATAATTTATATTCATATTTAAATTTATTTTTCGATATAATCTCTATGGCAAGTAATGCTTCAAATTTCTCATAAATAATAAACTTAAATTTTAAATTTATTTAAAATTTTAATATAGTAATAGTATTATATAAAAATTATTTTTATTTATTTGATATTATTATTATACAAAAATTACATAGAAATTTCAATTAAATTTTAAGTTAGTAGTTACTTGTAAGATTATATAATATACATATATATATATATATATATGTATGTATAGATATATGTTCATTTTTGCCTAAAATAAATAAAAGAACGATCACATAATCACAATCCGATGTTGTTTTGACTCATTTAATAACAAAACGCCAATTCCAAAAAAAAAAAAAAAATATTTTTTATTTTTTTTATTATGCTACGAAACGTGGGTTCCAGGGCACATTGATTTCAGTCTTTAATTTTAATGGTTAGATGTGAAATACCATTAATTTTTATTTTAAAATTTTATAAAATATAACGTAATATATTTTAATTTTAAAATTTATATATAATTTATATTTTATTAATTTAATATTAAAATTTAACTTTAATGCGATTGTAAAATTGGGCAAACAGTGTTAGGATTTGGAGTTGGTTAAATTTAATAAAATTTAAATTTAAATTTTTATGAGAATATTTTTGTTGAGAAATGTGCTGGTGTGAAATAAAATTAATTGTTATGTTGAGATATGTAGAAAAAATATGATATAAATTAGTTATTATTTTAATATATTTATTAAATTTAAAAAAAATTAACTTTTCATTTTAAATGTTTGTATAATATAAAATATAATTAAATTTAGGGTAAATTGCATGGGAGCCCCTGAGGTCAGAATGACGCTGCAAATAGGTCTCACATTTTGAAAAGACTAGATTTGGGTCCTCGAGTTGTATTTGCGCTGCCGTTTGGTCTCATGTTTGAAATTTGCTGGCTTTTTACTATTTTATCCTCAAATTTTTTACTCATTCTCCATATTATTCTAAAGAATTTCAAAAGAGTTATAAGGACATTTTGGTCCATATAAATATGACTAACAGTCAAATCTAATCGTTATTGTGTAATTGAACTATCCAAAAAGGTGATATTTAAACTAAGGGACCAAATGACAGTGCAAACACAAACTCGGAGACCTAAATCTATATTTTTCAAAACATGGGACCTATTTGCAGCGTCATTCTAATCTCAGAAGCCTCTGTGCAATTTACCCTTAAATTTAATATTAAAATTTAGATATGATTGTGATTTGTTAAATAAAAACTAATAAAATTAATTTTAATATGATAAACAAAGACAAAGAAGATGGGGTTTATATATATTGGTTAGGAAAATTAAATTGAATTTTAAGATATTTTTATTGTGTTACCATTTTCATGTTTTAGATGGTAGATGAGATTATGTTTGAATAAACATGTCAAAATATTTTATTTTATTTTTAAATAAATGATTTATTTTGGTTTGACTTGATTAAAAGGATATAAAAATATAATAGACCCTAAATCACCGCAATTACTTCTAATCATATAAATAAATAAAAAAAGTCAAAAATAGTTTTTCTGAAAATAATAAAAAGAAGTTAGTGGCCGGACAGGAAGAGCAGCATTTGGTTTAGTTTTATTTATTTGGATATTAATATTATTTACATATTAATTCTAAAAAAATATTATTTACTTATTGATATTATTTTTAAATTATTATTTATTTAATTTAAAAGATGATAATAAAAAATTACTCTAATTTTACTTACTGCATTGTGATATTTTTATGTTAGGCGATACTCGTATAAATTTTTATAATATATTTTTAGTATATTATTACATTAAATAATTACTTTTTAATATAATATAATATAGCAATAATAACAAATCAAATGTTTGAGCTCATAATTTAAAAAAAGGAACATTTACATGATGAACACAAAATTTAAATTAATTTACGAATTTCATCATAAACCTCAAAATATTACAGATATCATATCTAAAACAGTTATTTTTTCGTTTTTCACATCCTGCAGTAAATTCTATCAGAAGATTTAACCATAGTTAATTCTCAACAAAATCTCAACCATTACTCGCATCGTTTAACCATCGACCTTCATGTTAGGGCATCGCGGAGCTGCATTGGTTCCGGCGATAACATATTCACGCGAGCATCACTCAGATGTTTGCATCTTCTTCTTACGCATGCATCGCGAGCGGGCATCAGACCTTTTTGAAGCCAACGACGACAGAACTCTGAAGCTGCAGGTGAGGTAATTTCATATCCATCATTACCTTCTGAGTGACGCTCGCGCGAATACGCGGCTGTTGGAACCAATGCAGCTCCGTGATGCCCTAACATGAAGGTCGATAGTTAAACGATGCGATTAATGGCTTAGATTTTGTTGAGATTTAATTATGGTTAAATCTTCTGATAGAATTTACTGCAGGATGTGAAAAACGAAAAAATAGCTATTTTAGATGTGATATCTGTAATATTTTGAGATTTATAATGAAATTCATAAATCAACCTAATTTCTGTATCCATTGTGTAAATATCCCTTTAAAATAAAAAAAATAAAAAAGACTCCATTAATTTAGTGAGTTATGCATTCAAAGGTGAGTTTTGGTAATTAAGTTCTAATTATAACTTTTGTTTGTTAATTTAATAATATGGATTATTTTAAATATTTAATTCATCTTGTAGTCACACCACAGTAATCTCAAATTGATTTCATTTTCTTGTAATATTTATTTTTATTTTTATTTTGATGTTTATCATAAGTATTTTTTTCTATATGCGAAGCCAAAAATACAAAATGCCTGAAAATTTAACAAATAAATTTTATTATCTTAAAAAAAAACTCATTCGCATTCAATATCTGCAAGCACCATCGATCCAAAAAGAAAAAAAAAAATTCTAAGTACCCATATGTCAAACGAAAGGCTAATTACAATTCTATCCCTATCTTTTGAAGAAATTTACACAACGGACCATGCAGATCACGGGGAACAGAACAGAGAAAGAAGAGGAGGAAGAAGAAAAGCAGCTCCGCCAATGGCTTCAGTTATTCAATTGGAGGGGCATGGGCTTAGCCATGGCCCTCCTCCTCCACAAAAAGTTCTCATTCTTCGGCTCTGGCGCCACTGCTCCGCCGCCACCCACCAGAATCGGTGCCGAGTGAGGAATGATCACCTCCTCCTCGGGGTCCTCCATCGCCGCCGCCGCCGCCTTCCAATCGAACTCCGCGAGCGTCTCGCGCCCGCTGGCGAACCGCCTCATCCGCCCCA
Source organism: Apostasia shenzhenica (assembly GCA_002786265.1). Classification (NCBI taxonomy): domain Eukaryota; kingdom Viridiplantae; phylum Streptophyta; class Magnoliopsida; order Asparagales; family Orchidaceae; genus Apostasia; species Apostasia shenzhenica. Next base: position 4,605,108 of record KZ451979.1, read on the forward strand.
GGGCTGGCGCCTGTGTCGGTGCAGGGGGACGCGGCCTCTTCTCCTTCTCCTTCTCCACCCCCTTCTTCTCAAAAAAGGCTGTTTTCTTCTTCATCATCTTCTTCTTCTTCAGCTGCTCGGCGGCCGCCGCTGCCTTCTTTTTGTGCTTGATCTGGCCGATGCAGGTGACCTTGGGTGAAGTGGGTTCGTTGTCGCCGGCACCGCCGACGTCGCTCTTCTTCCTGAACCCGGACTCCCGAGGGAAGATGGAGGCTATTTGGCCGGAATACCCCCGCGGTGGCCGCCGATCCCCACCGCCTCCAGCGGCCCGGGGGCTGTGGGGATGGCTTGTGATGGTGAAGCTGGCCGCCTTCTGGAGGTATTTCAGCATGATTTTCCCTTTTGATGTCGGTGCCTTTTCCATAGGAGCTCTGCAACTCTTCTCTGTAGAACCAGAAGGAAAGCAGAGAGAGAGAGAGAGAGAAATGGGAATGAGGGAGGAGGAAATGGTGAGGAAGAAGATGAAGGCTTTGCGCACGTGCAGTATAATGAACGGGTGGGAAAATCTAAGTGGATTTGGCTTCTTCAAAGGGTTTTGGTGGGCGTTTGAATTCATCTTAATTCTTCCTTCCTAATCAGAGATAAAACTCTTTTGATTAACATTTGACCGTCATTTACTTTCATTTTACATATTCATCCTCCCAACTACGTAAAATTGTCGTGTTCGAGCCCGCATATACTACAATGGGCCCCGCACTTGACGGCAAGCGATAGAGCAAATGGCTGAACAGTCCATTCAAGTCAACATTGTGGCCTGACAGGACAGTCCGATCATCTCGAGCCATTCGATCAAACTAATGAGATGGTCTAATCAAATGGTTTGATCAGGCAATTGGCGCGGCCATGCTTGACAAACAGCGCGGAACACTCAAAACATCTGATCACGCCAAATTGTTGTTAGCGTAAGTATGGCTAATGGTCCAGCTGTCCACTATCGAGTTCCCTTAAAATAAGAGAATGCAAAGGACAATTAGGATGAACCTCTTGAAATTAATGTCACCCAATCATACATCACTCGAGTCCCCTTTAAATTAATTACAGTTAAGAGCACAAAAATAGCATGAAGTAACGAGAGAAATTGCTTTTCTATCTTCTTCCTATCACTTGTCACGTAACATACCTTATCCAAGTTAGATAGAAAAAATGAGAGAATGCTAAAGAAAGTATGTGTAAAGTGTTATTTGTGCACTACTAAATATAAAATAAAGCTTTATATTCTCTTAAGCAATTTTCATTCCAAATAAAATATAAGGAGAGAGAGAGAGAGGGAAGAGTGGAGTGAGATGCCATGCACCGTGCATGCTCGTGAAAGAGACAAAATAAAAATATAGAAGTAAAATTATAATTAAAAATTTATTATTATTTTTCGTTATGTATTTATTAATAAAGAATTCATATCATAATTGATTCGATAAGTTTTACGATGGCTGTCGACTGCCTAACGCAACCCTCCGAGTTTCTCATCCGGGACTTGTGACCCAGCAACGGCGCGTTTATGGTGCTGAATGCTGGCCTGCAAAGAGGAAACGTACAAATAAAATAAATGTTACAGAAATGAGGATGCTAAAGTGGATGTGTGGATATACACGAAAGAATAGAATAGAATGAGAAATGAGTATATCCGAAAGAAAATTGGTGTTGCACCAATTGAGGATAAACTTAGAGAAAGTCGGCTTAGATGATTTAGACACTTAAATCGTAGGCTGATTGAAGCTCCAGTTAAAAAAATTGAGTTATTGAATTTTGCTTATATACAAAAAAAAAATATAACAAGAAACTATAAGGAGTGATCTTAGTTACTTAGATTTAGATAAGAATTTGGTAACTGATAGAGCGCAATGGAAACAAAGGATTCATATAGTCGACCCCACCTAGTGGAATTAAGGCTTAGTTATTGTTGTCGTTGTATTTATTAATAAAAATTATTAAAATTAGCTTATGTGAAATATTTAACCATCTTAGAAATCTAGATATTAAAATTTCAAAATATAAACTTATATGACATTACATCTTAATTCTAAAGACTCAAATGCAATTTACTGTTAAAAGTTAAACCATAACAAATAGCGAGTTGAAGTAATTTTGCTTTAAACTTAAAATTTTTAATTTTTATTTTATTTTGATTCAAGTTTATTATTTTTTTAAATTAAATTGAGCTTAATTTTTATTTTTTTTAAATGTTTATTTTGTGCTGCATATTATATATAATTTTTACTTCAACAAAAAGATATGATATGAGTGAAGTTCAAGTAATTTTACTTCTAACTCAAAGATTTTAAATTTAATTTGATTTTGATTTAAATTTATTAAATTGTTTAATTTTGAGTTAGTTTTTTAATTAAATTGAGCTTAATTTTATTTTTTTATCAAATATTATCAAATATTTATTTTGCGCTATATATTTCATATAATTTTTAAATAAATTTATATGCATGTATTATGTAAGTGTTGATACACAAATCTTATCAATTTATATCTTATATTATTAATAATTTATGTACATAAAAATTCTTAATATATATCCAAAAAGTTGTTGTACATATTATAAAATTAATATTAATTAATTATAAGTTGAATTAATTTTATTTTGAGTAAGTTGATTTCAACTCACAAGAAAATTGAATCAAATTAGAGATGAATAAAATCTAGCCAAATTTTAAAAAAGTATTGAGTATTTTACGCACCCTTATAAGCTCCATCTAATTATTAGCAGAATTTTATCGAGTAGCAAAAATCTCGTCAAGTTGGACATGTAATTCTATTTCTTGCTAATGTTTGGTAAAAGAATGGATTTTTTGGGGCGCGAGAAAATTTTTTATTATTTTAATAATATTGCATGAATTAAAATTATTTAATTATTGAGAATTATATTAAATAAGAAATAAAAATAATTATTTTATTAAAATATGTGCAAAATATCAAGTAAAAAATTAGTTTTTAATATTAAAATTTGTGTGAGAAATAAATAAAATTAATTTTGTTAATATTAAAGTATGTTTATAATGTGAGATAAATATAAAAAATTAGTGTGATAATTTTAAAAAGATTGAATTAATTTGATGCCCATGCCAAATAGTTAATACCAGTCATTTTCATTATCACTCATATATAATTTTATTATACATTGATTTCATTATTTTTGGAGAGTAGGGAGAGGCCTCTCAATATGAAATAACAATAGGCTTTTTTAAATGATAAGGTTAAAAAAAATACTTCCTTGTGCCATTATTGTTGGCATAGTGAAATTTATTCGAGCGATTGTGTAACATTTCATGATCCTATTGTAGAGGTATTGCCCGCTTTGATTTTAAGAAAACTGCGTGACTTGAGCACTTTCCATGAAGTCACCCATCTCAGTGCTACTCTAGCTCAAAATCATATTATCTACTTATACTGTTTAGGATCTTCCTCTCTTTTCGATGTGAGATAATTCATTTTTGTGCCCCTCTCACCACTCATTATTCAGCCTAGAAACTTGCCAGAAGCAGCATTTTACCTCAGTAATTCTTTCTCTTAGGACATTATCCTGCGATCACTCTCCGCCCTCTTTGGCCACGGGCGTCATAGAGTGATCTTGAGAGTAAAAATAATGTTGGTAGAGAAGGGGGCTCAATTACATTCTTAACGCCTCCAATAACTTTGATTACTATTTTGTGGTGGGGGAGGAAAGATTCTGAAAGAAGGAATAAGTGGGAAATATTAGAAATGATAGTCCCCTGATAGTTTTAGTTAATTCTGAATCGAGTTTATTTCAACTTGATCATTTGAAATAGAATATAATCACCTTGAAAATAAAAGTTTATAATATTCATATAGATGCATAACATGCATTGCATGCAATACATGAAATGAATATGTAGAACATTTGTGTTAGGAACTGTGGGCAGTTCATTCCTCCCATGAGCCTACTCAAATTGGGCTATCGGGCACGAAATGAGGCCTAAGTTGAAGACAGTAGAGGAACCGAAATTGGTCCAACATCGTGGGAGTAATATTTCGTTTCAGGTACCAAATCATTCGGCGCTTAGCCATTGACTGTCATGTGTGCATCGGTGATGGGCCCACCCACACATGGTTGCAGTGGGCCTATGCACATAAGGCGGTCAACAATTCTACGTCTAAATCTAATATTTTTCCAATTATGAGGAGGGAGGAGAAAGAATTAATGAATGCATTACTTTTAATTATCACAAAACAAAATGAAATAATGCTTATTAAGAAGGGTATTTACATGTATGATATTTAAACTATTAAATTTACTGATAGGTTCTTGAAGTTCATCCATTATTATATTTTAATTTATACCTTTTGAAATCATTCACTTTGGTCCTTATTTTGAAATTATAAAGATCAAATAGGTCCTTATTTTAAATTTTAGGGCCCTCAAAGAAGGGTTTTCAAAAGCATATATAGATTAAAATATAATTATTAGGAACTTATCAGTAATTTTTTCTAAAATATCATAAATTATTGACATCAAAATCACATTTTTATTATTTGTGTTAATTATTTTTCTAACCAAAAGGACCAAAGGATAATGAATTCCCAAAGGTGATCAAGATTTAATTTATGGAATTTAAACATTAAAAATTTAATATTTAAATGAGATAATCTCAAGTATTATATATATATATATATGTAATTATCTCTAAATCTTGTTATTTGTTATATTATACAAAGAAACTTTAAATAAAATAAAAAGAAGAAATTATTCAATTTTTGTGGAAGGTCTCTAGCTAGAATATTTTGATCTATACTTAATTTATTTAGTTTAGGCATGGATGTGCTTTTCAACATTTATTACATGAATATAATCCTTATAAATGGCTTCTTTTTGTAATAATAATATAAATAATATTCAATGATAAATTAAAGATAATGCATAAAACAAATAAGAATGTGGGAATAGGGAAGTGCTTATTTGAAGAAATGCAATAATAGAGATATTTATTCAAATAAATGCATTTTCCTAGTATATTTTTCTATCAAATAGAAAAAGACTTTTCTAATAAATTACATTTGAGTTCATGAACTCTAACATATCTTCTAGATAGGTCTACACCTTTTACTTGTTTCTATTAGCTCATATTACTTTTTTTTTTCATATTTCATGTAAGTACGGAGAGGAATGTTTAGAAATTACACATCTCACTATAAGAGCATAAGTTTCTAGAATTATTTCATGATAAGATTCATCTGGAATTCATACTTGCATAAAATTATAATTAACGATTAATAGAATGTCTATGTGATGTTTGAAGTCGAAGAGGTTGGAGCTAGTCTTTAAATGATGCCCCGAAGAAGAAATTATTGATCAACGAATGAATCATAGCAGGCTTCTAAGCAGTAGAACAGTGTAAGAATGAATTATCTTATATCGTAAAGTAGAGTGGAGATCTTGATGTATAAATATAAGAGAATGATCATATGATATTGAGACATCTTTTTGAGGTTGAAATCATAAAATTAAATATGAAAATATACCAGAGTAGAATGTTTAAGGCGGCCTAAGCCAAAGGAATCTATCTATAATTTACTTTTTTCTTCAGGCATTTTAAAAGTAAAACCCTTAAACAAGTTTTCACAAAATCAAGTGCTCATATTAGAGGCAAATCTAAGTTTAACTCTCAAATCATGCAAATAGGTTTGCATAATTTTATATGCTCAACAGCTCAACTTTAATGCAACATAATGGGAAGATCTGCCTTAAAAAAATAATCCATTTAATCCAAAAAAAAAAATTTAAAACAAGAAATTGTATACCTACCAACACTATTGACCTAAATAGAAGAATATATAATTAGACGATTATAATCATAAGAGAATCACAAGCAATATAACTACACTGGAATAGATATCGAGATGATGAGTATGTGCCAAAGAGAGCAAGAGGGCATCAGCGACCGTGAGGTTCCTTCACATAGAAGAGATCAATGAAAGAAAAGTCGGCCTTTATAGTTTCTTATTTGTTGAGAAGCATTGATCGGTCTTGTTTCAAACAATTGTTCACCTAGATGTGGTCAGCCCGACAATGAATTGGCCGATGAGTCGACTTTCGCGATCAACCTATTAGTATCTCATTGCGATTTGAATTTTAAAAGAATCATAATAAAGTGGAACTTTGGCAAAAGTATGGGGATTTGCACTGTTGAGCTGGATGGGTACTGAAAATGTTCATACTGTCATAAATTTATATACAATTGAAGTTGGATTCTAAAATAATACCTCAAGTTGTGTACCTAATAAATGTATAGATAAAGTATTTTAGGATAAGCCACCTATTACTTAGACACATTATATTTTATGCATAAATTTTAATTATATTTTATATCATACATATATTTAAAATAATTTTATTTCATATTTTACGTACATATTGAAATAATAACTACCTTAAATTACATTTTCATACATTCTAATACAATAATTAACTAATTTTCACATTATAAATAACTCTAATAAAAAATATTTTTATTTAAATTTAGCTTTAATCTTGTACTGAAAATTAACTTTTGCAAATAAATGCATGTTAGGTATGCTTGTATGTTAAATTGCATGCAGGCTCCTGAGATCTAAGGGCATTGCAAATTGGTCCTAACTTGTTAAAAACTTCTGTTTGAGTCATTGAGGTTGTAAAAATTCTACAATTTACCTTAAATTATTACAATTTTTAATAAGTTGGGGCCAAATGCAATTTTTAATAGAATAAAGGACACCTCTTTCACCAGAGTTTTGCATGATCCTTACTGACGATCGTGACTATTGTACCTAATGTACTTGCTTTACTTTTTATAGTATTTTACGTTTCGACCGAATTTCAAAAAAAATTGCTATATATATGAGTTTTGTTAAACATTATAAATCATCTACAAGTGGTTACCTGAATATTTAGTCATCCAATTAGCGCTTGCCATATCAGCATTGGGTAGGGCCCTTTTCTGATGTGACGAGCACTAATTGAGGAGCTAAACATTCGGGTGTCTAATGTTTTTACCATTTATAACAGTTAATTATAAGCTATAAATAATTTACATAATCATATCTTTTTTCATAGTAGTTTTTTTCACAATAATTAACTTTCTCTAGTTATCCTACTAAGCTCGAAAACAATTGAGTGCATTATTGCTATCCATTGTGAAAAAAAAAGTTATTAGGTTCAACAGCCATGTTAGTAGTGGGTCCCACCTAATGCTGATATGTCACTCTTATTGATTTATTGAATGTTTCGTCGATCAAATGCAAAGATGTTCACAAAAATGTTTAGATCATGAAATATTACATGACTATAATTAGAGATGACAAGATGAAAATAGAGAAAAAAAATAATAAGGACTAAAAAAAAGAGAAGAGAGAAGAGCGAAGGAGAATAAAATTTTAAAGAAATTTGATTCATGTTATGTTAATATTATATTATATTACCCACATATATTGATAATTAGATATTATTTTTTTTAATTATAATTTTATAATTTTTTATAAATTTATCTCAGTATATTATTAAATTAATTTTTTTATATAAATAATATAATATAATATTAAAATAATAATTAATTAACGAACTTTTATATAATTTTATCAAAATGATTATTAAGTAAATAAAAAATATGGAGAAAAAAATATTTTATAATGATACTAGATGATGACATCTTTAAAATATTAATTAAATAATTTATCTCTCAGCTAATATTTTAGTGATATATATATATATATATATATATATATATATATAATTAGGTAGAGTAATAAATTTAGTCTGAAATTTAATATTAGAAATGGAATAAACTACACAGCTTTTGAGTTGGATCCAATCTTCCACACAGGTTCATATTTAATTAAATTATTTTATATGGATCCATAGGTCTCTTAATGTTTTCACAATTTACTTAAAAATAATTTTTTTATTATAAAAATAAAATATTATTTTAAACTAATACAATAAAAAAATGAAAATAGAAAAAAATATATATTATGATGAACGGAACTGAAAATCACCGGTGCAAAAAGAAAGAAATAATTATGAAAACTCATAATACTTTATATATAAATAAATGAAATTGATATAAATTTAATAAACTAAATATTTAAATAAAAATTTAAAGAAAATATGATTAAAAAAGTTTTAAGTGAAATGTTTTGAAAAAAATATGATTTTAGAATGAAAAATGTGATGTAATCTACCATTATTAAAATGCTATTAGTGAAAACTCCTGTATCACGTGGGAAAAATTCAACTCATTTTGATAGCAAATCCTGTGGCAGGTCAAATAAAGTGTTTTGTTTTCAAAAAAAAAAAAAAAAAAATCATTTTGTGATTTATTTTCATTTTGCATAATTTTATTTTATATGTCATATCAAAAATAATATTTTATATAACTAAATTTTTTTATTTTTTTACTTTCTATAATTTTTTATCATATATATGTTCTTTAAAAGATTATATAAAATAAAAACTATTCATAAAAAATTTAGGTTAAATTGCATTTGGGCTTGCATTGCAGGGTGGTTCTAATTTTTAAAAACTCTTAATTAGATTTTTATTGTTATAAAAGTATTATCATTTTGTCCTTAATTTTTTGCTATTAAGATTATTTTTATTATTAATTTTTTAGTTTGTAATAATATAATTTTAAAATATTAATATATTTTAAATCTTTTTTGATGTTTTTTTTTAATTTAGACCATGAAAAAAAAGGAACAAAAGACATTAAATTTATTTTAAAAAATGAGAATTGAGTGATATAATGGTTTTTTAACTGCATAAGTAATTTAAATTAGTTAAAAAATAATAAAATTTCATATTTTTTTTTAAATTTAGCAAAAATGGCTAAAATTATGAAAGAGCGACTAAAATTATAATTCTATTATAATTTTATATGGCCAAATTTGAGATGTAATTATTTCAAAAGTATTTTATTAGTATCAATTTTAATTGCCTTTTAGACTTAAGGGGTTTGAATACAATTTACTTATTTTTTTTAAAAAAAAATAATAAAAAAAGGGAGAATCAATGAGGAACAGCTCGCAAAACTCAAATTTTTTTTCCTCTCATCGTCATCTCTCAAAATTTTATTGAGTTCAGCTACCTGATCGTGACATGGCTGATCAGTAGGTAGCTCTACTTCGTCATGGGCACTACTGGCAGGTCGAACGCCATAATTGGCCAACAGGCCTAACAAATCTGCTCTCTCTCTCTCTCTCTCAGCGCCCAACCCGTGAGCTGTACGTATGCTAGCTATATATATGGAGGCAGCGCAGTAGCTTTAAGGCCCCGAGAAAAGCATGGATATTGCGGACGCCTCTTCTGCTTCTAGGGTTTGGAGTGACGGGCAAAATGCATGGGGAAGCTCCATGCTTGCCGAAAGGATTGGAAGATTCACCTGGGTCACCGTTTGCTTCATAGTGGCGATCGGTTCGGGTTTTTTCACTCATTTCTCTTGCCTTCTGTTGCTATTACTCGGCTCATATTCTGTATTCGGGACTTGGGTACTTCTATTTTCTCAATGAAAATTGGTTTTCTTCATGCTTTGCTACAGTGGGTTCTTTCATTGGGGCTATAACAGGTGGTGTGATAGGCCTTGCTGCCGAGTGTGGGTTCTTGAGGAGTTCAGTGGTCGGAGCCATATCTGGAGCTGTTTTCTCAATTGAAGCTATCGATTCGGCTTGTGTCCTTTGGCGTTCTAATGAATCAGTGGCTTGGAGCATTGTTTACATGGTGAGCTGCAGAGTATATGCCGTTTGAATCCAAATTTAGGTTGGGATTGAGCGTGGGTGTATAATCGTTTCACATGCTTCATTTCTTTTGCTATTTGGCTTGATTAGTTTTTCAATTGCAAGTTTAGTACTTTTTTTCTTGATCAAAGGCTGTGTTTGGCTGTTTGCATCCAAAACCTCTGGTTAATATTGTTTAACTTAACCTGCTTAAAGTGCTTAAGCGATGAATTGGGAAGTTAACTGTAGGCAAGCTGCGAAATATCTTATTAGAGCCCAGTTAGCAAGATGCCAAAATAGCTGAGGTTTAAATGGCTTTTTTGATTTAAAAACTATATAATTTATTGGGATAATTACAAGATGCCACACTATTTAGCTTTATTTATGCATTACTCGTCCATTCTTAGTTAATTAAGCTATGCACACTCAAAACATTAGAAAATCTTACATACACACACTTTAACTTGTTTTCACTATAATTAGTAATCATAATTTTTCAATAACCTAACTATAGTTAGGTTACAAAAAATCTGAGTCGTTCATTATATTATTTTAAGGATATTTAAATATATTTTGAGTGAAAATCCTAAAACGTTAATGTTTAGGTGGTGGCAAGGGAAGAGACGTCCGCGATGTGAATTGATTTTAGGACAGATTTTATTTGTATATTTTTTCTTTATTGGCCAGTTTTCGACATCATATATCATCGTTGGTCTTACTACTATTTTATAAAATTTACTTTTAAGTCTAGATGAAAATTTTCTATCGTACAACATATGAGAAGTATTTTTTTCATTTTTTTCATCCTATTTGGATCTTGTTAACAACATCATTATCTATTTCACCATCATTTTGTATGATTGATCTAAAATATTTAAAGCGCTCACTCTTCTTGATAATTTAGTTATAAATTATCACATTACTAATATGACTACTTCTTTTTGACTAAATATGTATTCCATATATTTAATTTTTGATCCACTGAAACAAAAACTTTTAGATTTTAAAATATTTCTTCATAGCTCCAGTTTTGCTTTGGCTCTCTGTTTAGTTTTATCAGCAAAGACAATATCAAGTGCGAAGAGTATACACCAAGGCACCTCATCTTGAATATATCCAGTCAGGACTTCCATAACCAAAGCAAAAAAATATGGACTTAAAGATAAGCCTCAGCTTTAAGTCCGTATCCAACAAATTATCTAACAAATTTTGGTTATGGAAGTTTTGATTGGACATTTCTTTCTAATTATATCATGCTTAAACAAAACAGAGAAAGAGATTTAGAATGGGTGAGCCTGAGACTGATGTTTTTCAAGATGGAATCATTGATCTTCCTTTCAGCCTCCTTGAAGCATACTTTAGCTTGCAGACATGGCTTTGTAATTTAAGTGCACATTTTGTTTAAGTTAGAAGTTTCATTTTGGAGATGCATCATTTGAAAAAGGAAATTGAAATTTTACCCTTTTTTTGAGAAAACCAAAGCTATATTTATATGTTGATCTTTTCAACATCACATGCTTGCAGTTCTTTCATTTGTCAATCTTTCTTCCATCATTTTGTACTGCTGCACATATAAATGGTGGAAACTTCGTAACTCGGGTTTTACATTTGATCAAACAGATAGACATATTCTGTAGTCTTCTGAGTGGCAGGCTTGTCTGTGATAAGGTCGAACCTGTTCTCCACAGTGCAGTTCAGAATCAGGTATCCGTTTTGATTTCAGTTCAACCAGAAAGATACAAGTGTGAACTACTGCTAACAACTGTAATATTGAGATATTGCAGATTAGGGCTGCTACCTCACCCTTGTATGCAGATTTTGATTTTTTTGAGACAACTGGTCAACAAGGCATGCCAAGTGAATCACTGCAAAAACTGTTGAAGACTAGTATAACCAATGAAAACAAATTCGTTGTCACAAGGAAGACTGTGTGTTGTCTAGTTTGCCTGCAGGTCTGTGCTTATTCCTATTTGTTTGAGAGGTTTACATACTTGTTTCAATTCATCTAAATCATGAAATCTTTTGTACACTCAAAATGCATAACTATATGACTTGAACATGATGTCTAAAGTATTGCCGGCATTAGCAACTTCTAATGATGTGATGTATGTAAATATTCAAGTTAAACGCGTGATTTATATAAGTTCTCAAGATCCATGATCCGCGAAATTCTGACATCCTAATCTTGTTTAGAAGTGGTTCAACTACGTAATATTTACGGTTCGCAAGTGTGCAGAATGTTTGCGGTTATGGCACGTTTGTAAATCCCCCGTTATATTTTTTCGTGTGCACTCATGTAAATCGAAATTGCTGCACTGATGTTGAAGGCATGATCTCTATCATTTCAGGACTTTCAAATCGGAGAAACGGCACGACTATTGCCTTGTTGTCGGCATATTTTCCATTTACAATGCATCGATGATTGGCTAGTGAGACAAGGAAATTGCCCACTATGCAGGCAGGATTTCAGGGATTCTACCTCTTAGTAAATTTCATTTTGAATATGCTTTTCTTATTTTATGATTTCCTATACAGGTTTCATTGCTGAAATAGTAATATGCCATTCTTGTTGGTTGTTACCTCCTCCTTGTAAATATGAAATAAACATTTAATAATACATGATCTATTAATTTCTGGATCACCTTTCATTGTATATTTAATGTTTGAGTGTGTCAAAAGTGTTTAAAATTGTAGGCTTATAAATGGATATCTTTAGTTTGAGATAAGACTGAATTATATAGGCGAGCTTAAATCTCTTTTTGTTGTTTGTTTCGTATATAATTAGCGTGAGGGGTATTTGATTTAATGTTATCTAGATGTCAGTATGTTATTTCTAAACAATAATTCAATATTAAATATTGCTTCTTTTCTTTACAATTAGAGAATAACATTTATGTCATTTAATTTAGATGTTATTTTAGAGTAATAATCTTGTAATTTTTTATAATTTAAAATAACGTAACATAACATCATAGATTTATAATAGCATTGAACTAAACGCCCTCTAAAGAAGTTTTAGATCCCATTTTTGTTCAAATGTTCGATCAACTACTTTCTATTAATCAGTTCCCCAACCTACAAACTTGTTGATCGGGTTCAGAGTATTATTGTGCCTACGATGTAGCGCTTAACCAGTTGTCTTTTAACATTCACTTGTTTCAAATTGTCTTGTGCCTTTGATGAGGCTCGGATTGAACATCTTAAATTAAGGCAACTGTATTATTTCGGCCTTTGAAACTGAAACCGAATCAACTAAACATGCGGAAAATGTTAGGGACCTAGCTGGGAGGCTCTAGAAAGGTCTACCCGGAGGACACCAAATCTGTATTGAATAATTTTGTGATTTGAGATTTAATTTTTTTCAATATATATATATATATGTATATATGTATATATGTGTGTGTATGTTTTTTTTTATTGAATATGTATGTATGTTGGGATGACATATTTAGAACTATCCCTCATTGAAGATATTAAATATTCAATATGACATGATATGCTCAAATAACTCTTAGCCATTCATTTATGGTTTGAGTGGATTATTTGTATATTATATATATATATATATATATATATATATATAATGTACAAATTTTTATCAATTTTTAGGAGCATCTTTGATTAGAATAGAATATTTCGTATATGCATGAAATTCTTAATAGATGAAAATGATTTTGGCGACAAAAGATGTCCTAATTGTCGTGATCGAAAAGATCAATCAGCACTAAATAAAATTACACTTTTCACTGGCTTGTGAGTCTGTCAATTCAAATCATTTGAATATAAAATCTGAAATTTTTAATTATGATTAAAATAAAATTTAAATTAGAGTAAAATATTATGATGACGGGCATATGAAATGTGTAAAATATAATTTATATAAGTTTTTATCATCTTTAAAAATTAATGCAAAATTTGTAATATTTAATGTGATTGTATATATAATTCTTAGAGAAAAAAAATCAGTAAAAAAGAGAGTGTTGCTAATATATTGCTGCATCTACGGTGATCTACAACGAAACGCACTACTTTTTATTCCTTTTCGTAGGGAATTATTTTGAAAATCTAATTATCTATAACGTATTTCTAATTTTAATTATAAGCCAACATGACAACTTAATTGGAAAAATTTAGATTCCATTCTGATTCAATTCATGCCTTTTAAACAGATTGTGTTGTCCATACTGCATCAAATTCAAATTGACTCAAAATTAAGTTTGGAGGACAATTTTTTTTTTTTTTGTTGAAAAGTGGCAATACCATATAATTATAATAAAAAAATTACAGATATACAAGTATGAGAATGTTGCATAATTCATTGAGAAAAAAACATATCCATTTTCCAGTAAAAATCACCTAACGTCACATTGTGCACTAAAAAATCAGCTACACTATTGACGTTACGCTGTATATAACCAATTCTACAAGCAGCAAATAACAATAAGACATTCACAATATTATCTGGAATAAGATCCCGAGATATAAAATTAAATTGCCAAAGTCTAAGCCTCTTAAAATTTAAAGAAAATTCTTCTATGAAAACCTCTGCATTTCTATTATAAAAGTTTGGAGAACAATTAAGTCAATGATATTAACTGATTATGTCATCTTATTTTAAAAAAATAATTACTTAATTTAATATTATTTTAAATAATAGTATAACAGATCACAAAACTATAACTAATAATTGTCAACATCACTCATAATGGGGCAATTTGTTAGATGTCACATCTCTTATAAATAAACAAGATGAGTCAAGAAAGAGAGGTAATGTTTCCATTCCATGATAGAGAAGCTCGTATGCCCCAAAATTTAATTCCGTATTATGTAACTACCAAAATACATATATATAAATATATATATAATATATTATATATATATATATTATAAATCAATTGAAATGAAATAAAACACACTATGTAATCACCAGAATTTATGAAACAATAAAAAGAAAATTTGCAATAGTAGCACATTACTCTAAACATGAATTTTTTTTTCTAACAATACCCATTAATAGTGTAATTAGCAGAGTTAAAAAAGAAAAGAAAATTGAATAATTCTCAATGAGATTAGAGGCATAGAGAACCAAGCAGGTAAAAGGATCATATTGTAGCATCATGGTTTTGTGCCCCACAGAATTTACAGAAAGAAAAGTACCAAATATCTTCAGAAGAAAATATAAATAAGAAAAAAAGAGACATAATTAATCAAAAAGATGTAATAAGGTTCATTTTTGACACCTTGAGAAAATTCAAGATTATGCAGCAAAGATTTGATTCATATGAGATTAAATGACTGCAACATACCATAAAAAATCAAGCTAGATATCTGCTTCCTCTGATCTCTCACTTTGAGAACCTATTTAGCAGTAAGACTATGATTAACTCGGTTTTTATCAAAAAAGAAAAAGAAAAGAAGATTAACTCAGTTAAAATTAACGAAAAGTGTTTCCTTCTTTAGCCATTTTTGTTCGGGTTAGTGAGGAATTCAAATAAATTTCTACTTCAACTCAGTAGAAAGCTTTGAAATGTACCCAAAGGAGGGAACTCTTTTCTCATTAAGGTTAAAAAACTTGATATTAACTTCGCTACACAATTGAAAACGTGTTTACCTTTCACCATTGATGACAGCCTTGTGCATCAGTATCAGGATCCAGAGGGTGCAAGAGAATTGGGGGGAACAGTGATGCCGCTCCCTCTCAACGAGAGTGTTGGACCCTTAACAGAGCTTGCCCTGCTCACGAGATTCGGGTTGAGGTAGACGATGATCACTGTAATGTCGTCATGGAAATGCCGCCGGATGCCGCGATCAATCTTCTTCAGGTCTGAGTACCTCATCTCTCTCTTCTTGGCCGCTTCCTGGAGAGCAGTTTTCACAAGCTTCCTGGCACTTCCCTGCATTCAGATTTCATGGCAAAGGTGAAATGGTGATGTTAGCTCCAATGAAATGTAAAGTGAGTGCACATGAAAACAAGGGTTTTATGTGTTTCATGAGAATCATGTTTTCCATGAGCAATATGTATGAATAGCACAAGTGAATAGCACAAGTGAATAGCAGCTAAATCCATTAAAAATCAAGTTAAAATGATGAATGGCTTATGAACCCATAATATGTTGAAAAATTAAATGTTTATTGTTGGGAGTGCACACGAAGAATTGCTCACATTGATAGTGCTAGGGAGAACCAAAGGAAAGTTCTACTTCCATTTCCCAGATTATTAAAAATAATTTCTTTTTTTTTTTAACTACACTTAGGTTTTGAGTTAAAGGTATTCGTTCATTTGTATATTGGGATCAACAAATAGTATCTATTAGCCCCAAGACTGTTAATGTACATAGCCTGTTTGTTTGTAAGGCTTAAATTCAACAAGCTTAAAATTAAACTTAAATAAAGTTATTTTTTATTAAAAATTGTAAATGATGTGAAATAAAGTTAGTTATTATGTTGGGATATGTGAGGAATGTGATATAAAGTTAGTTATTATATTGGGATATGTGAGAGATGTGATATAAGTTAGTTATTATTTTAGTAATATGTGTAGAGTGTGAAATAAAGTTAATTTTTAATATTAAATTTTATGTATGATGTAATATGCATGTTTAAAATAAAACTAAGTTAATTTTAAAGTATCAAACAAACAGGTGGTTGATAACAAACTCAAACGTGGTGATCAACTAACATTGTGGTTTAGTGTTTGTGATAGATCAATTTCACAATGTATGTGTGTATCTATATATCTATATTGGTTTCACAATGTATAATAATATCAAGCTTAATTACAACATGTCTTAACAAGAACGTGTGAAGACTTCACAAGAATGCGTAAAAAGAAGATCAAGTTTAAAGTGTGTAAGTGTTGATCTCATATAGGATACTAAATTACTATATAAGGAGATCTTTCTAGATTGATTTTTAAAACATTACTTAATACTAATTACCAAAATCATTAAAATATTTTAATTCCTAATTAAAGGTAATGATTTGATTTAGAACTAATTGTGTCATCTCTTCTTGCCTAGAGAAGATTAATATAACATCCTTTATAACACCTTGAGACAAGGTAATTAATACTTGATTAAATATTTAATTTAATTAATGACATGAAATATTTTAAAATTTTAAATATCTTTGATATATATAGATATTAGAAAGTATTCAAAATAAAATGAATTGTAATCAATTCTATATTTAAAATACATCATAACAAAAATTCTATGAAATGATTAATCTTTAAATAGCAAATTAAAAATAATTTAAACTAAATGCTAATATGGAATATCTAACATTTGACTCATGTGATTAAAGACAATGGTTTAAACTATTTTAGGCACGAATACCTATCATGAAAATAAGTTAAAACCTCAATTTTAAAATTAAAATAATATCTATTTCTTACTGAAAAATTGAAATAATAAATTCAACATACACACAACAAATATTTTAAAATATAAGATATTATATCCTATATGCTAACTAATCACAAGTCGAAATAATCCGATGTTAATAAGAAGGTCCAATCGGGAATCTAATTTGTTACTGGACATACGTTGTAACATACATATAAACTTGTCTCCAAGCCCGAAGGCAAACAGTAATTTGATTGTAAACCGGACGTTTGTTCTTGGTGAAGGGTGAGCACAAATAAAATATCAAGCAATGGTTATCCAAATAGAAGTTTGATTTCATAAAGAGTACCTGATGAAGAAAGAATTACAAGACATTTGTTCTTTGAATGAAAGTCCAATTGAGGGAGAGCATCATGTAGTAAAACATTTCGGATGTCCGTTCCTCGAATGAACATTTTATTTGCTCATAGTTTAAAAAAATTAACTATTTTAATTTCCACTTTTAACTCAACTCATACTGACTTCCTAAACAACTATATAAGATTGAAATACCTATAAATACCTATCAATACTCATAAGATAAAATATAATCTCACATTAATAGTGCACATGAAGAATTATCTCACATTAGTAGTCAATAATAAATTATCACACTTAATATAAAAGTAATGACCCTAATCGCCAAATGAATGATGATGTAGTTACAGAGATCAGCAAATTTTATATAATAGAATAATCACATATTAATGCAAAAATTTTCATAATTCAATTTGTGATGACTAAGAAAATGACTCTTTTTAGGTTGGGTCGCAGTGCATCTAACAACCCCAATTATAGGATCACTATGAAATTCAGACTCATAAGTGGATCCAACATATCCTAAATTCTCATCTCTAGGATCTTTAAATTCGTCAGTGTTTCACCAGCCACATAAGTAGGTGGGTCATCCTCATAGGCTAGAGAATCATCCTTCTATTATATGATTATCATCCTCAGGGGACATTCGGATGCCATGTGACTGATGCCTTGACATATGAAATAGCATATAGAACGACCACCACCACTACAAAAGGTTTTTCCAACAACAGTCTTGCCCTTATTAATTACAGGAGGGTGGTTAATGGCCGGTGAGCCATTAGTTGGCTTAAATCCTAAAGGAGTGGACTTTGTAGGAGTTGTGGTTGAATGCAGATCGACTTTATAAAGTACGATTGACCTTTGATACCTCTCGAGATCTTGGACAACTTGATAAGCTTGCTCAAAGGTTGGGATTTGTCTCACAATAATTTCATGTTGTATGTCATCCTGAAATCCAAATCAAAATTTAGAAAATGTGACTTTCAGATTCTCGTGAACACTATATCACATAAGAAATTCATCGAATTTCGCGACATATTCAACAACAGTCTTATTGCCTTGAGTAAGCCTATGCCATTGAACTAATAGGTGATGCTGGTATTAGATAGAGACATACTTTCTCTAAGTTTCGCTTTAAGCTCATCCCACAATTTAATAGATTCTTGTCGACTGTGTTATAAGATTCGCTCAATATTATTTATGTAAAGCTTGACTTACCTGATGAGCTTCATTTTCGTAATTTAACTTTTCGATTTTCTGATATGTATCATTCATAATAATAGTCCATATCACCTTCCTAGTCTAAGTAAGCCATTGAGTCCAATAGACCGTTAAAAGTAGGGCCTCTACATTCATGTCATACCAATTATTTTCTTCTGTTTCACGTGTCACTCATGCGCAGTTCTAGATCCATAATTTTGTCTAGATTAATCGATTTCACTTTCTTAATTATTTTGGACCCCAAGTCAATCTATCCTACGGTCCATACGATCTAACTTAATCAAAATCTCAGCTAATGCTTTTTGGAGCTCAGGATCCATGCAACCAATTGGCTTTGGGTCGAAAATAGAATATTGAAAAATAGAACAAGTACGTATGAAATAAAATAAATATGAACTAATTAATGTAGATGTGAATATATCCTAACTTAACCTAAAGCTCTGATACCAAATTTGATGCCAGATAGATGAATAAGGATGTAATTTCAAAGATCAACAAATTTTATATAGTAGAATAATCACAAATTAATGCAAAAATTTTCAGGATTCAATTTTATGATAATTAAGACTAATTCTTTCAAATTTTTAAATAAATTAAATTGAAGGTAATTGAGAAATTACCAACTTAGATTATGGCTCAATTTGGTTTTCAACAAATTAAAAATAGGAAAATAAAATGGCAGGAGCTCACAATATTAACTCACAGTAATTAAATTATACTAAATAATGACAGATCGCATAAGTAGAACAAATTCAAGCAAATCTAAAGCTAGTAAAAAATCCAAAGTATTCAAGTTAACCAGATTAGAGATTTGATGAATTTTGTACCTAAGCCAAGAATATTGGGAACCACGATATAATTTTTCCAAAATTAGACTGGGGATTGACGAGAGCTCGATAGCGTAGTTGGCGATGGGAGCAGCTTCCCGTGCAACTGGCTCGTGTCACGCGTATGATGGTGCAATCGAGGATGGCGCAACTGGCATTCGCATTCAACACGAGGGTTACAAGGGGCCGCAAGGTGCGCTTGGCAGGGAATGATGAGGTGCGTTTGGTGGGGCGCTGCGATCCCCGTTCAAAGGGGTCGCCGCGAGGCACAGTCGGACTGGACGTCGTGAGGCAGGAAACCAGCGTGGCATTGCGATGCTAGTTGATGAACATAAGTCATCGAGCTTGTTGATCAGCACAATTCAACTCGGACAAGCTTGATGGTGATGGATTGGATTTGCGTGGTGATAGCGCGAGTCAAAGGGGTTGGATGTGCGTCGTATGAATGCCAGTGTGATGAGGCGAATAAGTAAATGCTGAGAATAAAAGGTGAATGAATCGGCCCAGAGTGAATGAATTTGAGAGGATGAGGAAGTTTAGGGATTCTTACTCAAAGCTCAAGCTCTTTGCTATCCAGGATATCGACTCATTCCAGAATCAAGTTATCCCAAGAAGAAAGAACAAGAATACTTCATTCAACATCAAGAAAATAAATACAATAAAAAACCATTCATATATACCTCCATACAAGTTGACTCAATAAAGGAAATATATAATATAATAATTTTCTCACATAAATGAGAAAATACTAAATAACATGCCTAAAATAACAATCACAGAAATAGAAACGATAAATACAAAATAAGTGCAGGAAATAAAATCAACCCAAAATGAAATCTTCCATCAATCAAAATGAAATGGGAGATTTCTAGTCCACCGAGTTAGCAATCCACAGCATCCATCTTTCCAAATTTGACCTGACTATCAGTCGATCCAAATCGAAGTAATATGGCTAGATTTCAGCTGTCGGCGATAAACTCTGCCGGAAATGAATTGATAGTCGATCGTGGTATCCCCACCAACTACACTTTTGGGTTAAAGGGGCCCATTTACCTATGTATTGAGCCAAACTTACCCTAAGTATTTCACTATTAACATTATCCTAAAATCTTATATAAAAATTAACCAAAGTTTGTTAACTAAACTAAACAATCCTTTCAATTAATGAACATGAAGAAATAATAGAGAGCATTATGTCAAAATACTCGAATTATCTTAATTGGATACATAAACTTCAAGGAAAAAGGAATTATGGAGGAATTTATGCACAAATAAAAGAAAAAATAAGCAGGAAAAGAAGAATGAGAACCAAAAAGAGTTGAAGTAGAAGTAATCTAATCGAACTCAATTTTGGTCCGTGAGATGGTAAAAACGCTGTAGTTTTAGTTTATCTTTTAGAATCTAGCCTTTTTTGCTAGTTTTTTCTGATAGAAAATATAAAATTTAATCATTTACATTTTAAACAACTATCACACCCTTCTATCTCTACTATTCTTTAAAAATTTAACAAAAATCTAAAATTTAATTTCTCTAATCTCCATTTTCTCCACTATAAAAATTTAAAACTAAAAAAATATAAATATTAATATTTCAAAGCTATATTCTAAAGAATTAAAAACTTAGCAATTAAAAATAATATTATGACATAATGGTAAAAAAATTAAAAAGTATATATTAATTGGAACTAAATAATAATGCTTTTACAGCTTTAGAGACACAAATCATGATTTGTAAAAGTTGCGACCAATTTGCAACGCATTTCTGATCTCAAGGTATAATCAATGTTTACACATGGGATCCCCATTGAATCAAGACCATTCATGTGGCGGGAAACTTGAGACCTGGGACCGGACTCTCAAAGTTTCTAGGTGAAAAACTAGTCTGATGGTGTTTCCTGGCATTAAAAGCACACAGCAGTGCCCGAAGTGGCCCAACACTTCTCATAAAGATCGAGGCAATATCTTCCTCAACATGTTTCACGCCAACTAAGGCCTCAATACTTGCACCGTTAACATAGGATGGCAGAGCACACCGTCCCAAATGCATGCGTAACGGCAAGCGGGGGTAATTCAGATAAAGAAAGCTCCCTCCTCCTAAGGTGGATTTCTTCACATGATAACATCATCAAGTTACATACACCAACTATAAATAAGGCTTGACAAAACATAAAAAGTATCTTTCTTCTTCTCTCTATTAACCCTGAAGCCAAGCCTAAGGATCCCTAATCTCAAACAGAGCTCAGCAACTTATATAATGGAATTTTTGATTCTTCGGCACAACCATGTGGACCTAGAGGACTGGCTTTGAATCACCTTAACGCCTGTTCTTTTTTTAACGGTTTGTTGCTTCCTTCATCATCTTGACTGATCAGGTTCGCTAGCTTATCCCCGGCAGATTTTCTCCATCAACAATCAATAACACCACCATAAACTCAAAATAATCTCTACTTTTCAACCATCCTCGGAGAAATTTCTTCATCTTCTCCTTCAGAGTGGGTTTAAGTATCCTTCAAGAAAGGTAAATTTCTTTTGTTTTAACCAGGTTCCTCTGAAGATCAAAATGGGATGAATCTATTTTTCTTCCCATGTTTTCTAATCAATCCTCAAGCGCAGCTTCTTCCCAATTATCTTGCAGCTTCCACTAAACACCCTTGACAATAGCACGATAAAGAACAAATGTTCTCCTTTCTCTTATCCTTCAAGGTATAGGTCAGTTTTTTTTCCATCTTCCTCTCAGCTTCTATTCAAATGGTCCAACATCTATTCAAATGTGGCAAGGTGAGACTAATAAATAAAAAACATAAAAAATCCTAAATTCAACTTGATAAACTTGATCTAAGTAATAGATAAATAAAAACAATTTAAACTAATTAACTTAGTCATCCAAGCTTCACTAGTTATAACTAAATTGACTCACCTAGATTGGTCCAAATAGAAAATAAACTGATCAAACTGCCTCGATTGACTAGACCACTCAAATCAGACTCAATACATCCAACTGGAGAAAGAATTAACTATGGCATGTCTTTGAAAATTCAACTATAACGGGCTTCATAGGTATCTGTACCACTTAAGCTAACGGATTAGGGCAATCAATTAATGCAAGAAGTAACATGAAGGTAGCTACATTTTTCTTCAAAAATCAAAACATGTTATGAATAAAGTAACAATAAGACTAACAGCTATATCAAATTCTACATTCTCAGCATATGAAGTGCTTTTTGATTCAACTCAATATGTTAATACAACAGCAACAACAACAAGGCATTAATTCTAAATTAGTCAAGTCTACTACATGGAATCCTCTTCTCCATACAACTATATATAAATCAATTCAACAGGCGAATAGCATAATAAAAATCATCACATGTTTGTGGCACAAAGAGCTAAACTACGCTCCATAATATATTGATCTCTGACAGAAGTGAAAAACAATATTAAGTGCATTCTGTTAATCCTTAAGGATAAACCATAACTCATATACGCACATTCAGAAGTACTCTTAATTATTTATATGCGAGATGATAGTTTTGCAGATTAGAAAAACTCACGCTGCGTGAACTGCTGTTTATGATGTCAACTGCTTCTTGATTGCTAAGGTGCTCCCAGAGTCCATCAGATGCAAATATAAGAAACTGGTCAACTGGCTGGAGAGGATGTACTGAAATTGATGGCTCAGAACTCAGTATTGGCTTTTTAAAAGGTTGACGAAGGCGAAATTTTGCATACAGGGGCTCTCGATTATACTCTGCCCTTTTAAGGTATACATCACCAATAGACCTAGAAATCTGCCAGGTGGAAAATAAAATTTCTACTCAATATAACAGTGGCAAATAAAAAACAAAACAAAAGACTAAATGCCTACTTCATTCATTCTAAATAATTACAATATATCAAAATTGTGACAAATATAACCCACAGTCAACTCGAAGAGCTTTCCCAAAAAATTTAACGGATAATTACGTACATAACACTCCATATTACCATAATTACGTGTATCACACCCATTTTCAAAAAATTACACTGCAGCTTTAGAAAATGTGTGTGGGGTGTAAGAAAAGTGTGTGGAGTATAATTTTTAGATGTGTGGTGTGTAATTTTTAAAAAGAAATGTTTGATATGTAAGTATGGTGATATGAAGTGTTATGTATGTAAATGTCCCAAAATTTAATAGCAAAGAAACACGTCATAATAATGGCAAGGAAATGTTGGGATATACTGTACACCACAATACAAGTAGTAAATAATTTTGTATAGTAATGTAATACAAGTGCAAAATTCAGAAGTTCAAAAAGGCCAATTCGAATGTCAAAGAAGGGGTTAACTCTGATACATGCAAGAAGCAGAACATAACAAAGAAAACATTTTGAAGTGCAAAGGACTATCTAAAGGAACTTGTTAATTGTAAAGAACTTGTAAAGGCAAAATTACATGCGAGAACTATGAAAGCAGTAGAACATAAAGAAACCTTAAATGGAACCAGAAAAACAAATGTAGATTATACAATGGCAGCAGAGTCCGTTCAAAAGTTGACTTCCCAGTCCAATAATCCTAAGTAAACTAATGAAGGCATTTAAATCCTATCATAACCAGCTCAAAACAAATTCTTTAAGAACAACACATTAAAAAGTCTGAAGTCTACAAAATGTCATCTATGGAAAAATCAGAAATTTTGTGATCGGATACATGGATTTCTCTTCTCTGTTCAACTTTATGTATAGCAATGTTTTTTTTAATGTAACTGAGAAAAGAGTTCAATTGAAGTTTAGTGATGAATCTTGTAGAGAGAAGATCCTATTTGTGGTGTGGCACTACAAGGAGGGAGGGAGGAAGGGAGTATACACATAGGGTTAATGTTGTTCAAAGAGATTTTTTTACATCTGCAGGCTAAGCAAAGCAACAGATTCCATTAATCAAAAACAGGGTTCGCCAAGGGTGATTACAATTGTGGATTACAAGAAGGAAAAGGTCTCTTAAGAGCATGGGGGAAAAGCTTAAAAGAATATAAGAACTCTCTGGTGTGTTATCTGGATCTTCAGTGTGTTATAGAAAGAGTTATTTATGATGAAAGGGACAGGGACTACAAGTATTGGTACAAGTGGATTAGCAATAAACAAGCACAAGCCTGGTAAGCATCCTTTAACAAAGGTTGAAGTGCATAGATTAATGAAAAAAACTTGCCTTGAGAGCGCTTCCTCTCCAACTGCAGTAAAATGATTACCTTCCTAAAACCAACAAGATTTTATTTTACATCTAAACCAAATTACCAAACTATATGTTAAAACAACAAATCAGTTATCATAATTAAGCATCTCGTTCATGCAAGACCATGAATTTTTATAGCAGTCGGTCATATATACCAAATGGCACATGACAGATTATGAAGAACAGATTCAATTCAACAATTGTTTCATTTTAGAACATCTAAAGTCAAAGAAGAGCTCTAACGCATACTTTTGACACAAATGTTGAGAACTAATTTAAAGCTAAACTCTCAACCTGCAACGCAAGCATCCTGCTATCAATAGTGTCAATTAGACGTAGACTTCATCGCAAATGGTAGGACATGCAAGATAACAAGTTCTACAAAAATACTGACAAAGGAAATACACTCACAAAATGATTCTAGACCATATGCAATTACCAAATTCAAGAAAATAAAAGTAAAAGGACGGTAGATAATGCAACTTTTGACATTATTTTTAATGCTTATTCTAAACTTAATCCTTCAAATGATCTAAATATTATACAGTAGACCTTAAATGGAACAAAGCAATTATGCATAAGCAATACCTGGATAAGGCCCTTTACACGCCACACATTATGCTTTAAGACAACAATCTGTGAGTCCTGAGGATGCAACTGTTGCAATTCTTGTCTGATAGACTCGAAACTCACATTGTGCTCTGCTGACAATTGGACTGCCAAAATCTCTCCAGTAGCCTTGACAAGCCGTCCCATCACAGCACGTGAGTCACCTACATTAGCAACAAACAAGCTTCCAGAACAAATGACACCAACAAGACAACAAGAACCAACGGCAGCTATTTGAGGTTTAGCATGCCATTGTTTTGCAACCAAGGAGAAGAAACCCTCTTCTGTTGCTTGATATGCCTTGCGAATCACCTCAGCTGACATTGACTGATGTTCCGAAGTAAATCCTGCCATGTAATATATAAATTCAGATTTGCATAAGCCCCAAAGTTGAGAACAAAGATAAGGATGAAATAGCATGAAATCCCATTCAATGAGAAAACCACCTCAACTAGAAAGTTACTAGTATTGATTTGTCTCAAAATAAATGAGTTTGCGGAAGAGAACAACAAAGTGGATGCTGGATAACTTTCTAACACTAGCATAAACAACAACAAGAACAACAACAACAACAACAATAAAAACTTTTTAACATCAAACTAGTTGGGGTTAGCTACATTGAGTTCTTTTCTTTATTCAGCTCTAATTAAAGCACGCGTTCTATCTGCTCAAATGATTCATGGTCTAATCTAATGGACAAAATTCCAAATCACTTTGACCACCCCTCATTGTCTTTACTACCGTGATTTGGACCACCAAACATGAAAATACATGGGACGGCTTCTAGAGGCAGAAGATGGATATAGACAAATCACCTTCAACTTTTCCCCATGATCTTATCCTCTATAGGTGTCACACTCTCTCCTAATACAATCATCTTCCTAGTAAGTCCACACTAGTGTCAACAGAATATCCACATCTCAGATATATTAATATTATGAACATTTTGTTATTTAATTGTCCAATGCACTCTCAGATACCATGCTTGGTTGTAGTCTGATAAACTTTCCCGTCCAATGAG
This sequence comes from Apostasia shenzhenica, assembly GCA_002786265.1. Taxonomy (NCBI): domain Eukaryota; kingdom Viridiplantae; phylum Streptophyta; class Magnoliopsida; order Asparagales; family Orchidaceae; genus Apostasia; species Apostasia shenzhenica. Next base: position 4,631,440 of record KZ451979.1, read on the forward strand.
ATAAGTGTTTTCCTTTAGGATGGCAGTCCTATACACTGACACTTTCAAACAGCTTGCTTTTATTCTATTACTAATGTGACCTGTATACTCATGTTAATAGAGATAATGGATCAAAAAAAAGCATAATGCAAAACAAAATGTTTCCACCATAAACAGTGCAGATTTTGTGGAGCCTAAGCCATGGAACACTGAAGTGACTGTCTATTCCTGTTCAAAATAAAAAGCAAAAACTGCAATGGAATAAAATATACGAATACTTCCAGCTTCTGAACTTACTCTTGAGGTGCTGAAATAGATTGTCATTGATATATCGTGAAGTCTCAGGCCCGCCATGACCATCATAGACTCCAACGAAAGTTCCATATGGACCTGAATCCAGGGAGCCCAAGGGGCCAGATTCAATCTGGCTTTGATCTTCTAATAAGCTGTTCGCTTGGACCACAGCCATGGAAAACTCGCCATTCACAAGCTGACCGGAGTCCTTGTACCATAGAAGCCCATCTTGACGGCCAACAGCATCAGGGCCAGAGTGGGCATAACTGCCACCGGAAGACAGCCGCCAGCAAGTCCTCAGGAAATTCATCAACAGAGCTAACATTCCTCATCTCAATCAAAACCGCCTCCAAGTTCTCAACATCTATGCCCTCCGCACAATGGTGATGATAAATTCGTGGAATCTAGAACGTTAGCTCCTTCTACGCGATAGGTGAAATAATCCAAGTCAGAATCAAATTAAGGAAAGTCCAAAGCAAATATCAGAGGCAAAACATATGAACAGATCTCACGTTTTTGGAATAAAAAACCTGGGATCGACATTTCCTAGATTACCTGTTACTCAAATCCAAACAGCGAAACAGGAGTCAGCAGCAAGGATTTCTTCGCTTGCTCTCTTTAGAATCTGTTGTGAAGCCTCGATATCAACAACCCACCACCGTAGATCCTGAATGCAAGCAAGATAAACAACCCCTACTCAAAAGCGCGATTATTGGGGAAAGCGTAAGAAAGCAAATCCAATCTCCAAAAGAAAACTCATCGACTCTTAAAACACGAACCAAAAGACCTCCAGCTTCACTTCAGATCTTCCACCGATAACAGCTATCTTCCCCTTCTAAGCAGGCGGCCGGGCGATCGCGTCTCTGGCGGCGAGATATCGAAGCAGGGAGCGACGTAAGCAGCTGCACGCTGCAGTAGATAACGGAGGCCCCTTTTGGCATCAATATCGGGACACGGAGATAAGAGAAGGACGCGGAGCTCCCAGCCAACTCTCCTCTCTCTCTCTCTCTCTCTCTCTCTCTCTCTCTCCCTGCCCCCCTCTTACACAACTCTTTCCTTCTACTCGGCAGAAGAAAAGTCACCAAACCCATCATAACAATATCAAGGAAAGAGAGCTTCGAGCCAGCTTGGCAGTGGAGAGGCCAACAGGGGAATGAGAAATATCTTTAGGGGTATTATGGTAAAAGTACTTGATATTATCATAGACTCAATGGTAACTATCGTCTTTTTTTTAAGAGATAATTACCTACATGCCACACCATTTAATTTTAAGAATACCTAAATGCCACACTTTAGTTTTATTTATGTCTTACCGATCCATTCTTAGTTAATTACGCTATGCATACTCAAAATATTATAAAATCTTACATACACATTTTAACTTATTTCTATTATAATGAGTAATCATAATTTTTCAATAACCTAATTATAGTAAGATTACAAAAAATTTGAGTCATTTATCATATTATTTTAAAGATATTTAAATATATTTTGAGTGAAAATCTTAAAACTTTAATATTTAGGTGGCAGCAAAGGAAGGAGACATTCACGATGTAAATTAATTTTAGGGGGTGTTTGGTTCGATGTTATCTTGGTGTTATGTTATGTAATCTAGATGTCATGACATCTAAATGTCATCTTTTATTTAATAATTTTATAATCTAATAGAAGATTTTTTGTAGATGTCATTAAACCAAAGAATTATTTTCTTTAAATAACATAACATAACATCAAGATAACATTGTACCAAACGCCCCCTTAGAATAAATCAGCGCTTTAGTGTGATATTAAGGAAGAGAAAAATATGTATCATTAAGGGTAAAAATATAATTTTAATGATTTACTAATAGAATATTTTTTTTCAAATAGATTTTGATTAAGTTTTAACTCAAGCGTGTGTATGTAAGATTTTATAATGTTTTGAGTGTGCATAGCATAATCAACTAAGAATGGATGGGTAAAACATAAATAAAACTAAATGGTGTGACATGTAGGTAATTATCCTTTTTTTAATGAAAACTTCTGTCAATTTTTATTATTTAAAAAAAAAACTACTACCAATTTTAAACTTGGTTGGGCTCGAATCTACTCTCCGACTTGTAATTAGAATCGAATTGATTCACACCGACTCAACTCAAATGTACTCAATTCCAAGTTAATTTGAATCAAGATTTAACTCGACCCATTTGCTAAAACAATATAAAGTGTCCTTCGCATTATTGCATACAAAAAAATTAGATCTTTGGTCAAAACTTTTATGAAAAATAAATTTTAAAATGTATTTGATTTCTCTGCTAGTCCATTGTGCCAATTCATGTAAAAATATATTTTATATGAATATTATATATATTTTAAAATTATTTATATTATATATGTAATATTTTATATTAATTATATACATAATTTAGAGTCAAAATAAATTATGTTTTGAGCTAAGTCAACTTGAAATCGACTCAAAATCATCTTTGAGCAAAATGTTTTACCTCGAGATTCAAATACTTGGTGAGTTTCGCAAATAGATACTTGTAACATAATGGTCAGTAATAAAAGTGTGTACATTTAGCTTAACTTAATTTTAATAATATAATGAAAATTTAAGTATAATTTATTTTTTTAGATATTTATAAAAGATAAAATAAAATTAATTTTTAATTTATATTTTATATAAAATATAAAATAAAATTAATCTTCGTATTAAAACTTATGTACAAGATCATCTATCAAAATTAATGAGTTTAAATTGTGACATCCAAACACTCTGATTTCCCTTAGATGATAATATGGGAATTTATTTTTGGTTGTGTGTGAAATTTATATTTGCTTAGTAATTGTTTGAATTTTTGGTGAACATATGCGAAAAGCTCGAAATTCGATCGAAGGAAGATTGTTTACAAAATTTATGAATAAAATCATAAAATGATTATGTTTAGTCTCTATACTATTTTGGTTATTTCTAAGACTAAAATATTACTTAATTAATATTATTAATATTATTATTATTATTATTATTATTTTATCAAATCCTACATGTTTTCTAATATAAAAACTTTATTTTGTTTCACATTATTAATTATTTTTAATAAAATTATTAATATTATTTTTATATCTTATATAAATTTTAATATAGATAATTATTTTTATTTTTAAAATTGACTGATGGATTGAAATTAATATAAGATATAAATAAAGTGAATTTTTTATATTTAAAATTATGTAAAATTTGATAAAATATTATTATTATTATTATTATTATTATTATTATTATTATTTTTAATTAGATATCATTTTAGTCTAGGCATAACTTAAATGGTCTATGGACCAAACAAGCCCTAAAATTGAAAAAGTAAAGCTTTATTTTATTATTATTTTAAATTTTTCACAAATTATAATAATTTTATTTCACATTTCATATATCTCTTAATATTAAAATAAATTTTTTCCATCAAATTTATACAACAACAACAACAACTAAGTCTTAATCGCACTAGGTGGGGTCGGCTACATGAATCCTTTATTTTCATTGCGCTCTATCAGTTATCAAATTCTTATCTAAGTCTAAGTAACTATGATCACTCCTTATAGTTTTTTGTCGTGTCTTCTTTGGTTTCCATCTTTTTCTTTATATATAGGCAAAATTCAATAACTCAATTTATAAAATAAATTTTTTTTTTTCTTTGCCCAGATAAAACTCCATGTCAAATGAGATTATAGAATTGAATTTGATCCATGAAGGAGATGTGGCAAAATAAAGTGCTGATTTCTTTGCATGTTGAACAAGTGGGATTATGAGTGAGAGAAAAGAGTCTTTCTCTAATTATTCCACCATTAATAAAAGAGTCTTTCTCTTAATACCAAGGAAGAAGATCTTCTTTATAGTGTAAACCTAATGAGAAGAAGGAAAAGAAAGAGGAGGCTCTTCATTCCCTTCTTCCAAGCCAAGGAAGAGGAGGGAGAGAAGAGGGAAAGATAATCAAGTGGAAAGCCAAAGTGATTGGAGGAAAAATAAGAATCTCATTCGTTATTTATGCCATTAAAGTAGATAAATTTCTTCTAATAAGTATATAAATTAAAGAAACAAAATAAATAAGTGATTTTTTTAACATATATGATTGATAGTCGCTATAAATATTGGTTTTATGCTTGTAATGAAATGTTAAGTACATTGTAATTTTGGACACAATTTTGAGATATAAATTATATAACTGTTTAGTGTATCAAATGATCTTGAATTTAAACAAAATTTGGTAGCAGCTTAGTTTAACATGTTAGCTACAATTTTTTTGTTCAAATTCATGATAAATTTGAATTAAAAGTTAGATTTGGTGACTCTTAATCTAAGCTGATAGATTCTCTAAAATTTTACTAGATTTTGGTTTAAAGGGAATTAGCCCCACAAAATGAATTCCAAATAATATAAAATTTTGTATATTACTAGTTCACTTCATACTCTATAATTTGATGTTTAATGCTTAGCTAGAAAATATTATTTGATATATATTCCAATTGATTGAAATATGAGCTGAAATCTGATAATTAAGATTTTAAGTACATATGTTGCTTTTGTGATAGATATCTTGATCAAATAATCTACAATAAAAATGAAAATTTAAAGAATAATAAATCACTTAATCTACTATAATTTTTATATTTCGAGAATAAAATTATAGTTACTTAATGATAGGAGGTAAATCTTGGTTACTTTTGTAAATATAAAATCACAAATTTAATGTTAAGTAGAAGTAGATTATTGACTATTAGCTTATGAGCTATCTCTTTGATGCAAATACCACAGTCAATTTATTGTCATATATATATATATGTTGGTATAAAACTTTATTTAGAATGGTCATTAACTAAGCATTTTATAACTTTTTAATATAATTAAAGCTATATAAAAATAATAATCACTTGTTAAATGAGAATTCTAATGAAATATTATCGAGTAGCCCAGAGAGCTGGCAAAATGACTTAAGTCGGGATGGTATTAAGAACAAGCGTACATGCTTACGAAATGATCGAATCTCGTTCTTGTGAATGAATTGAGAATACAAACTGATATTAAATTAAGTTTTTATTGCATTTATATCTCTGTCTTAGCTCGAGTTTAGAGGATAATGATCTCCAACCCGTCATTAAAAATTATGACTATTCTGCTATTGTAGACCATGACGTAATAATATTTAATGTATAAAAAAAATAGTTGAGATGTAGACAAAAAAACAAAGACTTAAAATTGCTAAAATTCATTAAAGATATTAAAATCAACTTGGATTCAATTCTCCTGCCTTCATGATGTTGTATTTTTTTATAAGAATGAATAGCTTGCTTATTTGTGTGGTTGTTTGTGTTCATTATAAAAATTTTAATACTGAATTTTGGACTGTTCAGAGTTAGATTATATTCTAAGGTCATCAAATGATTATATCTACAAGAAACTTAGAAAATTGGACATAGGCATGAAGTAATTTTGTTTTTATTTTTGTTATTATAGAGATGATGTTTGGTTTGAGATTTAAACGAGCTTCATTGCGAGTTCAAATTTATGAAAGATTAAAAAAGTTTTACTATAATATAGACGAACAAATATACCTTGAAGGAGATTCATACATAAATTATTCTGTCTCCAAAGAGAAAAAAATGAAATATTGATAAAGAATGGGAGATGTAAGAGAATAATGATTTAATGAAATTCATACTTTCAAGTTAAGAGGTACTTATAGGCGCTGTGGGCAATATTTATTTGACATTTAGGCCTCGTTTGGTTCGAGGCGATTTTTTTACCCAACATAAATTTCAATTATAAAAATCAATTTTATTTCACATCCAATATAAATACGAATATTAGAATTAAAAGTATTTCATATTTTATACAGTTTCTAATAGTAAAATAAATTTCTCTTCTATTAAACTTAAAAAATAAAATAATTTTTTTTCATGTTTAAAAAAAGTATGAACCAAACGAGGCCTTAGACTTAATGTGATGCTTTCTAAATAGAAATCATATGAAATATTCCTTCATCTTTTATGATAAAAAGGCGCGTCTAGATTTCGTGTTATTGTCTTTAGCTCTAGATCTCTATTACTAATAAATTAAGTGGTCTTTAGGATTGAGTAAATGTATACCTGGGTTCTGCTATAATGTTAAAAAAAATCATAAAGGGTCTGTTTATTTGTAAGGTTAAATTTAAGAAGGTTAAAATTAAATTTGAATAGAGATATTTTTTATTAAAAATTGTGAATGATGTGAAATAAAATTAGTTATTATGTTGAGATATATGAAGAAAATGTGATATAAAGTTAGTTATTATATTGGGATATGTGAGGGATGTGATATAAGTTAGTTATTATTTTAGTAATATGTGTAGGATGTGAAATAAAGTTAATTTTAAATATTGAATTTTATGTGTGATGTGATATATCAGATTAAAATTAAACTAGGTTGATTCTAATCTTAAAAACAAACGGGGCTTTAAAATGGTAAACTAGAGAGACCTAATTACTGTTCTTAAATAGCAGAGACTCAATTTCACGTGAGAGCAAACTCGAGGAACTCAATTACTATTCATCCTTTATAGAATATTTATTAACAATAGATCCCATACAGAAAATTAATACATCTTTGTTGAATAGAGAGTAGGAAATTGTGACATCTGGATCTGTTTGTTTGTTTGTAGGGTTAAATTTAACAAGATTAAAATTAAACTTAGATAAAAATATTTTTTTATTAAAAGTTATGAATGATGTGAAATAAAATTAGTTATTATGTTGAGAGATGTGAGAGATGTGATATAAAGTTAGTTATTATATTTAGATATATGAGGGATGTGATATAAGTTAGTTATTATTTTAATAATATGTGTAGGATGTGAAATAAAGTTATATTTAAATTAGAGACTTGTGTGTCATGAATTTTTTTAAGTGATATTTTTAAAGATTTATTTTTATTTATCTATTTTTGAATACAATAATATTTTTATTTTATTTTATTTTAATAATTATGATGATAAAAGATTCTCCTATAACTTTAATAGTATCCGATAATAGATTAATAACAACAGAACAATCCTTAATGGGAATAATACAATCAAATTTATTATATTAAGTAATAAATTTCAAAATATTTCCTAATTTCTCTGTTAGTTTAAAAGATGACAATTTAGATCAAAGCTTAATGATATTTCATAAGTTAGAAAATATACCTATGCTAAAAGAAAGTAAAATAAACAAATCCTAGAAGAAAAAATTCAAGATTATGTGAATAATTCAACTTCAGATAAACTTATAGTTATACAAGACTTATATAGAGAAAAAGAAGACTTATTTTATTTATATAATTATACACCTGAATATGAAATATATTCGAATGATAATAGTTAAAATGAGAATAATTATAGTAAATCTGAGAATCTTCAAATAACCGAAAAAATTTATATGAAAGTAGGAGAACCCAGTAGATGAAAATGACTACATGGAGCACCACATCATAATACACCTTATCAACACTTTAATGAATATGTTGATTAACATTATCAACCAAAAGAGGAAGATCTTTTTGAAAGATTTATTTTTATTTATCAATTTTTGAATACTATAATATTTTTATTTTATTTTAAAAATTATGATGATAATATAGTTTCAATATTGAACTCTATTTAATTATTTTAAAATTTTTTTATCTTTATCATATCATGTAAGGAAGATTTAATAATATTTACTTTCAAAAAAAATTGATATTACTGAATGTTTTATTGGTGTCTTATTATATGATGAGGCCCAAACATTATACGCCAATTCATTCTTATTATATTAAATTTCATTTACTTATTTAGTATTTACCTTCTGAATTTTCTACACGTTTTGCAGTGTATATATATATATATATATATATATTATATATATATATATATATGTTGATACAAAAAATGTGTCAAAATAGAATAAAATAAAATAATAATTTTTAGTAGAAACCCAAGTATTCGAGAGAAAAGCTACGACATCATATAGGCGATTTAAATTCACTAATAGAATCTCTTTTCTTCTAAAGCTTGAGAGTCTCTAAATGAAAACCAAATAAGAGAATAAGTACATGAGAGAAAGAGAGAGTGACCTCTTCACAGAATGAATCCTAGAGCTTCTCCTCCTCCCCTTATTTATAACTTGGAGAGGAGAGGATAAAATAGGTACAGTCTATCATATTTGACATTTATTCCTGCAAAAGACGATTAGATAGTGGACCCTATATCGCCTTAAATGCTGAGTTGATATAGTAATACGGAGGATACGATCTGGTGATATCTCTTTGAAGAGCTGTTCGACTATGGCTGTTCGGGGAGTGCTATTCGAGGAGGGTTGTTCGACTAAAATTATTAGAGAAAATTCTAACAATATACATTTGATATTCAATATTTATTATTTTTTTTGATGAAAATATATTTATACTTTTCATCGTATTATAGTCATTAACTCTTGCTGCTTGTAGGTTATGAAAATCAGAAGGAGAAAGCTTTTATGCCTGCATCTTAGAATTGAGACTCATATTAAATTCGACTTATAACTTTGATTTAATTTTCTGTGATTTAAATATAAAAATATTTTTTATTTTGATTTAAAAAATTATATAATTTAAATATATTTCCAGAGATCACTTATTCTAAAGCCTATTTTAGTTTAAGCACAAAAGCCCTCATCATTATTTAAGACAATTAATTGAATTTAATCAGTCAGCTCATCTTTTTAATTTATTTTATTTAATTTATTACTTCTAATTATTCGAATTTAACAAAAATTTCAACAAAATATTATTATTATTATTATACTCAAATTTTAGTATATTTCATCTAATCTGTTTTGATTCAATTTTTGTGATTCTTAGGTTGGGTCAGATGACAAACATTTATAAAATCTAGGGCTGTTATTGAATTTATTTGGAGCGAGTTGAATGCAAGTCAAAATTTAAAATTTTAGCTTTAAATAACTCGATTCTAAGTTGGCTCGAATCATAATTCAAATCGACTCGTAATTATAAAAAAATGTAAAAAAATTATATATTTAAGAGAATTTGATCCATAGACTTCGAGAAGAATAAGTTTTAAATCTCCCCCACTCTACCACTAAACTTCTTCCTAAGCTATATACAATGACATTATCTATATATATATATATTATCAAAATTATTTATATTATATATATAATTTCGAGCTAAATTGAATTATATTTTAAGTGAGTCATGATCAACTCAAAATCGGCTCAAAATGAACTTCAAGCTAAAGTCCCTGGCTCATGATTTGATTCAAAATATTTATACTAATTTCGAGTCAATTCAATAATCAAACGAGTTTCAAGAAAATTTCGAATTTCATATATTTTTATTGCCCTTAATAGATGAGTCTAACTGCCTAACTGAGTTGCACCATAATTATTATTATAATTTGAATATGATATGAGATTGTAAATATATTAAGAAAATTACTAATGAGTTTCAACAGTTTATTTATAATTATAATTTAATCTTTATTTTTTTAAAATTCTTCAGTTAAATCTCTAAATTAAAAATTTAAAACTATAAAATCCTAATAGCCTCAGTTGAATGGGGTTTCAAAACCATGAAAATCTTAAAAAAATATTTTCATTAATATTTTATATTTAATTCACATCATATATAATTTTAAATATTAAAATTTAATTTAATATTTTATATTAATTCTAATCTTAAAAAATAACTTTATTTAATATTCAACACATACTTCAATAAAATAAATAAACTTTATTTCACATTCAATACAATCTTTAATAATAAAATATTTTATTTTTCATCATTATCAAAATAATTTTTTTTTTTCATTCTCCATCTCGAAAAAATTTCAAACACTTTTATAACATATTTCAACCAAATGAGGCCATACAGGGGCCTAATTAGCAGTCTATTTCAAAAAATATTAGGAACTTAATTGAAATGTTTCAAAAAAAGTATGAATTAAAATATAATAGTTAAAGTTTAGGAACCTATCAGTAATTTACCCAAATATATTTTTGTTTTTAAAATAATTTATTATGTCGCTCGGCAATATATCACGTGCCAAAAAATCTTATCGTTTGATGTTCTGTTTTATTTGATTATTTTATCTTGGTATATATTAGATTTGTTTTTATGCCTATTGTCTTCTGTTGTCCTTCATAGTATATTTTTTATATTATTATTTTAATTTTTTTATTTAATTCCCAAATGCTGTTATTAATTGAATGAACCTTAGCTTGCTAGTATTCCCAATACATTTTTATATTAGGATAATTACCTACATGCCATATAATTTAATTTTATTTGTCTTACCCATTCATTCTTAGTTAATTACGTTATGTACACTTAAAATATTACAAAATCTTACATACACATATTTAAGTTAAAACTTAATCAAAATCTATTTGAAAAAAATATTCTGTTAGTAAATCATTAAAATTATATTTTTGCTCTTAATAGTATATATTTTTCTCTTTCTCGATACCACACTAAAGCACTGATTCGTCCTAAAATCAATTCACGTGGCGGATGTCTCCTTCCTTTGCCGCCAGCTAAACATTAAAGTTTTAGGATTTTCACTCAAAATATATTTAAATATCCTTAAAATAATATGATGAACTGCTCAGATTTTTTGTAATCTAACTATAGTTAGGTCATTGAAAAATTATGATTAACCAATATAATAGAAATAAGTTAAAATGTGTGTATATAAGATTTTATAATATTTTGAGTGTGCATAGCGTAATTAACTAAGAATGGATGAGTAAAACATAAATAAAATTAAATTGTGTGACATGTAGGTAATTATCCCTTTTATATTTATTTTATATTTTATATAAATTTTAATATTTAATAATTTTAGGTTATTTCTACACAATTTTCAATTCTAATATTAAACTCTTGTCAGAATAAAAGATTATATGTGGACTAAAGAGAAATATATTAATATAGACGTGTGATGTAAGGAAAAATATTGTAATGTTAAAATTTATATTGTATTTATAAATTTGATTTTTTTATTAAACTAATATACTGGTTATAAAATAAAGTATTAAGGTTTAAGTAGGATGTGAAAAAATTATTTTATATTATAATTTATTATAATATGAAATAAAAATTAAAAGACTCAATTTAATGCTCAAATGAAAAAATAATTTTATTTTACACTATGTGCATATGTTAATAAATTTATATTTTACAAGTAATATAAATTTAATGTTAAAATAAATTTAATTTTGTAATATAATATTAAGATATTTTTTATATTTAAATAAAATTGTCTCAAAAAAATTCAAGAATATATTCTTGTCAAATATGAGCATGCATAAAGTATTGTCTATTAGGTATAAACAAAATAAGGATGTATAAATGACCAAAATATTATTCATATTTTAAAATATTTTATTGTTTTTCTCATCGAACCACTTTGGAGACCCTTGCTCAATTTTCACTACACTCGGGCACTAATGTAGCGGTCCTTGCCCATTTCTCACTGTATTTAGGCAATACAATACGTCGCTTATAGGGAACGCCTTACCTTTAGTGTGATTTAAAAGATTCATGTTATGATTGATTTGACAAATTTTACGCTGGTTGTCGAGTACCTAACGCAACCATCTATATTTCTCATCCAGTATTTGAGACTCGGCAATGACACTTTATGTATATATATATATATATATATATATGCTATTTAAAATTTTAAATATTATATTTTTGTTTAATATATTTTATTATGTAATTTAAATTTTATGAACAAAATAACGTATAGGTAAATATAATATTTATAGCATGAGCACAAATGCTTTTACAAATATATATAGAAGTTTCCTATACAGATTTCTTAATAATAAAATTTAAATAATTATAATCAGTAAAAAAAATTAAAATAAAAATAAACTAAATATATTTTTAAAAAATTGAGCTCAAACTGAAAATAAAATAAAAATAAAAATTTAATATATTATTGAGTAAAAATTAAAGGTACATTCGCGTGAGGACCAAAACAGGACCAAAATGATACTAATTTTAAAAATAACAATAATAATAATAAATAAAATTTTTATATTATTTAACACAAATTCAAATGTAAAAAATATTATTTTATTTTACATACTTAATAATTTAAAATAAAAATATCAATTTTATTTTATATTTTAGACCAAAATATTTAAATTGAGTATTTTGATCTAAGATGTGAAATAAAGTTTATATTTTTATTAAAAATTATTGAGTATGTGAAGTAAAATATTATTTTTTATATTAAAATTAGTGTAAAATAATTAAAATAATTTATTTATCATTATTATTATTATTATTTTAAAAATTAATACTATTTTGGTATTGTTTTGATCACCAAAGCGGGCTGATCAGTGCCAGCGCATGAGATCACAATTTTTTTTTTTTTGAATAGCAACAAATTTCAAATCTGCATCACTGTCAAATGTTAAAAACTTTAAATTATATACGTTAATTTTAAAGTTATATTTATTATTTTTAAAAATTTAAAAATAAATATTTAAATGCATCTTATTATAAACATCACAATTTTAAATATGAAATTAATTTTTTTTTGAGATGCACTTTTTTTTCTGATAGGAACGATGCACAATTTTGGAGAATGAGAAGTACAATCCCAAAAATTAAAATGAATTATATTTAGATTCTAAATTTATTTTACATTTAATATAAAATTTAATATTAAAAATTAATTTTATTTCATATTTATTAAAAAAATTAATATTAAAATCAATTTTATTTTATATTAAATTTATAAATTAATATACTTTTTTCTTATTTAAAAATAATTTGCTAATCAAATAAGCGCCTCTACATTCACCACCGAGAAGCCACAATTCGTGTGGAAGCCACGGACCAAAGTTGGCTGCACCGCCAAATGGCTGTTGGAGGACCTCAAAATCAGTGCTTGTTTTTCGAGTAATGACGAAGAAGTGGGTCTTAAAAGCTTGATATCATTTAGAAATGTCAATTTCTACTGTTAGATCTAGAGAAAAGGTGAATAGATTCTAAATTAAAATTTAATTAATTTAATTATATTATAATTAAAATAACTTATAAATACAAATTAGTAACAAGATAATCAATAAACAAAAATATTAATAAAATATGTAAGTAATATCACAAACAACATATGATTTAATGAGGTTCAATATTTTTATGGCATTTACGTCTCTAGCCAAACAACAAACAATTCACTAAAATACTTCTGGAGCAAATCTAATACAAATATGCTCTACTTTTAGGCCTGTTTATTTGTAAAGTTAAATTTAATACGATTAAAATTAAATTTGATAGAGATATTTTTTTATTAAAAATTGTGAATGATGTGAAATAAAGTTAGTTATTATGTTGGGATATATGAGGGATGTGATATAAAGTTAATTATTATGTTGGAATATTGCAAGGGATATGATATAAGTTAGTTATTATTTTAATAATGTGTATAGGATGTGAAAATAAAATTAATTTTTAATATTAAATTTTATGTATGATGCGATATGTCAGATTAAAATTAAATTAGGTTAATTTTTAACTTTTAAACAAACGAGATTTTAGAGGTCATTTTCTTCACTTGAGGGAATAGGTAAGTACTTATTCTCTTCACTCAAAAGGCTCTCTTCACAACTCGGTCTATTAAGTATCTCCTTTAACTACCCAATTAGTGGAAAAATTATTGCAGTTGGATAGCCTAACACGTGCATTTTACGGAAGCTATTTGGTGTGCGACGCCTGCGTGCGGGTTCCACCATCACAGTACGTAGCAATTTTGTTCACATATGTATCATAATACATCTCATATGTAGCAATTTTTATCACATATGTATCATAAAATATCTCATACGTAATAAATTTTATCATATATATATATATATACCATAATAGTCCACCAAAATTTCTACATATGAGATATTTTATGAAACATATGTGATAAAAATTGCTAGGTATGAGATATATTATGATACATATGTGAGCAAATTTGCTACGTATGAGATATATTATGATACATATATAATAAAATTTGATACGTATGAGAAATTTTATGATACATATGTGATAAAAATTGCAACGTTTGAGATATATTATGATACATATATGAACAAAATTGATATATTTGAGATACATATATTAAAAAAACTCGTCATTAGTGTCGATTGCCGAGACGTGATGGTGGGACCCGCACGCAGGCGTTGCACGCCGAATGGCTTCCATAAAGTCTACATGTTATGCTGTCCGACTGCAATAAATTTTCCAATTAGTAGCCATTCTCATTAATTAAATAAAAATAACAATAAAACCAAAATCAAAACAAGAATGTGCCTAGAATAATTACAAGCCACCTCTTTCTTTCCTAGAATTGAACTTTAAAAAGCGATCACAATAATGAATACTTTGCAGCTCAATCTATTCTTAATCACTCACTAATTGTCCTCTAATCAACTCTTTTTTTTTTGTTGTACCAAAAGAATTAGTTTTGAGCTGATGAGATTTAAATATATGCTTAAAAGATTATCAATATATTCCCAAAAACCCCTCAACCATTTATATATAAAAAAGATCAAAAACGACAAGTAAAAACTATATTTGAAGTTGATCGATCGAATGACAACACTCTGCCTTTAATTGATTAAAATAAATAACTCTCTGAAAAGCTTATTTCAATTAAATTACTATAGTCTAATCAATAATATTTTTCTCAATCAATTATTAGATTAACCGTAAGATTGATCAACAACTGTATCCACTGATTCTCATGAGTTAGTCTAACATTTTTTTAATCAATCTAAATTCTATCCAATTAATATCTAACGATATTTTCTATACTCATATTATGATCCATAAATTTCTCAGCTCTCTAACAACGATGTTACAATAATTTTACTAAATAAAAATGATAAATAATAAATTTAATCTTCAATTGAACTCTTCTTGCTTTTCAAGACTTACTCATCAATCTTAATCACTCAAATGTTTCACTTTAAGTTTGATTTTACTCTTAATTTTTTTTTATTTTAACTCTTTTGTAGAGCATTAAGTTAGCAATAAATCATTAAGCCTATATACATTAAACATAATAATTCATTAGCCACCAACTAACTTAGATATAATAATAAATATTAAAGGGATAATTACCTACATGCCATACAATTTAATTTTATTTATGCCTTATCCATCCATTCTTAGTTAATTATGCTATACACACTCAAAATATTATAAAATCTTACATACACATATTTGAGTTAAAACTTAATCAAAATCTATTTGAAAAAAAATATTCTGTTAGTAAATCATTAAAATTATATTTTTACTCTTAATAGTACATATTTTTTCTTTTCCTCAATACCACATTAAAACGTTAATTTGTCCTAAAATCAATTCACGTCGCGGATATCTCCTTCATTTGCCGCCACCTAAACATTAAGATTTTAAGATTTTCACTCAAAATATATTTAAATATTCTTAAAATAATATGATGAACGACCCAGATTTTTGTAATCTAACTATAATTAGGTTATTGAAAAAATTATGATTTCTAATTATAATAGAAATAAGCTAAAATATGTGTATGTAAGATTTTATAATATTTTGAGTGTGCATAGTGTAATTAACTAAGAATGGATAGATAAGACATAAATAAAATTAAATTGTGTGGCATGTAAATAATTATCCTAATATTAAAATAAATAATTATATTATAATCATAATGGAAGGATCAATAGCTACTTTGTGAAGATGATAGGAGGGCAATGACCCTCAAAGATCGATAAATCCTTCAATGATGGCTAAGTCCTGCTTCGAGAGGAAAGTAATTTACTCATTTAACTGGGGATGGTAAAGCAAATCCAAATGTATTTGATAGAATAAATGCATAAACCCGTAAAATATTAACTAATCATGTAGACTTATATAATAATTTTTAAAAATTATGGATCCATTTGATATTAATCTTTAAATTAATAGAATTATATGAAATTTATTCTTATTTAAATATAAAAAATGCCTAAACTTATTTTTTGTTGGTAAATATTATCTCAAACTTTATTTGCCATCTCTAGCAACCCTGTAGCTAGTGGGAGTGATAAAGAGACGTATATAATAGTAATATTATAAATATTTTAATTAAATTTTTTAATAAAAGATTTAATTAAAATATTAATATCAAGTTTAAGGGATTTTATATATTTTTTTTTGAAATTATGAACTTATTTGGAATTATTACTAAGCACAGGGATCTGGATGGTATTTATCCCTTTTTTTATGTCCTACCAAAAACAAAATACCTTTTTTTTTATTTGGGAAAACACCAAACTTTTGAATTCGCGGCCACACGCCGGCGGCATTTATGTGACTGACGAGAGCGAAAATTGTCCGTCACTCTTGACTGATAATTTGTCCAGACGGGAAATCGGAGCGGAAGATGTCAGAACCTCTCCTCGCCGCCAGCGGCAGCGGCGGCAGCGTTGGAGAGGTTGGTGGGGCGAATGAGGGGGAGATGATGGCGGAAAGAGGGGAGATGAGGAGCGTGAGGCAAACTTTCATGCAGGAGGCGGCGGCGGAGAACCGGCGGCTGTGGGTACTGGCTGGACCGGCGATCTTCACCTCTATAGCGCAGTACTCGCTGGACGCCGCTACGCAGGTGTTCGCCGGCCATCTTACCACGCTCGACCTCGACGCCGTTTCCATCCAGAATATGGTTATCGGCGGACTAGCCTACGGCCTCATGGTACTTTTTAATGCAGTGCTGATCAGTTTGAGCAAACTCTTTGAAGATTCTTCTATTTGTTCTTCTTGGGTATTTTATTTTATTTTCTTTTCATATAGGGAGTAGGGCTATTAACTTGGGTCGAAGATTGATTATAAGTTGAATTGAATTTTGGATTAAATCGAGATTGAGTGAAGAGGGGATGTGCTTAGTTGTTTCCTCGAGTAAAAAGGATGACTGTATTAGGTTTTCTCCATATTTCTGTTAAAGAATAGTTTAGTGGATAGTTAGATAGTTTGCCTTTGGGCCAAGGATGTAGATACCACAAGCTATCGAACCTTGTTATATTGTGTGTTTCATGTGGTTGTGCTTTTTTATTACTTGTACTTTTTATTATTGCCTCTGCTTGTGTTTTTTCATATTATTGCTAACTTGTTTTTGAGCTAATTGTGTTATAATTATGGTAAATTAAATTTTAATTAGGGTCTATTTATCCCTCTTCTAGGCCCATACCTAGATCCTACATGTTCTTCCATCAAGGTATAGTTAGTAATTGGGTTTTGGCAGGGCTCAATCAGTGACATCTTTCAATATAGACTGCTTAGTAGTTGAATGTATAATTCAGTAAATCTTTTGTCATTTAGTATAGCATGCCATAGCCTTGGGATTGACCTGTCATGGAATATTGGTAGAAGTATTCATTTGTGTAACAACCCAGCCCACTATAGATATTGTCCACTTTAGCTTCTGGAAACCACGTGGTTGAGCAGCTTTCATATATACTATGGAGTTTTTTGTAATTTACCTCACAATGTTACCTCAAAATGCATCTACAAAGGTGTGAGTGCATTTTCATATATACTCATCATCTCTCCCATACTTTGTCAATATGGGATTTGCCTAAGAATGCATTTTTCATGGGATATCACAATTTGACCTTGTTTGTATTATTGGATTTTAAATATGTCAACCAAATTGGATGTTGTGTTAGAATGAAATTGTGCACGCTCAAACAATATTTCTCATTGTTCTCCTTCAACAAATCATGCATAAAGAGAGAGAGTTTCCACGATATTTTGACATTGCATCTTAGCTGTTGATGTGACACCAATTTAATTAGTCTAGCCTAAGTTGGGTTCTATCCCAGGCTGAACTGAACAAATCTTGAGAGATGAGGTTTCACTTCCAAGTGAGGTTTCTCCTCAAAACAGGGTTCGAGGTTTTCTCTTTAAAGCGAGGTTTCTCTTTATAATGAAGTTCTACTTTGATCTAGCCCTCTTTGCTGCAGGACTAGGTTATTCACTGCAATTATTTCAACAAAACTTCATTGTTACCTTGAGCAATTGCATCATAAAGGACATATTAAGTTAGTTTGTTATAACTGAATGCCATGTTGGCATGCTTATTCCCTTCCAAGCCAGTGGTCAACTCTAGAGTACTGATCACAGCTGTCCATATTATTTGCAATCCAGCCACACTGGCTAACTAGGCGTCCAATTTCTAAAAATTGGTTGGCCGGTCTCTAACAAACTAACCAACTGGAATGCCACATTCCCTTAGTACTTAATTGTGGCATTAATGATTAGAAATATCTTCTATCATGATTGGTTGTTTTATTTTTGATAGGCTGTCTTCTGAGGTTGTCGTGCTTCTTTTTCTATAAATATAGTCCCTAACCTCCAACCAGAGAGTGGGGACTGATCATCAGATCAGATTGAGCCTACCAACTAGAGACATCTCTCTCCTTTCTCTCTTTTGTACTTCTCCACTATTTTTTTCCTTGTAAATTTGTAATCACCTTCGTTGAATTTCTTTTAATGCAGTAGAACTTCTTTGGCTCGGCCACTGGACATAAAAGGATCTCATTGAACTACCTTAAAGCTTGCCTTCTTGGCTTTCATATTCTACTGCATTTCTTTCTTTTGTTAACAGAGAGAAAGGGAGAAGTGAGGAAGTTTTTACTTTACTACATTTCCTTTCTTGCTTCTGTCTATTCTCCAGTGCAAGGTATTTATTGCGCACCATTGATCTTCCGGGCTCGATTTCTTTCATCATCAGAGAGGGAGGGAGGGAGATGTGCTTATATCTTCTGTTTTCTAATTGAAGAGGGGAGTCAAGTTTTGTATTCTCTAAGTTAGGCCTTGGGTGCTTCTGTCTTCTATCTTCAGGGGATAAAAGTAATCAAACTACGAGCAGAATGTTTTTGTTTCCTAACTATTCCTCATCTTATGGAGTTCATCATTTTTTCCTTTTCTGTATAATGATTATTTTTGCATTAACAATGTCTTTTTGAAAGAAAAGGAGCATTCTTGTACTTCAGTTTTTAATGTAATAATGAATTGGCTGAATATTTCAAACTATTGTTCGCTTGTAATGCAATTGATAGTTGGGCATGGGAAGTGCTCTGGAGACACTCTGTGGTCAAGCAGTCGGTGCAAAGCAGTTCCACATGCTTGGCATTTACATGCAACGTTCTTGGGTCATCCTTATCATAACATGCCTCTTCTTGCTTCCACTCTACATCTTTGTTACGCCTATCCTCCGATTACTTGGTGAGGAAGAAGACATTGCAGTGCTCACCGGCAGGTTTGCTATCTACATGATTCCACAGCTCTTCACCTTCGCCCTCAATTTTCCCATTCAAAAGTTTCTGCAAGCTCAGAGCAAGGTCATGGCAATGGCCTATATCTCTGCTGCAGCCTTAGTGCTCCACATTGTGCTCAGCTGGCTTCTTATTTTCTGGCTTGGGCTCGGCCTTGTTGGCGCAGCAATTTCACTCAACATTGCATGGTGGTTTATGGTGCTTGCTCAGTTTGCGTATATTGCGGCTGGGAACTGCCCGGGAGCTTGGACTGGTTTTAGTTGGGGAGCTTTTAAAGACTTGGGAGCATTTGCTTGGCTCTCCATTGCTTCTGCTGTCATGTTGTGGTATGCTTTATTCTTCATGTTTTGCTTCATTGAACAGTACCTTGGAAGGTCAACTATTCCCACAGCAATTCTGTTCCTTGGCTTGTTTATTTCAGCACAAAGACCTGAAGAATTAAATTGTTTTTTTTTTACAGGAAATACAAATTTGTGTAGGATATAGAATCTTTAGTCATATTTAAAAATAATGGCCATCATTAAATTTTTTCCTTCCCTATATATGATATTTTTATATGTATGACATGCAATTTTTTTTTTCTTTTTTGTATATTTCTTTTTTTTGCAACACATGCGTATATATGTATGTGTGTACATATATACCTATATGCATATGCATACACTTATACATACATATGTATGTATATATATACACAGTGATATTTGTGTATATATATATGTATATTATTTCTTTTGCACTCAATTTGTCAACTTTTAAGTCTATTTTTAATAGACCATTGATTGTAGTTTCTTTTTAATTCCCGACTTCCTTTGATTTCTTTCATAGCAGAATATTTTTTAAAAATTCAAAGTAATCGTCGAACAATAGACTACAAATTTTTTGGCTTTGCACTTTCTGGCGTAGAAAGTGCCAAGATGCTACGGCAAGCAATTAGAATAAATGTTATCTTGAACTCCTCCTATTTGGTAAACGAAAATTTTAGCTATGACTAAAATTTTTATTTTATTTAAAAAAAATTAAAAAAATATTTTATATCTCATTTTACGCAAATTCTAATATTAAACAATCATTTTAGTTTATATTCAATATAATTCTCTATAAATCAAAATTTATTTCACATTTAACACTATTTCTAATATAACTAACTTTATTTTACATCATATATATTTTTTGAAAAAAATGACAACTTTTCTAAACTATCTTTTTTTTTTTCTTCCAACCAATCTAAGTGTTATAACGTTTCAAAGTCACACTAAAAAAAATATTTCAAAGTGACAATTTAATTAGCTTATTTTCCCATATCTGTTTAGCAAAATATAGTTCTTTGTGTGGATGGATTTGGTAAAGCTTCTCTGTCTCTTCTCCAGTCTCGAGTTTTGGTACCTTATGTTTCTCATCATATTAGTTGGTCAGTTGAAGAATGCTCGAATTGCAGTAGCTGCAGTTTCAATTTGGTTAGTTTGCCAACACATTTAAAGCTATCACTAGTCGAGAAGTTTTGCCTATAATTTTGTACTCTTGGCGACAGTTTGAATTTGCATGGGTGGGAGATCATGGTGTTCGTTGGTTTCAACGCAGCGATAAGGTGAAATGTAATATCTCTACTTTCTATCTTTATCCTTGCTATTGTTTTCATCACTGAAGTGAAACATACATGTAATATCATTTCTCATATTTACTAATTTTTTTACTTAGTTAGATTACTTATATGCTAGATTTTCTATGGGTAAATATCATCTAGGTCCTAAAGGTTAGGCCCTTATTTTACATTTGTTCATGAATTTGAATTTCTTTTAGTTTGGTTCTTAAGATATAAAAATAATTTCACCAATGGTTATTCCGTCAATATTTCCCGTTAATTATTTCAATACTCTCCAAATTACCCCAACAAAGATTTAATAAATTTCAGGAAAATTATAGAATAACTATAAAGATTTTCAAACTTATTTTTAATTCCTAAAATGAAAAAAATGAGGACTTATATTATGAATTTTTGAAATATAGTATAGTTTGTATGGTATTTTGTCTTAGTCTACGTGTGAATATGAAAGGTTTGATATTTTTCATTGAAGTACTTGGACTTATATGAATATTATTATCAAGTTCAAATTCATGTTAATGAGGGTGAACATTGTGAAATTACATAAAGTCCCATAATTTTTCGATATATCTTTTAAGTTGAACTAAAATGATAAGAGATTTTGGGCAATTATATTTGGTACTTAGGATGAAAATAATATTATTTTTAGATTCTTAAAAATTTTAAAGAAGTCGACTAAGGGTTGAACATTGTGTAAAAAAGGTCTCCTAGTTATGTAATATTTCTATTAAGCACAAATACGAATTAAATAAATTAAAATTATTAAAAATAGATGACTCAAATTATGATAAAGTTATAGAAGAGCCTCACATAATCAAAAGTCTATTGGAATATGATTTTAATGTTTTACATTAAAAGACTTTTAGTTTTAAAATCTCTATATTGAGCCCTAAATTTCTGAAAAGTCCTTTCAAAGGTTATAAATCTGAGTTCTAAATGATGAATAGTGGTAAATTCAGACTCTATAAGTCTCATTGGGCATATTGAAGTTGATTGGAAAAAATATAATTAACGACACACACTTAGGGGTGCTTATTGGACTGGACTAGACCGATTCCTGTCCAGTCTGGTTTCTGCCTGTTTTGGATTGGGTTTAGAACTGATAGGCCAAGCCTGGAATTGGTTCAAGTCCTGTCCGATTTCAGGTTTCGGTTCGAGTCAGTTTAGGGTTCTTTTCCATTTTTTTATTTGTTCTTACAAAATTAAATCGATATGAATTTGCAAACAAATGCCATTGTCATTAATGAAAAATTTTATAATAAAATAACTTAATATTTTCAAATATTTTGCAGTGCAAAAAAATCATTCTTCGTAATTACAGAGAACTCTTTTAGAGTACTCCTAGAAGAATTATTATCCTTGAGCTCATCTATAAAATTATATTGTTGATTTTGTGGCTCGACAACAAACTATCTTGTAAACAAGTAAGCATGCAAAGGGTTGCGGCAGATAAGTTACTTTTATAGTCTCCTATTATTCTTCATGTGGTGGAAGATGCTGATTCAGATGCTACAGTTGACGCTTGTGCTGCCATGACATCGTAGGCCAAAGCAGATAGAATGGGTAATGTTTTGCTGACCCCTTCCACCATTTTAAGAGGCTTATGTTATCAATTTTTTCTACAAAGTTTAAGTAAAACTGCAGCTTGTTTAAATTTGCTGAGCTTGACACTGGGTGTAGATTGGTCAATTACAAGTGCTTTTCTCTTATTGTAGCAAGTGACCTCTTCGATATAGCCAATCTGAGAATATTGAAGATGCCATTTTTTTATGTTCCTGTTTGTGGCTCTATAAGTATGACAATCCTTCACAGCTTGTTTGCTGTAATAAAAAAAAATGAATCTTGAAGAGTTGTGAAAACTCATGTCTTCGCAGCATCAATATCACTTTCCAAAAAATCAAAACATTCTGCATAAAATGTTTCAATATCTTCTTTACCTTGGTGGAGATCAAGCATGGCAATCATAGAATATAAAAGAGATATTTTTTCTAATATTTTTAAAAATTTTATTTAATATCAGTTACAAAAGAAAAAAGAATCAGATTTGATTTAAACTCTAGAAATTTCTTAAATATCTGAAAAACATAAGGTAAAAAAATAGGCAAAGTTGAGTAATAACATCCGGAAAAATTTTAAATAGCCTCTTTAAAGATTGAAATAACTCAAAAATCTTTCTTAGGAATGTCCAATCATACAAATACAATTAAAGGTCTCGATTGTGCCTCAAACCCAAAAGATTGATGATTCTGATCCCGTTTTCCTTGCTAAATGCTTGAGTGAAGACCCTTCAAGTGCTAGCAAAGCTTCTACACCATGAAATTTTAATTCTCTATAAAAATCTGATCTAAATCATCCCAAATTCTCCCAAATTGGTTTAAATATTTAAAAAATAGATTAATGGAGTTTTTTGCAATCTGGACTATCCATCTTTCGTTTTGAAGGGATTGATGAGGCTGGACTATATAGGGGCCTTGGGAGGCACAGGATTGCGGCACATGGCGCATGGACATAGCTGGATCTGACAGGCTCAACGTGGGTCGTCATATCTCCATCTAATGAATCAAATGGAAGCTACGCAATAGGAGCTTCGGTGGCAAGGGCAACCAATCATACATTTAGAAAGAACTAAATTCCCTTGCTTCTTCCTTATAATTGCGGTTTTACCATCCAATTCAAATTTGCGGCACCACATTTAAAATGAAGGGTAAAATTGCGCTTTAGTACCCATTTTCACCTTTCTTCACATCAAGTTTAAATTTCTTATTTTTAAGTCCGAAGTCCTTAATTTCAGCTCCTTTTACCTCTTTGAATCAATTTGAACCTGTTAAAGTCAATTATCTCTAACACTTTTTACCCAACTATTCAATTTGCCTCACTACTAAAATAATAAGCATACAGATACATAAAATCTCGCTACAAAGTCACTGAAATAAAATAAAATGCAACCACTATAAAATAAAACTAGGATAATTAGAGCCTGTGATCAAGCTCTAAATATGAGAACCCAAAGTTGGGCCCCTTAATGATAATGTGTCGACATTGGTGAAGGCGGTATCATGGAAACTCCGCATCATGGCCTGCTCGAAATTGGTCGATAATAGCCCTAATGAGCTTATTATTTTCAATGTCCAAGTTAATTGTAATCATGCTAGGACCCAAGTAACATATTTAAAAGGTGTAATCCCTTAACTATAATTGCACCAATAAAGCTCGTACGTATGGTATTTTGTGAATTTGGTCTAAGATGATTGTAATTGTGGGCTTGAATAGCTTGATGATAGTGGTATATTGGACCCAAATATGATATGCTTAAGCTAGATGTTTTATTTGTTTTGTGTATAAAGTATAATATTTGTCTTAGGAAATCATGGATTATATGGTTTCAACCAAGACAGTTATTGGGAATATTTTGAAGATTCATATCTAGGTCTTGGATCTATAACTGCTACTTTTATAATGGACTTTATTATAATTCTTATTACCTCTAAATTTATCCATGTACAGGGTCTAAGCTCACCATATTCAATATTGAGACTTAAATATAAAAGGTCCATGAAAATATATGGTAATTTTAGGATCTTAATTAATTTTGTAAAGTGTATATTCTTGATTATAATTTTGTTATCAACTTTAGTAAGTCCAATGAGACTTATGGAGTTTGACGAATATATTAATATTCATCATACAAGACTTATATACCAAACATTTTAATGAATTTCAAAATTTTGGGACTTAATGTGAGATTTTAAAATTAAAGATCCTTTACTAAAAAAAATAAAAATATTATTTTTGGACTTTCTAGATAAAGTTTATACTTTTTTTGTAATTTTCTCATAATTTTAGTAGCCTATTTTGAATGATATAGAATTAGGAGATCTATTTTCGCACTTTTAGATCCAGTTTGTACTCTTTTCTAATTTTAGTAGTCCATTTTCAATGATTTTGAATTTATTTAAGGTGGTGTTTGCTTCAGTGTTATTTTGAAAAAATAATTGTTTGGTTTGATGATATGTGCAAAAACTTTTATAAAAAATTATAGAATTATAACTCAAGAAGTGATATCTAGATACTAAAAAATATCTAAATAAACATAATGTTAAGATAGCATTGAACCAAATGCCCCCTAAGTTTCATTTTAAATTTCAAAGAAATATTATGGAATTAGAAGACCTGCATAATTTTACAATGCTCAATAAATAATTCACTTTGTTTAGGTATTTTAGGATTTGAAAATAATATTAGTTTCTTCCCAGGTACCAAAATATAAATGCGCAAAGCTTCTACTTCGATTGAATTGGATTGAATTGGACTAAATTGAAGTATTGAAAAACTAAGGGGCTTTACATTATTTCACATTGTTCACCTTATTGGCATGAATTTGGACTTGATAATAATATTCATATTTATCCGATACTACATGCAAAGATCTAAAACTTTTCATGGTGAAATTGGACTAGGATAATATATCATCTCCTTAAAAATTGCATTTAAGTCGTTTTTTCTAGTTCATTTTAGAATTTAAAAATGTAGTATAAAAAAGTTTATGGAAATTTATAGTTATTTTATAATTTCTCTTAAATTTATTGTCTTTTTAAAACCATTGGAAGATGGTGGGAATTTTTGGAAATTTTTAGAAAAATTAATGGAAAAGTTGATGGTAGGACCACCATTAAAATATTTTTATACTTCGAGAACACAACAAAAAGAAATTTAAATTCGTAGACCTATGTGAAATTAGACCCTAACCTTAGAGATGTGGATGATATTTATTCTTTCTTTATAGAAACATTTTATGTTTGGGAAATCTTCCTTTTTTTTCATTATCACTAGTTTCTTAATCTGCTAGTTAATTACTTGTAATATTTTATTAGTGTAATCTTGTCAACTATCTTCATCTTCCTATTGCTAGTGTGAGGGTTTCCAATGAGCTCGGAGCCGGGAGGCCAAGGGCCGCCATGTTTGCAGTTCTTGTGGTTACTTTGACTAGTGGATTCATTGGTCTCATCTTTTTTTCACTTGTCATGGCTCTGAGAAACGTGTATGCCGTTCCTTTCACAAATACTCCTGAGGTTGTAAGAGCAGTGGCTGACCTCACTTTGATCTTTTCCTTCACACTTCTCCTTGATAGTATCCTACCAGTTTTGACAGGTTTGATGCACGATTTTAATTTTGGGTACTGAAATGTTAATTTAGCATTTGTATATCATTCAAATTAAGGAATTGTGCATGCATGTGTAAATATTAAGTTTTGCAGACTCCTATTATCTTGCGCAATAGTTGTGTTGTTATGATTGGTTATTTCTAACATGGGGTTTCACAATTTGGGGAGTTTAATTACCTCACACCACTTGAATAACAATGAGTTGGAGCTCAATTTGGCAGATATTTCTTCAATTTGTAAATGGTCATCTTGAGCTGGACTTGAGTTAGCTTAGTTTGGATTAGACTCAACTTTGATCATTTTTAGAGTTAAACCAACAAAACCCCAATATCTAATTATGAGAAATACATGAATGAATGAGTTAGAGAGAGGGAGAGTGGTGGGGACACAACAAACCATCAATTCATCTTAAGCATGGTTTACACATTACTTAGATATCATCTTCTGGCATCGATTTGGATGGATGGATGGATGGACAGATATGGTAGCCGATTTGATTGATGAAAATTTAGTCTAATTTAAAATCCCCCCTTATTTTGTATGATTATTTTTGAGTTAGAATTTTAAATTTTATCTTAATTAATTTATTTTTTACTTTTCTAGTATTTCAAATTTAGTAAATTGTAATTTGCTTGATTGTACTTTTATTTCTTAAAAGAACAATCATATGCATAATAGGTCTATGTATATGGCCTCAAATTCTTGTGTTTTCTTGATCTGGAATGAAATTATTTTGAGTTTTGATTGAGAGTGTTATATCTCAATGAAGGGAATTGTTGAGACCATGAGTGGAAATACTTGAATACCTTGGGGATCAAGTATTTCCCAATCTTCCCCTTCAAATTTCTACTTTACATTACTCAATTCCAAGTCCACTTAAATGGTAGATTTTTTCTCGCCCAGCCTCCTTGTGCACATCCACCTCACCACCGCAGCCTTGCGCTTGCCTCATGAGCTTGGCCATTGCTACGCTTGGTGCACGTTGACTTGTCCCTTGCTCCGCGCATCAATCCTACTTTGATCCCATCTCCGGTCGCCTTCATTGAATTCTGTCATCAATCGCCTTTAGCCACCATATGGGGGTCGTGAACCCTTGCTCCGTCCTTACGATGCACCTGCTCAATTAGAGTTGGTATGCAAACTGTCCTGCTTAGGCGAATTGTTCGAGGACCTTGCCTCACCGTTTGCAGATTGATTTACTCGATTAGGATTGTTCAAGGATTGTGCCATGTTACATGGCTCTCCTGCAAATATAGCCTCCAATCAGAATAAACTTCATCCTCTACTCTAACGTGTCCACTTCTACACCTTGATCATACGTTGGAGTCAACTTGCTCTAATCTTTTAATTTTATAAGCCTTGATCCTAATGACTAGTCTCAATTTTGATCGATCTCTGGTTTGTGATGTTGTAATCGAGTGTGATTTATTTGCGTATTGTTTGTTGTGTGATCTTGACTATATTGTGTGTATTGTGGTGAAGACACCACTATTTTGGTCAGAGATATTCATCACTCTAGTCCGATTTGCACTTGTAGTCGCATTCATTTAGGGTTCACTCAAAGATGATTTATTTAGAATTTTGCATATTAGTCACTCTATTTTATTCCAGATTACTGTTGGCTCATTTGCTTTAGTTTGAGTCAGCAATTCAGCAATTTTCACTTGACTCGTATGTACTGTTTTACCTGTACAATTTCAGTATTTTGATTATCTCTCACTATTCTGTACTCCGATTCGTATGATCTTGGACTGTTTGAAAAGATAAAAGGATAGATTACAAATCTCTAGTTCATTGCGTAGCCTAAGTCAGACGTATCTTAGAGAAAATTTGCAACTTTTCTTCTGCTTAATACGTTGAACATTGTTTATATCTCTTTTATGTAGAACTTTTACCCCACATTGTATGTTGGGACTTATTATAATATTTGACATCATATATAAAGGGGTGGTAAGCTATAATGTACTTCATATTTTGTTGAATGAGAAATCTTTTATTTTCTTGTGCTGGCTCTATGTCGGTGCGAGTTTAAAAATAAATTCTTTTCGTGTCTTGTTGATTCGGCCAGGCTCTGGGAGGCGGGGTGATGATGTCCATGTCGTCGCTAAGTTATCAATATTCCAGATGCATGTATTCTCTTTATTCAATTTTCTTCTTTCGTCCTTTAATTGTCCTGGTGTTTTCTTCCTGCCTTTGCTTCTAGTTTTTGCGATGAATGATTGCTAGATTTGATTATTTTATACTTGTGTGATCTTTCCACTTTTATATGAAGTTTCGTTTTAATCGCAATTGTTGGACCTCATTAGTACTCTTTTTTTGAGTTGAGATGATTGTTTTCCTAGCCTAGGTGATAGCTTTTATACTATTTTGGTCCTCGCTAAGAACAATTTTGGACCGACGTGACTCGAATATTCTATTTGGATCGATGTCTCTTCTTTAATTTTTTTCTTAATATTAATTGTGAGTAAAGAAGATCATTACATTATAAATTGTTTCTCGCATCGTGTCCTGCATTAGTTGATATCAGAGTATGGTCTAGTCTAGGCATACACAATAAACATAAACCTTTGGCATTTAATTTTTTTAAGTATTTTTTACTGTTGGCTCATTTGCTTTGCCTTTACTTATAGTTTTTGATATTATTTTATTGAGACACAACACGTGGCGTATTCGACACGGTGTCCCTCGTGTCCTCTCGTGCCCCCCCCCATGTTCCCTTGTATCCCTTTATGTTCAGTGTCTGACATGGATATGACGTGGTTTTTTAAAATGTTCATGTTTCATGAAATGCCCCCCAAAACCTCTATAAATAGATGAGATTTTGATTCAATCTAGCTCTTTGTCAAACAGGAAAAAAAACTCCCTAAGCTCTTTCTCTTTTTCTCACTTCAGCTGAAAGCTTCTCCCATACATATGAACATTTGTCCCTTTGCTAGAAGCACATTCAAGAGATGGTTGGAATTTTTAAAGATATTTTTATACGAGTTTTCTCTCTTTTTCTCCAAATTAGTCTTTTTTTAAAGTTTCTCAGATTTTTATACTAATCATTTGACGTACAAATGGGTTAAAAGTTTTACTACAAGTTTTTGAGAGTCGCTTCTTTCTTTGAGAATTTTCTTGAAATTTTTCAATAAAAGTATTTTTCTCAGTGATTTTTGTTTCTCTTTATTTTTAAATATTTATGTCATATAAGATCTAGAAAATTCTGAAAATTTTATAGTAAATTCTTTAGGTAATTTGACATCTATAAAAAAATTCACTCATTTTGAAAGTGTATTACTTCCCAAAAAAAAATACATGAAGTTTCTATTTATTCGATTTCAAGCTGTATTGAAATATTTCATCGAATTTTTTCCTTTTAATTGTGTAGCTCGACTTTGATTTGTTGAAATAATATTACCTTAAATTATATGTTGAATCTTTTACTTATTATTTGATCTTTGTTCTCATATATTTTAAAATCGATTTGTTGGCGAGATTAGATTTTCTTGATCATTGTGTGGTTATCGTCATCATATATATATTCTTGTTAATTTTATGATCACCTATTATTTTATTTGCTGAGCTCTGAGTTACGATAGCATCTGCATATACTTTATAGATAGGTATATATATATATATATATATATATAGAGAGAGAGAGAGAGAGAGAGATTTATTCGAAAAGAACTCTGCTGGTTACGGATAAAGGACAAGAAGTGCAGTACCCCTTTTCTTTAAAAAAAATAATGTTAACACTTTAATCAAGTTGAAATCATAATATCAACACATTGTGAGAAATGTAAAATTTATGAATTTAATGCTCAATATGTAAACAGCCAAGTTAATTGTGATATGTAAGACCCTTTCAAATTTCAAGTACATCCGCTCACTGACTATTTCTGGTTATACATAATCTTGAACATTGTGTTGCAGGTGTTGCAGTTGGGGCAGGATGGCAGGCATTGGTAGCCTACATTAACTTGGGCTGTTACTATGTCATTGGCCTTCCACTCGGATATCTGCTTGGAATTAAACTTGATATGGGTTTGGAGGTGGTTGTTTTGCTTTACTACTTTGCCTTCTATGATTTGTCCAGAGGTCTAAAATTTTCAGGTCGGGTCGACCTCTTATCTGTTTCGGCTTTGTTTGAGATGGAACTTCTTATATTTTGCTGAGCTAATATTTACTTCATGTTGAAGTTTCTTGGTGGGGTACTGTTGATCCAAACTTGGCTGCTTTACATGTGTTTAGAAAACATTTACATAAGTCAGTTCAGGCTAACCAGAATTCAGGGCAGGTTGGATTGATTTTTGGCTGATCTAACTGTTTAATTGCGTGTGGTTAAGGTTTCAAATGACTAGGTGAAATTAGAACTGAAGTTTCTTGTGTTGGTTTTCCAATGTTAGGATCACACAATCCTATAGGAGAGATCAAAGACAAGGAGCCAAAGCACAGAAGTCTGGGTACAGAGAGAAACAAAATATTAAGAATAATCTTAGAGAGATTGTTTTTGGTTGCCGCTGTAAAATAATGGAGATCAAGCCTTTTATAGACGAATACACTTACATAAAAACAACATAAAATCAAAGAAAAATATGAAAAATATTCTCTCGATGCATATTAGCAAACAAACTAAATTTCAGATAAATCACAATCTGGAAGATACGGAAAAAAGTAAAAAAAGTTGCTGAAAATTCAAAATATTTCTAAAATAAATCTGAAACTGCCTTCAATGTCCTTGCTTTTAAGGAAAATACCCCTTAGTAGGAAGCTACTAAGCTACGTCATTCAAGAGTTTTCTGGAAACATGTGCAAATTGAGCGTTATGGTCGTTTTAAGCTTCCCACCTTCTGTTTTGAGTTTTTCCTAGTTTTTTGTCAAGTTTTGTCAAATAGTCTTCGACAATAAGTTCTACACTTCTACATCATTTTCACTTGTTTTGACTGCCCAAACCTAGTTATCTTCTCTTAATGCTAGTCACATATTCCAAATGATGGTGTTTAATGAAGGGAATGTGGGGTGGTACTCTGATTGGAATGGGGCTGCAGGCCCTCATACTCATCATCATCACTCTCAGAACAAACTGGGATAAGGAGGTGAATCCTTGATTCCTTTTTTCTTTCTCTGTTTTTACTCGAGCAACATAGAGTAGCACTCTTACCTGTGAAGATTTTGCGGCTCGATGAATCGCAGGCAATGGAGGCAGAATCTCGGATCAAGAAATGGGGAGGATCTGCTGGCAGCTCGCCTAGTAGCTCCAAGGTGATTTAATATTTTAATCAACTGAATACTATTATTCATTTAGAAATATTGGACTTTGGAGATAATTGTGCATATAATGCAAACAAAACACACTGTTGCGTAAGAAAACTGTATATCTTACAATTTATGTGTGTAGCACCAAAATATTCAATACCAAAAATGACTTGATTAACTTTTGCCAAAAATATTTCATTAGTAGGTATGTTTTTAATAATGACATGCTGTTATTGGCTATTCATTGTTTCCCATGCTATTTTATTATATATATATATATATATTTATAATTGCTCCTACTTTGTCTAATAGTGTATAAAAGAACTTTATATAATTATATGTTTCTTTCATGTAGAGGCAGGATCATGATTCTTTCGATCTGGGCGAGTTTGCAACTAATAGTAGTCAAAGAACAGCTCCCTGATTTGCTTCATATGACTACAGAAAGGAGAGAATTCTTTCACACTAGTAAGTTCTCTATTCACTTGAATGACCAAGCTATAAAACTCCCAGTTTCAGATGAAGATATGCTTGAGAAGTAGAAATATATATTTACTTGCATTCAGTAATCTTTCTTCTTAAGAGACTTTAAGAATTTCGTTTGAGGCCTGTGCTGAAGATTTAGGGAACATTTGGTTTAATGTTAATGTTATATTATTATGTCATGTTATTTAAAAAATTTAATTATTTGATTTGGTGACAAGTGTAGATAATATTATAAAAGAATTATAAGATTGACACTCTAAAATGATAATGATAAAAAAAAGTAATTGCAATAAAGAGATGTGATGTTTGATTCTATTGTTATCTTTTAATATAATGATATCGAACTAAACAAATAATAATTTAAAATTAGTTTAGATATCTAGATAATATTGATATTTAGAGAATTACATGTTATTCTATACTTTGAATGCATGATTACAAATTACACCCCTTCAATCTAGCTTTTCATTTTGTTAAAGGAGAGGAAGATCTAGTCATTTATAAATATGAAGGAGTAAAGTTTGTAATTATGCATTTAAAGAAGGGTATAATATATGTAAATATCTAATTTTACTGATTAAACTAATAAAAAGCTCTTATTTATAGATTCCATATGTAAAACTCTCTATATATGAATATATACATATATATTTAAATATGTATACTCGAAGATGTATGTATATACATAATAGCTAGCTTCGTGTAACTATACGATATCAAATTGTATAATTGGTTTTCACACCGCAACATGAATTATCTTCATTTGTCATCAAATTCATTATCAATACAAACACTGCAAGCATGTGTAGGAGCCATAAGATCGAGCTTAGAGAGATGAGAGCTAGAGAGATTAGGGAGTGTGAGAGAGGAATTAGGGAAGGAGGAATTGTGTTGAGTGAAATGAGATATTTATAAGGGGGTTAGATTAGTGTTAATTAACTTTTTGTTAAAAAAAGTAAGATTTAAGGGGATCTGCCAGCCGATCAACCCCCTTTGCCCTAATGGACCAGTGCGACGACGCCAACAGCTTGTTATATTGTTATTAAAAAAACAATAACGAGCCAACTCTCGGGAACCGATTCATTGAGCTGGTTTAGTTCCCAGTAGAGCCGAAACCACCCACTCTATTGGTCCGGGTGGGTGTAATTGGTCTGGTCCACCCGCCTAATCAGTTCCACCCAAAACTAGTACCTAATGGATTCGGTCCTATGGCCACCACCCTTTTTTGGATAATAAAAAATCGTCTATTGTGGATGTTTACCTTGGAAATTCAGGGTCATCCTAGCCGTTCATGTGGCGATTGCTACAACTGTTCAGATCATCACCAAGCTAAGCTAGTCTACGTACGGTGGAGTGACTATGAAAAACACCATCCCATTGTGGGAACCATTAGCATCGAAAGCTTGCTCAATATTCTCAGAACGGTTCACACCACATACTTGCTTTGGTCATGCATGTGTAGCCCAGCAGTTTTCTCGAGACTGTACAACCATTGATCTATCTATCACAACCTCTCCATGGCGCGCTCTCCCTATTAATCTCCCATATTTTAAGCAAGTGTCATGTAGGAGCAGTGATGCAGAGTGGTCTTGTCTGCCTCCTCTCGGTGAAGGTCCACGTCGATTATATGAAAAAGGATGCATGTAGTGCCATTGAGCCAGTTGTCCAGTTGCTTTCTCAATGCCATGGATTGTCAAGTCAGTCCTTCCATCGAAGCAGCTGTTCATAGATCGATGTGGCGAGATCCAGGATATCTCGGGTTTTAGTTCACCCCGTGCGACCAAGATTGGAGCAAGCTCTTCCTTCCTTTCAATCCCCTTGCAGCCACTATAAATACCGGGATTTAGTTGGTAGAAAAGGATCTCTCTTCAAGACTTCTTCCCCCTTCGGAATTCTTTCTCTCTCTTCTAAACACATTGTATTCGCCTCTCAAGGGACTTTTGGAACATATAGTGGAGTTTAGATTGGTTTAGTTAGTGGATGTAGGAGAATTTCTTCGAATTACCTAACTCTTCGTCTCTTTTACTCTTTCCAGGTGCCAACCTACGACTAGTATGTTGGGCTCCTATATCAGTCACATCCAGTCCCATGGGCACTTCAAGCGGGAAGTCCTGGCCCGTTTCATTGGCCGTACGCAATTGCCAACTTCGATCTAGTCCTCTCCGACATACTTAAGGATTACAATTCTGCATCGGTTGCTTCTTCGCTGCCACAGTGCAGGTCATCAGCATCCAGCCTGCTGTGCTTATTTTTTACGCCTTCCGAAGGAGCTTGAAGAGAGACAACGATCTTGCTAAATCCATCCAGCCCAACAAACCTTACAACTTCTCGGAGTTGGTCAACTTTTCTGCTGCCTAGCAGAAAGGCTACATGCGTAGGGTTGGTACCAGGCTACCCCCACATCCGAGGGTCGACCCTAACATTTAATGCAAGTTTTTTCAGTTCTATAAGTACTCTACCTATCAATGTAGCATCCTGAAGGTGCTACTGGACAGATTTGCAAATGAAGGAAAGCTCTAGGAGTTCCTTCTTGAAGCACAGACTAGTTAGGCCCGTGGTAGGACAGACCGAGTTAGAGCTATGTTGGAATCTCTGCCTCTCTTGGCCATCCAACTTGTGGCTAGGATTATCAACACCATCTTCTCCTACTTTCCCTGACTTAGCCAGAGACAAAACGGTGAAGTTGGAAGTGTCATCATCTCACCTTCTTAAAAGAAGACCTCCCCGACCATGATATCTATCATGACAACCCAGTCATCGTTATAGTTGAGTTCACTGACTATGATGTTTGTCGAGTCTTCATTGACTTTGGAAGCTCTATCAATTAGGGGTGTGCAAACTATGGTTTAAACCGAAAAATCGAACCGAACCGTTTAAATTTAACGGTTTGGTTTGGTTTAGAATCTAGCGGTTTGGTGATGGTTTGATATTTTGATTATTTTGGTTAATTGATTTGGGTTCGGTTTCACATGTTTGGAAACCAAATCGACCGAATTAACCGAATAACCCACGTATTTATATTGGGCCGGTTCAGTTGGCAATTTGCCGATTTGGGTTCGCTCATAGATGAGTTCACGAGAAAGAAGGCTGATTTGACCGACCGAGAAGTTTCAGATTATTTAGGGTTGCGCGACTTGCGCGGCTTGCGCTGTAGATCAAAGGGTTGCAGACCAAAAATATGGTTTTAACCAAACCAAACCAAACCAAACCGATATTTATTTGGTTGGTTTGGTTTGGTTTATAATATAATTTAGTTGGTTTGATTTATAATATAATTTGGTTGGTTTGGTTTCATTAAATTTAAAATCGAATCCAATCTCTTTTTTTTTGGTTTGGTCACCAAACCAACCACTCAAACCGAATGCACACCCCTACTATCAATAACCTCTTTAGATTGGCCTTCCTCCACAAAAGCCTACTTTACTGGTTTATGGGCCTCCTTCAGCATGACGACGCTCTTCGTGGGCTCTCCGGCGAACAAGTCCTACCCTTTTATGTAAGGTAAATCAATACTTTAATAAATTATGTATTAAATTAAAATTTTTTATAAATCATTTCATAAACCAGTAAAGTAATAGTAAATGAATAATTAGATAGAGGATTACCAAGAAGAACTAAAAGAAAATGATAAATTTTAGAAAAATAAATATTACTATAAACATTATAAAATTTGCAAAGAATATAACATATAACTTATAAGTCCAATGTAATATGATAACAGAATTAATGTATTTAGTTAAGTTTTTAATGATTTTTTAAATTTAAGTATTTTTAATTAATTAATTAATTAATAATATAAGCTAATTAAAACAAAATTAACAACGGGAGCATGTTTTTGACGGCGTTAGGCAACGCCGTTAGATTAAGAAGTCGCCCGGCGTGCGGGCGATTTTCGCTTAGCAGAAGTCGCACGCGCCCCGGCGACTTCTTTTTAAAAAAAAATTTAAAAATAAATTAATTAATTAAAAAATTTCATTTAATTTAATTTATATATATATATATATATATATATCAAAATTTAAGATATTTAAGAGATGTGATTATGACAAGTGTATTTTTTAATTTGTTATTATTCTTTAAATTTTTGAATTTATCATATTTAATTATCTCTTAATTTTAGCCTTAAGAAAAATACCAAATTTATCCTTAGGTATGTTTTTCTAAAAAACTGTGAAAAAAGAAGAAGCGACGGCGAGTATGAAACCACGTTTAAAATTTAATTTAATTTAATTTATTTGAATATTATTAATTTAAAATTTTCATGAGTATATATATATATATTTTGAGATATTTAAGGGATGTGGTTATTAGTGAAAAGATGATTTGTTATTATTCTTTAAATTTTAATTTATCAGATTTAATCATCTCTTAATTTTAGCCTTAAGAAAAATACCAAGTTCATCTCCAAATATGTTTTTCTAAAAATCTGCAAAAAAAGAAGCAATCGTGAGTCCGAAATCACGTTTAAAATTTCATTTCATTTAATTTATTTGAATATTATTAATTTAAAATTTAATTTTTAATAAAATATTTAATTACAAAATAATACAAAAAAAATATAAAGTCTCACCTCAAATGTCTATTTGATTTAATTTGTTATTTTAAAGTTGATCATTAAGTAGTTTATTTGATTTAATTTGTTACTTATTTTATATTAATTATATATTTAACAAAAAAATATGTGCTTAGAGATATTTTAATAAAATAATATTTTTATTTTATAAATTTAATATTATAATAATATTTTTACATGATACATAAATATTTAAGTATGTGAGTGAACATTTAAAATTTGAAGATGAAGAATATATTATGTTAAGATAAATTTGAAAATAAAGATATAATATTTGAAAATTGAATGAGAAGAACCTAATTTAAAATCAATGAGATTTGTGTGATAGATTTTTATAATTTAATATGTATTAAGAATTGGTAGTTGAATGTGATTAGTTGTATGATATTATTTAGGGGGCGTTTGGTTCAGTGTTATCTCAATATTATGTTATGTTATTTTTAGAAAGTAATTGTTTGGTTTAATGACATTTTTAAATAAATTATAATTAATTACAAAAATGTCATTACACACTGACATCTAGATGTCACCGCAAATCGGGCGACATCTCAAGATAACATCGTCAATTTGTCATTATAATGTCAATAACTTCCAACTAAATAAAAATAATTTGTATAGCATTGATATTTTTTAGGGGTTTTTACCCGTATGACACAAAACTTCAATATTTACTTATTAGACATCCTAAAGTTAAATATTACATGACACATACTTATTTATTTTAATTTTACAACCAACACACCCTAGTTAAAAAATCCTTACATTTTATTTAAGTAAACCATACTTAAGTTATGTTTTAACTTAAATAAGGTTCATAGGAATAAAATCTAACCCTTTTTGTTTCTTAAATTAAATCTAATCGTTAAGATGAGCATCTAACGATTAGATTTAAAATATTCTACATAAATAATAGATTTAAATAGTTTTTAACATGTAAAATTTAAGTTAAGGTGCACCGAGAGTTAGATTTTATTCCTATTAATTTTATTTAAGTTAAAACATAACTTAAGTATTGTTTACTTAAATAAAATGTAAGAATTTTTTAACTAGGGTGTGTTGGTTGTAAAATTAAAATAAATAAGTGTGTGTCATGTAATATTTAACTTTAGGGTGTCTAATAAGTAAATATTGAAGTTTTTTGTGTCATACGGGTAAAAATCTCTATTTTTTAATATTATAACATTGAACCAAACAAATATTCATTGATGAATAATAATGGCATTTAGATAACATGACATCTAAATAACATTGACATTGAGATAACACTGAACCAAACGCCCCCTTAACATATTTATAAAAAATTAATTGAATATAAAAATAAAATTGGCATTTGAGATTAAAAGAAAGTACCACATCTAAGTATATTAATATAAAAATTATAAATTACCAAAATAAACTACTTAATGAATAGCTTTAAAGTAACAAATTAAATCAAATAGGCATTTGAGGTGAGATTTTATATTTTTTTAATTAATTAAATTAATTTTTAAAAGATTTTAAAAATCATCTAAGTTTTTTTATAATTATGCATAGAATTTATTATATATTTATAATCTGTAAAATCTATGTAAAAGTACTTAGAGTATTCAAACATCTTAAACTTATTTACATTAACTTATATAGAAAATCATAGAAAAACTTATTTGGAAACTCGAAAAAACTTATTTGGAATTAATAAAGAAATTATTCTCAAATAATTCATTGTTACATTTTACGAAATGTTTGGCATAATATAAAAATAAAATTTTTAGATAAAAAGAAGACGGTAAAAAATATTCAAATATGTAAAGAGACAGATGAAATGATTAAATAAATAAAATATTAATTTATATTATGTTTCTCACATATTTTAATTTAATAATTAATTTTATTTTATATTATTTATAAATTTTAATAAAAAATATTTTTATTTAAATTTAATTAAAAATTAAACTTTATAAACAAACAAATACTATAAAATATTTATAAGTTATGTAATATTTTACAAAAGTGGAGGACAAGCTATGATGGCCTTCGTGGAGAATATTTGCTTTATATCATGTAAAGGTGAAATAATAGGGAATATTTATTTTATATAATGTAATGTTATTTAGTGAAAAATATATTTCATTATGCAATATTTCATTTTCTTCTTATATAAGGATGGCTTTCAAACATGTGGCCAGACATCTCATAAACAACTAAACAAAGGTGATCATTCTTTCTAGGCTAAATTGCATTTAATCCTCTGAGATTGAAGTGAAAATGCAAATTATTCTTAATTTTAAAAATTTTTAGAGATAGGCCCCAAATATAATTTGTAATAGCATATTTGATCTTAAATATTACATGCCTATTAAAATAAAAAAAAATAACAATTTTATTTTTGAAAATTTTACATTACCCAAAATAATAGCTTATTTTAGATTTTTTTTTCTAGGAAAAGAAATTTTAAGTTAAAAAGATAAACTTGAGTCACAATAGAAATTTAAGGTAATAAAAAAAATTATAGAAATTATAAGAGTTAAATGAGAGGTATTTTCATATATAAAAAAATATTTAACTGTTAATGTTTGATTAATATTGACAATTTATATTAATAAAGATCACGTTGAATGGCAAGAATTAAATTGAGAGGCCAATGTATTTATATAAATTATATTTAAGGGATGTACATATTCATATAAATTATAACTGAAAGACCCATCTTCTAAATATTTGAAAATTAAAATCATTTTGTATTTTCTCTTCGTTCTCAAAAAAATGCGTCCAATTTAAATTTTTTATACTTCTTAGAATTTTTTTTTTTCTCAATTTTCGGTAATGAAAATTTTCATATATTCATTATTTTTAGAATTTATTTATTAATTATAAATATTTTTTAAATTTGTCCAATTATTTATTAATTATAAATAAAATTTTCTGCCGCCAGTGTTCGAGCTAGTCGCGACGCGTCTTTCTCGAATGAATAAAAGATCGCTTTTTTCGTTGCCTTTTTCGTCGATTATTCTTCTCGACGCACCCTCCTTGTAGGCTTTGTAGGCATCATCGCGAGGTAACACCGGAGATCCTGAACCTTTCCACGTTTGAGGTTTCTTTTTCTTCCTCTTCCTTTCTCCTTCAAATCTCTAGGGTTTTGACCAGTTGTACTGTACTTGCTAGGGTTTTTTACCCCCTTATCATCAAGATGGATTTCGACGAATATGATTACCTGGAGAAGACGGTGGAAAATCCGGAGTTCGCTAAGTTACCGGCGAATGGTGGTGGTGGGTCTAGGTCCGAGGAGAAGGACAGGATCAGGAGCTCCAAGCGCCGCAGTGACGATGTTGAGCGACGCGAAGATGACAGTCGACAGTCGAAGCGTTCTAAGTCGGAGGGCGAGGGCGATCGGCATAGAGAGAAGGGATATTTGAGACACCGCTCGCAGTCTAGAGACGGAGAGAGGGATCGGAATCGGAGCGGGAGGGAGCACAGGGAGGTGAGGGATGGAAAGGTGAGAGAGAGGGTTAGGGAGAGGGAACGGGACAGGGCTAGGGAGCGCGAGCGGGAGATGGAGCGGGAGAAGGAGAGGGAGCGTTCCAGACGCAGCGGGAGCCGCTCGGACAGGTATCGTGACGATGAGCGAGATCGGCATCGGGAGAGCAGAGATAGGGAGTACAGAGAAAGGGAGCGGGAGACAGAGTTCAGAGAAAGGGAACATCGTGATGTGAGGTACATTTGAACTCTTAATCTATTAGTTCTTTGGAAAGCATGAAATTCAAGCCTGCAATTCATATCTCTGTAAATTTTTGATGATTTTCATGGGGGTGGAGTCCCATTGAAAGGTTTCTGTGGTGCAAACTGCATTGTTGATTGGTCAATGTTTCTGCTTTCTGCTAATCTATGTTTTTTGTGGGACATAGTTTTGAAGTTGATTATATATAAGTGATCCAGTCAATAGAGTTCTTTTTGTGTGTTAGTACCTGTTGATTCGGAACTTTCTTTTTAATTTTGTGTTGTTGTCCTTTTTATGTAGTTTTAATATTATGTTTTACCTTTCTACTATACTGTGAGTGTAAAAGAGGATGTCAATCATAAAATGATAGTGGTTAAGATAGAGGAGTGTTATAGGTGTTTTAGCGATGAGAACTTACCTATCTGGTTGAAGGAAAGTTTTAAGAATTGTTATCTGATCAGTTAGGCCATATAATAGCGAATGTTAGTTTTTTTTAATTTACGAATATTATATATTTAAGTGACAAAATGTTCATAAGATTAGTTGACTATATTTTTAACAATCAATCTATATCGTATATGTGGACAACCTACAAAATGAACAAAAAAGACACAAAATAAGTGGTCAAATAATTTTAATAAATAGGTTTGCTGAACAAATACCATTGAATTATTTTAGTCTGACGTAAGTAAATCAGGACATCGAACAACATTTGAATTTCCAAATTAATTTCTTGATATTTAAAAGTAAAATTATCTATTGACCTCTTAAAATGTCCTATAACTAACAAGGATGTGACGCTAGGAAAAATAAAGACAAATTAGGAAGGGCCTAATATTGTTCAAGAAGTTATTGTCCCCAGCACTTACTGCCTCATATCAACTTGATAAAATTTTCATTCCCAAGACATGGAGTGGAAATGATGTAAAGAATTTTTATCTGTTATATTCTCTCATGTACTATTTCTAACCTACAAATATAACCTTTTGCTCAAAGAAGATGCTCACTAGTACATTACTTTTCTCTTATTCGAAACTTCAAAACAAAACCAAATATATGCAAACAAACTCTGTGATCTTAGCTCAAAGGTCACTAGGAATTATTCAATAAGACCACTCACGATCTAAGTCAAATTTCTATTATTGCATAAACTTTTCTTGAACAAATACACAATATCTCAACATGAGCAAGCTCCTCAATTCGTTAAAAGGAACAACTCCTTTATTTACTCAAAGATGACGAGGAATTTTTCAATAAGATTACTCACAGTCTATTGTCAAAATTTGTTCAATTATGGTTTATATGTCTAAACGCGGTTGCTTCCCTTGATGATTATTTCTATTTCAGTCCTAAGACACAGCAACTTGCTGCAAAAGCTTGTATTTCGACAAATTTCAAATGTTTGGGATTAAGTTTACACATCAATATTTCATTGAAAAATATTTCATTAAAAATTGATTACATCAAACAAATGTATATTATTCATCTTTGGAACTACTAGTCGAAGATCAACATTTGCTATAGTTTGAAGGTGAAGGGGATAATTCCTCTTCTTCCTCTTTTTCTTCTTCACCAGTATTGGTCTTAGGAGGAACTTTAGTAGCATGTCGCAAAAATCTCAGGGCTACTATAAGCAAATGGTTGAAATCTTTTTTGAGTTGTTCCTTAGACATCTCAATGAAAGGCTCTCGAAAGGTGATGTACTGGGATTAGATACATTCACAAACATTCAAGCTCCTCATTACATCTTTCTTAACGATCCCATTTTGATGGAGGGGTGAGGCTAGCTGGTTCCAGGAATTTTAAAGAAGCAACTTGAATACATGAAAGCTCGAATTGTTGAGGTATTCCTTGACAGCCTGTGGGCTAGCTGAACAAGAAGCTTCAACAACACACAATCTTTCTTTTGTCTCCTCTAGCTTCATCGCTAGTTTGACCTCTTCGTTTTGTGATACTTCTAGCTCATACTCCAATTGCGTAATGTATTTTTCTTTTCTCATTCTTTTTCATCATCATCACAGAATAATGTGCAAGCATCTGTAATGAACAAACCTTTCAACATGAGATCAAAAAGTGAATGAAGGAAAGCAATGTAACGTGAATTACCAGTTGCACATGGTCTAAACCCTTAGCTCCCAAAACAGCATTAAAAAGGTTCTCAGCTCTGATTCTCTATTTGATTACTTTAGCATATTGAATATCACCTAACAAACTAAAATGCCTATATTAAGCACAAGCATTAAGCAGTAGAAAGGTTCTTTAGCACAGTGAATATTGCCTAACAAACTAAAGCACTTATAATAAGCAAGTAGTGGGAAGGTCTTTGGATATTACCAATATGCCTCTTGTACACTCTTCTTTCTCCATTAAGCAGTCTACTGTCTTCTTTCAGCTTCATCAATCATTGCCATGCTAGTTGCTTCTTTGTTCACTTGCTGAGGGTTCAAGGGATCTCTTTAGTTCATTCAACCATTGCCCTTCAACCTCTCTCCTCTTCAGCTCATGACAGACCAGGAGCTCTTATGCAAAGATCTCAAGCTCCCATGTGCGTGAACTGATGAAGAAGTGTCTTCATCCTTACTAAGTAAAACCTTCAGTTTTTTTTCAGTGTTGGCAAGGACTTGTTCATCATTATTAATAAGGAGTTTGTTTATGAAACTATATTCATTATCTTCTTCTTCTTTTTTAGATATGTCGACAATTTTTGGTGTCGGTGTTTGAAGTGGAACAACCTCGAAGTTAACATTGTCAATCCTTTTCTTTTTGTGTTCCAACTCTAACACGTCAGATCCCTCTTTTTTGATTCCTATACTATGAGTGCATTGAATAAAGACTTGTACTATGATAACCAGGGTGAATGCAAAGAAAATTATCGAACAAATTGAAATTCTTACCTAGTTACACTTCTGAGAACCAAGTCATTCTAAGAACCATTTGGCGTCATGAACTGTTTGCAGAAAATGTTTGGCCAAATCAAAGGCTAGGTGACCTAGAATCGTGAACTCACCAAAGGTTTTTGGGTCAACTTCGGCAAGGAACGTTGAAGTGTGAATCGAATTTATTTGTAAAAAAGAATTTTCTTTGATAGTCCCATGTGAAGGATTTGATGTAGCAAAAATATAACTACGTCTAGCAAAGGGTACAAAACATCCTTTTTCCTTGGGAAGAGACTTCCAAAAAAATGTGATTGAAATGTGCTTAGATTCGAATCAGTCTTCTTATTCGCCATAATCCCTTGTAAACAATATATTAAAACAAATGGAGCTTGGTAGAATCTTCTTATTCGCTCGGAATTATGTTGAAGAAATTTAAAATGTCTACAAAATGCTTGTGCGGGGGTGGAAATATTCCAAACCTAAGATGTTGAGCACTACGCCACCTTATCTTTTGGAGGTTTGTTGAGTTTGTTTGCATGCAAATAAACTCCACCTTATTTTTTTGTTGATTTTCCTCAGATGTTGTCATCTTGTTGTTAAACATTGAGTTAGAGAGATTCAACAACTCGAACAACTCTTTATTGTTGGTGTCCCACTCATCCTCAATCTTAATGTGAACATCTCATGGCATCTTTAAAGGGATAACCAACTAAGAGAGTAGGGAACACTCGAAGAAATTGGGGAGCTTAGAAGTATATGAATAGCAAATGAAGTTGTGGGGTTGCTCAGAACTATT
Source organism: Apostasia shenzhenica (assembly GCA_002786265.1). NCBI lineage: Eukaryota > Viridiplantae > Streptophyta > Magnoliopsida > Asparagales > Orchidaceae > Apostasia > Apostasia shenzhenica. The sequence goes on from KZ451979.1 coordinate 4,675,478, forward strand.
CCATCTCCAAAGCTTTGTCAACAACTTATCGCCCTACGGATGCCTATGTTTATCCCACCAAATTGCTTACATGGCACAATACTAAGCAATTGATGATTCTAAGAAGTTGTGACAAATGAGAAATTTTGACATGATGATTGTGCTACCAAAGCAAAATCTCACCAAAAATTGAAAAGGGCAAGGGAAACTCTTGCACGAAAAGACATTAAACAAATTTTCAGCAATGGTAAAATTCGTTGATCATTATACATAAAATTTAATAATACCTTTCGCCAACCATCAGGGAATACCCAGATCACATATGAGCCTTCGGCCAAAGCATGGTTCGACCCCCGCTCTCTCCCTACAAAAAAATATACCGGTTTGACCCCCTACCAGCTCTTGATTAGACTTCTAATCGATTATCAAAACTCTCGGTTAGACATCTATACCGAAACTCTAAACCCTTTATAAACTTCTGGAGTTCTGGTAACTGATTAGAAGTCTAATTGAAAGGGGGTTGAGGTTGAACCAATAGGGGGGTCTAACCAATATGGGGGTCTAACCAATAGGGGGGTCTAACCAATATGGGGGTCTAACCAATATGGGGGTCTAACCAATATGGGATTGGACCATTCTTTGGCTGGAGGCTTGTATGTGATTTGGGTATTCCCTAAAGGTTGGCTAAATGTGTTATGATTTTTTCTGTTTGACAAAATGAGGATACACAAGAAGCACTCCTCAATACTGATGCTCTAGAGATCTTCATCAACGTCAACAATGAATGTCTTAATCTCTTCTCCAAGGCTTGTATGTGATTTGGGTATTCCCTAAAGGTTGGCTAAATGTGTTATGATTTTTTCTGTTTGACAAAATGAGGATACACAAGAAGCACTCCTCAATACTGATGCTCTAGAGATCTTCATCAACGTCAACAATGAATGTCTTAATCTCTTCTCCAAGACGACGAGCAAGGGTGATGAGGCGAACATTTGTATCCCTTATTTCGGAGATCTTCTGTGTTATTTTCAATCTCTTCCACATCCTCCATATGATGACTGATCATTATTGCTCTTAGGCCTAATGTTCCTTGTTTTTTTCTTTTTTTTTATTTGTAAAAAAAGTGAAGCTTTATTCCATTAGATGTGCCTCATTTTCGTTATCTTCTTCTCTTTATATCCTTTCAGCCTCGTTTGGGACTATTCCATTCAATTTAATGCAACTTCTATGTGAAGCATTTTGAAATATCTGAATCTTGAACTTATGGTTCTTGAAAATTACAGATAATGTATTGCTATATTCAGATGGTCTGATGCAGCGCGGGGATCGGTCTGAGTCGAACCTAACGCCACCAATATTAAGCCAACGCCTAGATTTATATGTGTATATTAAAATGACTAAATGCAAATGAAAAGGAGATTAAAACTAAGCTTTCAAAATTATATTAAATATAATTATTTGCATATTCACATACGTGTCACGAAATTTTTCTGATGATTAAATTTTAATCCGAGCAAATTCAGAAAACTATTACAAATAAGATAATGAAATTATCGAGTTTCAGAAAATTTAACACGCATGCATATTATACCTTAAAATTCCAGCACATGATAATTTTAACCAACCATTTAACATATAAAATTCTTCACAAACATGAAAGCATAGCAAGATGTGAATGTCCACAAATGAAGAATATCACAACATGTAAGGAAAAAAAATAGGAAAACAAAGTAGGAAAACAAAGTAGGAAAACAGGGAACAGAGAACTAAAATGCACTATAAGCAAACCAAGGAGAATCAGAACTCAAAGTCGAAGCCTCAGCCCCCTGCCGTAGCCTCAGACGAAGCCGAACTATCCCCGAGATGAAACCGCAGCCACCTGCTCGGTTCGATCAGTGGAAGAACGCCGACTGCAGCCACCTGCTGCCGTGACGACGACGAAATCCGTGACCACCTGTCCGGATCTCTGAGATGTCCTTGAACGAAGTCGCAGCCTCCTGCTCGACTCCGATTAGTGGAGAAAGCGCCGAACGCAGCCACCTGCTGCAGTGCCGGCAAGAAATCCTTGGCCACCTGCCCGGATCTCTTTGAATCTCTGCTCTGAGGAAAATCGCTAACAGAAAAATCCCCCGTTCTGCCATGGCTGTCGGTTATTTATATAAGAGGGAAGCTTGGGAGGAACGCATACCCGGACTCGGCGGAGGAAGAGCGCGGGAGTGGAAGACGTGGCCATCAACGTGCGCGAGAGCTTCGGCGAGGCCGGCGACGTGCGCGGACGGACCGGTTGGTTGGCGCGGCGTGGAAAGAAGGCGAGGTCCGGCTCGTCGGGAGGATTCTGCGCAAGCTAACAGAAGAGAAAGCCTGCACCCATCATGGATTAGGGCTGCTCTGTTTTAATTTTAGGTAAAATTGCAGGTGAGTTCTTCGATTTCTGCTCCTTCATAAATAAATCCACTCATGCTTTGCCCCTTCACCAATAGAGTTAAATTTGAATCAAATTTAATTCAAATTGGATCCAACTCAATCCAATTGAATCAAATTGACTCAAATGACCCAAACAACACTCATACTAATACCAATTTGATTTCAATTGAACCTTAAATCAATATTCCTGGGTTCAATCGAATCAAATCCAACCTAATTTGATTAATTTGAATCCAATTTGACTCAAATTGAATATAAATAATTCAACTTGAATTTAATTAATCCAAATTAACCAAATAGGACTCGAAACAAATACAAGACACCAAAGTGGGCATTCCCACTGACATAAAAACATATTGTTTGACTCAATAAACGACCCAAATAAAATATGTAGATAATAAGATAACTATATACAAGATAAAATTGTTATAATCTACGCTCAATGTCGTAGATTATAACGCAGTCGTTGACGCTGGTGATCTGGCTCTGCATCATGGTCATTCTGGAACAGAGCCGGTTTGAGTAGATCAGGTCAAGGGTGTTGTTCCTTGTCCTTCATTTCTTTATTTGTGGGTAGGTTCACCTGGCAGGATTTTGGATAATAACATGGAAGGATTTTGGTCATAATGATGGCTAAATTTTATTTATTTTGTCTGTTGCAGACATGTGGTGAGGGAATAATAAAAGCATCTTGCCTTGTAAGGCATTTGTGGAAATTGCTGTTTAGATGATCATTATAGCTTGTTTAATTTGGAAATCAAGTCATTTTATTACTCCCTTTTATGGCAGTTTCTTAGTTGAAAGCGTTTCTACCTTTGGTGATTTTCTTCTGCTGCAAGAATATTGAACATTTTTTTTGTGCTTTAGCATCTCCCATTCTATTTCCTGTTTAATTAGAAATCTCTGACTTCCATTGATTTATGGCCTATTAGATAAGCCTACTTGGGTTTTTTACAACCATCATAATAAAAGCCATCTGCTGCATGCATAATTTTTGTTTGTTTCTCTTTTTGTCTCTTAAGTTTTCATCTGCATTTTTGCTGAAGGACATACTTGCTTTGCTTAACATCTTTCTTTTCTAATGACGATAGTTCATCTTCTATTGTTCAACCTCATTTCAGATCTTAAAATAGGCTATCAATGACTTGTGGCGATTGAATTATTCTGAGGATATCTCTTGTACAAATGATATGAAAATTGTTAGTATTCAGAATAGATTAAAGGTTGATACTGTAATTTGAAACAGTGACATGCATAGATAAGTTGAGATATATTTAGGTGCTTCATCACAAATTGTGCCAGATTGCAATATTTACTGTTTAGATCACGTCATACATTGATGTTAATAACTAAAAGGTTGATATGATTACAAATATGTTTTATTGTGCAAAGTGTGTAGTCCGTCTAGGTATCTCCATACTCTAAGGCACATCTTGATTTTGGCTCTTTTATGAATTCATGAATTGGTGCAATTTCTTAAAAGGTGTGATATACATGTTGCATTAGTGAAAAAATTACGTTTTTCGAGCTACTGAGTTCTATTATACTCTTTTCCTTTAGTATCCCAAGGATTTGCAGTAGCTATAAATATTGTATGTATTCTATTCAGGAGTGCTGCTTATGATTCCACAGCTATGCAACCATTAATTTTTACGCATTTCTTCTGTTCAGCACAAATCTAGCAGTTCCGTACAGTAATTATCATGTAATCTAGTGTGTTAAATTTGGTGTAAAGCAAAAACAGTTGTCCATTTTGCGTTGTGCCTTATGCACTGTTTTGTTTTTGTTCTTTCCTATGTTCATTCCCAAGCAACACTTATTTTTGCTAGTTTCTTCTGGCTATTTTATTTTTTTAAGGTAGAATGCTTTTTGATAATTTGCCATACAGGCGGAGAGAGAAGAAAGAGGATGCAGCTGAACCTGAGGTTGATCCAGAGCGAGATCAGCGGACTGTTTTTGCTTATCAGGTTCTGTTTCTGTGTTTCTTTCTTGAAGTCATATATAAATTTTTTAGTACTTAATGTTGCTTACTGGTTTCAGTATTTTACTAGTTTCAGATCTGCTTGAAGGCAGATGAAAGGGATGTGTATGAATTTTTTTCACCAGCTGGAAAGGTCAGTATAGCTACATATGAGTGTTATGATTGTTTGTTCAATGCCACAATTTTGTCACTTTATGCTGGTACAATGTTGACAAGTTAAGCTTATAAGGGAAAAGACAGGAAAACTTTAGAGACAAGGGTGTTTCATTATTGCTTTACATAATTTGGCTTAATCTAAACCCATGAATACTGATTTTGGAAGAGAGTTGAGCTTTATATATATATTTATATTTGTGTAAATTCACGTGCATAAGGATAATATATATTTTGTACATATGTATATATATGTTTGACGTAAACATGTACATTCATCATCATGTTAGTTTTGTTGTTGGTGCGTAATAGGGGAAGTCGACTTAGCATGTTAGCTTAGTGGTGGTTGGCTGGGCATTCAGAAGGAGACAAAGGCCATGATCTTTCAGAAAAGTACTATATATTTCTATTACATCAGGCTTAACTTTATCCTTAACCCAAGCATCTTTTTAAGCTAGGTTAAACATACCCTTTTATTAACCTTACAAGTTACGTCCAAAAGTCAATGCCAGTTCAACTTCAACTGTGTCCGAACACCTCTTACTATACTGAGTTGCTTCATAAGCTGAAGTTGTTAAATGCAAAAGTTTTGAAAAATGTCTTATGCCTTCTTTCTTCCTGTTCCAATTCCCTTTATCACCACCTACCTTTTTCTTTAAATAAAAGAGATTTTAAGGTGGGATTCTTTAACTATATTTTTAGGGTTTTGACATTTCATGGAGGGACATTGGTTTTTAAAGAAAACATACTTTCACGATATGGAGGAATTTTTTATTGTATCTTGATTACTATATTCTTAGTGTCATATTCTAAGGCCTTGTTTCATTATGTGAGAGTCCAATTATCAACTAAATTGTTATGACCTTTTTTAAATGTCTCATGTAATAGCATATTACATTTGGTAAGATGTCATTGATGCCAATAACGGAAGGTTGTGAATTTTGAATTTAACATGTTTATGACAAATTTCTTAAAATTAATTATGTGATAAATCAAGAAATTAAATCCCATAAAAGAAATTGTTCTTTATTAAAATTGAATTGGATCATTAAAGATGAAAACTACCAAGTTAGATTAAGTCAATCAAATAGTTCAGTTAGTTCATATCAAGGTTTCAGGAACTAAATTAGTTTTCTCAAAATAAATTCAAAATGTAAATTCATTCGGTTACGTTTCAGATCTACCAATTAAAGCTCAATTTGAATAATCTAAATAACAAATTATCTCAATTGAAATGAACTGTGCAGCACTTAATCGAATTAGATGGAGATCATACCTTAGTAGAAAATGAGAGGACTGCCAAATTTATGAAGCCTCTTGAAGATGTTAGCATTCACTTAAATGATGACATTACTGGTTGCCTAATCATGTAATGGACGGACTTCTTGATTGCAGTTCATTTTTTCACATTGGTGATCACAGCCGAAGTAGAGAGCGTTGGACTGATGGACTAATTAGGACGGTCTCTCCTAATTGTCAAAATGAAGAACTTGCCTAGGACGCAGGATTCTGTTGCTAGTAATCACACCGGATGGTGTAGTGTCACTTGGGGCGCACACGTAGTGCTAGAGGTTGGCGTATTGTTGCTTGGGGCGCGCACGTAGTGTTGGAGGATCTGCGAATCATTGAAGAGGGTGGGCCACTAGGATTTTGTTGATGTTGCGAAACTCGGTTCTGCAAGGAAACGACATTTAATGGAGGATGATTGGTGGCTGTATTGAGGCTGAAGTCAATTTTAACGATTAGGGTTTTGTTGAAGGAGGAAACTTCTCTCTTAAAAAAAAAAAAATCTCCTTTTTTTTCACTCAAAGATAACTTGTGTTTTTAAGTATTCTCTCCTAAGAACTTCCATATCTTTATGGACTCTGTTACTTGAATCTTGGTTTAATTCAAACTTGAATTTCAATTCATTATCTTCTAAATATTACAATATTAAGGGAGACCTTTACATAACCTTGCTACATTTGACATTTGAAAATATGAAATAAAACACAGTGATGAAATACCAAATATTTCTAAGCAAAATTAAATAAAATACACATAAAATAATATCAACATCAAATATCTGTGACCCTCAATCAGCATCAAATCTTCAATCTTCCAATTTATCCCAAATTCAAATCTTCTGTTAGCATCCAACAAACCTTTCAATGAGATCCAATCAGCTTAAAATTTCTTTGATGATCCTCCATTTATGAAATTAAAGCAATGCAAATTCTTCCTGACCGCCGAAATGAAACATGCTTAGAATGAATGTGTTGCTAAATGGTGTTCCTGCCAATCATATCATTGATGTTCATGGTTTCTGCTGCACCTTTGCTTTTGTAATCTTTCGTGTTCAAGCAGATCTTTTTATTAAGGTGTAAAAATTTCAAATCCTTGCATACCATCATTCTTATAATTATAGTTCTCGTGCTTTCTATTTCTTTCCAGAATTTTCTTCTTTCTGTTAAATGAAATTTTTGAACGTGTTGTTGCCAGTCCCCAAGTCCCAGATGAGAAACGCGGAGGGTTGTGTTAGGCAATTAACAAGCAACATAAAATTTGTTAAATCAAACATGACATAAATCCGGCATATTAGTAAAGTTGAAGTTTGGGAAACTTAAAAAAGATAAAATGTAGAAAAATAATAAGATTAGATAACATTCCAATGGATGTTTGGAAATATATAGGAGATGAAGAAGTTTTTTAGCTTTTTGAATTGTTTAGTATAATCTTGATGATTGAAAAGATGTCAAATAAATTAAAAAGGAGTATATTAATACCTATTTAAAAGAATAAAGATAATATAAAAGATTTTGCAACTATAGAGGAATTAAGTTAATGAGCCATATTTTAAAACTTTAAGGGATGATGATTGAGTATAGATTATGTCATGATACTTGGGTATCACAGTATCAGTTTGGTTTTATGCCAGTAGATCTACTATTTGTTGAGAGGTTTAATAAAGAAGTTTAGGGAGAAAGTAAATCTTCATTTAGTTTTATCAATTAAAAAAAAAATGTATGGTAGGGCTCTGTTTGGTTGGAGGGAAAAAAGATGGTTTGGAAATTTTTTGTGAAAATTTTTAGAAAAATGTGTATGATGTGAAATAAAGTGAGTTAGTTATATTAAAAATTGTGTTGGATGTGAAATAAAGTGATTGTTTAATGTTGGAATTTGTATAGGATGAGATATAAAATAATTTTTAAAGATTTTTTTAAAATAAATTTAAGATTTTAGAATTTTTTTAGCCAGTTGTCAAACAAAGCAAGGGAAGTGTTTTGGGAAGTTTTAAAAAAGAAAGAGGTTTGCATTGCTTATATTCAAGTTATTAAAGACATATATAAAGGAATTGTTACTTATGTTCGGGCATATGGGAGTTTAATTAGAGATTTTTTATTATAGTTGGATTACAATAAGGTTTAATTTTAAGTTTGTATCTCTATACATTAATTAAAGAGATCCTAACTGGACACATTTAAGATGAGAGGTGTATTTTTTTGTAGATAATATTCTTCTTATTGATAAGACCACAGATGAGATTAAGGCGAAACTTGAGTCATAGAGAAATACTTTAATAATATAAAAATTGTCTTAGCAGATTAAGAATTGTGTATATTTAGTTAAAAAAGAAATACTTGTATTGGTGATATGACAATTGGTGATCAAATTATCAAGAAGAGTGAGTGTTTTAAATATCTTGGATCAATAATACAAAATAACAACAAAATAGATAGTGATTTCATTAGCAAGATCCAAGTAGGATGATTAAATTGAAGAACTGTATTTGGTGCGTTGTGTGGTAAAAAACTTTTACTCAGATTTAAAAGTAAATTTTACAAAAAAATAATAAGACCAATAATAATATATGATACTGAATATCGGCCTACAAAGTGGAAACACACAAATAACATAAGTGTTGTAGAAATGAGGATGTTAAGGTGAATGAGTGTGTATATACGAATGGATAGAATGAGAAATAAATATATCCATAAAAAAGTTGAAGTAACATCAATTGAGGATGTGCTCAAAGAGAGTTAGCTTCGATGTTTGGAGGTTGTCATTTTTGACAAACACAAGGGTCCCAACTTTGGGATTATTTGCTCGGCACAGAAACTGTAAGGAATGATTTTATACACTTAAAGCTAATTAAGGAATTGTTAATTGATAGAGTGCAATGGAAACAAATGATTTATGTTGCCTACCTCTCCTAATGAGATACAGGCATTGGTGGTGGTGGTGAGTGTTGTTAACTGAAATTTTTGTGAATACTCGTATCAACATATAAATAAAGTCATACAGCAGATAATTGTTACTTTCAACTTTTGTACTTTGAATATGTGAAGCCTACTAAATTTATTGAATTCATCACTGGGCTATGAATTTTTTTTGGGAGTAGTCAATGTTTAGTTTTTTTCTAAAGCAAATTTCTGTCTTGGTTCTGTCTGCCACCATATATGAGAAGCATGACTGTTTCATGTTTTGTCTAAAGATGAACACTAGATGACATGCATTAAAATTGCATTCTGTCCAAGACTTTAAATAAGAAAGTAGGAAAGTGCCATTGCTTAAACATGAATATGTGTAATCGCACCCCTATAGCTGTTCTTTTCTTTGATACCTACAACGTGTTCCTGCATGCTACCAATGTATCCAATTTCTGCGCTTATTCTTCATACAAGCATATTTTGTTTTCTAATGTACTCTGTTTTGTAATTTCTCCTGTTACCCTGTAAAGCCATTTGTTGCATTTAGTGAAAGGAATTTTGGTGATGGCATTTCTGTGTGATGAATAAGGCTGTGTTTGGTATGTTTTGCAGTTGGTGGTCTTGCAATCAAGGGACCCTCACCTAAAATGGTGATGGTCATATAGGTTAATGTTGCTTTACGTGGTGCATTTTTGCCTTTTTTGTCCATGCCTGGAATTAGAGATTGTCACTGGTTGGCCTAAGTGCAAGTTTGCTGTTGTTTATTTAGTTGGCACCTGCTCCAGAGCCCTGATCATACTAATTTGTGTGGTTTAGACCTCGGGAGACTGATGTTTACTTATGTTATGGGTATGATAGATAGGAGATGGATGCTAGGAGATAAACAGCTTACAATCTTTTACTTTCTAATCTTTGAGCTCTCTTCTAATAGAAGACAGCACTGGGCAAATGTTCGTAAATGTCTCTCCTGCAACTGCTATGGATTCTTAATTCAGCCACAATTAAAGACTGGAAAGTTTCTACTCAGATGCCAACTAAGTGTTTGGAACAAATTGACTACCAAACATGCCTTAAAAAGGAACAGTGTTTGCTTTATTTGTTTTCTGAAACATGCAGATAGGTTTTCTAATTGGTGGATGAAAAATCGAATTCACTTATATGACTTCTTATTGTTATTGATTTTTTGTTAATCTAGTTTAATTAGAATTGCATTTTGAGGATTTATTTGATGCACTGGAACGTGACAGGTAATCATATAGGGTCTCTTATGGTGCAATTCTATTGCATGTTCAGTATCTGTGTCAGTGGATCACCTTTTTCGTAAGTTAAAGTTTGATATGGCTGTTCTTCTTAATCTATAATGCAAATGAGCCAATTTTATTTTGTTATTTAGGTGCGGGATGTTCGTCTCATAATGGATCGGAGTTCTAGGCGTTCTAAGGGAGTTGGGTATGGCTCTTTCCTGGCAACTTTATTGATAATCATTTCAAGAAAAAAATTCAGATTGAATAATTACTGATTGCTATAATCCATGTTATGCTGCCTTTTATGTTTACTAAAATCATTGAAATTTTAGATTCCATCATGGTTGAATAACCTCTATAGTAATTTTATTTCCTTTAGATTTCTTAGCATGCTACTAAACATCATTCATTAATGTGATATTTATTGTAGAGCTTTTGACATAAGAAACACAGTTTATTGGTTTACAAATGCCAGAATGGCATGCCCTTGTCCTGCAAAACTGACATTGGACACACTTATTGAGCTACAGAAAATAAATTATAAATTGTTATCTCGTTCTACAGCCCAAGGAAACTTTAAGATTCTTTTCATCAAGAAAATTGTTTGCTTTAGGGTTTTGATTCATAGAATTTCTAATAATGATCATTAATAATAGCTAGTGCTCAGATAATTTCGTGTATTTGAAATAAGTTGATTCTTGGTTTATTTTGGAATAGGCTTGAATTTTGTATGCACTTTACTTTTTCAGTGACCTTTAGCAATTATAACTTCTGTTTCCAACATCAGGTACGTTGAATTCTATGATGCTATGTCTGTTCCAATGGCTATTGCTCTGTCCGGTCAGCTGCTTCTTGGTCAACCAGTGATGGTTAAACCATCGGAGGCAGAGAAAAATCTGGTGCAATCAACTGCCACTTCAGCAGGAGCGGGAGGCCTCGTAGGCCCCTATTCTGGAGGAGCTAGAAGGTTGTATGTTGGCAATCTTCACTTCTATATGACCGAAGATCAATTAAGACAGGTATATGTCACAGGACGGGAATGATGATGTGAGAAGCTTTAAAATCGGTTAATTTTATAAGACAATTATTATAGTTAAATTCTGTATATTAATTTATTTTAAAATTTTGATTAAAATGGACCATTTCATAACTAAGAATTTATGAAGTAGATTAAAGCTATCGATTAAGTTCAATTAGTTACATTCAAGATTTTAGCAATTAAATGTGTTTTCAATCCAAATTGTGTGATTAGTAATTTCTTCTAATTGTATTTTGGATCCCTCAAATTACAACCAGGGTTTTCAAAACCGGACCGGACCGGGCGGTTCGACCGGTTCAACCGGGAACCGGCCCAAGGTCCGGTCTGGTTCAACATTAGAACCGAAATCAGCTAAAAACCGGGTTGGACCGGTAATAACCTGGTTGAACCGGTAAAAACCGGTCCAACCGCCAAACCGGTCAAACCGGAATTATTATTTGAGTTTCTTATTTTATTTTTATACATTGATATTTGAGCATTAATATTTTAATATTAATATTATATTTTGAATAATAACTTTTTATATAATGGATGTTTAACTGATTTATTAATTTTTTCATGAATTTATTTCGAATTGTTATAAAAGAGAGTATTTTAAATGACAAATTGGCAAAAAAAATAATTGTATTCATTTTGTTTTATTTTTTAAATTTTTTATACATTTTTTGTGGTAGTAAATTTTTTAAATTAGTTGTATTATTTTTTTTCAAAATATTTTTTATCATTTTTTAAAAATTAGTATTACATTTAGAAAATTTATATTTAATTATGATGTAATTATTAAGTCATCCGGTTGAACCACGGTTCAACCGGTTGAACCGATAAAACCATGAACCGGTCGATTGACCGGTTCGATCTTCGGTCCGGTTTTGAAAACCTTGATTACAACTCAAACAAGTGATCAATCCTTTAAAATTTACTTAAATAAACAGAAATAAGTGAGAATCAAAGGCAATTTTACCATAACTAGAGATACAGACTTATTTGAATCTATTCATGCTATTGGACTTGAGTCAACCTACTGGTCATGAAGATAGACTTGGGTGGTTTCTTATCGAAGTAGGGATCCTGTGCGTGATGCTAGATGGGGAAGTTATGTCTGCTTAGCTCGTCATGGGATTGAGTAAGCTTAGCAGAAGCATATCTGGGTGAGAGTTAGTGTGAACGAACAATTTGTCCCTTTAGGAGTGGCAATTTGGCCTAGGTCACATACTAGGAAGGCTTGCAACAATAGGTGTGGAAAAGTGGCTTGAATGGTTGCATGGGGACATTGACATGAGAGATGTGGCATTAGAAGTCAACGAAGGCAGCTGTCTGATGCTTGCTGCATGAGTAGTATGGGCAATGAAGCATGAGCATATTTGTTCATCTCAATGTGTCATGTTGTGTCCATGTATTGTCTCCGTGCTTTCTAGGTGCTTTATAATATTGATACTTCATTACATGGAACTATAAAATAAAAATAAATACAGAAAATAGAATTACAAAATACAAATATACTAAGGAAAAGTATAAAAAATCAAATAATATGACAGATTTTTGTCTTCCCATATCAGCTCTGAATCTTCAATCAAATCAAATCTGCATCAGGTTGGTATAAAAATCATCAATCAATTCAAAAATTTTCAAGCAGCCCAAATCAATCAAATTTAAATCTTCAATTAGCATGAAACAATTATCGATAGAATCAAATGCATGTTGTTAGGGTGCCCCCATCAACTATCTTTGGGTGTGATGAACTTGTTCCCTTTGAGCTTGGGTCAGCAGCTTTATGGGCTTGTTTGGTTCTTAGACTTTTGGTTCTGAGTAAGACCAAAATGGTAAGATCAAAATCAAAATAGTATTTGATTAAGTAATAATAATAATTAAATTTTATCGCATTCTACATAATTTTCAATATAAAAAAGAATTCACTCTATTTTATGTTTTACATTAATTTCATCCATCGATCGACTTTAAAAATAAAGTTAATTATTTATATTAAAAATTATGTAAGATATGAAATAAAATTGATAGTTTTATTAAAATGTTTGAAGATATGAAAAAAAATAAAAAATTTTATATTAGAATTTGTGTAGGATGTGATAAATTTTATTATTACTAGTATTATTATTGTAATTAAGTACCATTTTGATCTTGAGCATGACCAAAATAGTTTAAGGACCAAATAAGCCTTATGTGTCTTCAAGTATGTTAGATCAACTTGTTGTAGTTCCTTTCTTGTATAGACTATGGATTACCAGAAAGTGTGATGTCAATTTGGACTAAGGACACTCATGGACAACTGTTACTCTAAAAAGAATAGAAACACTCAAGGCCTTACTAGTTGCTACTTTAAGTTCCTGATCACCACCATATGTGAAATGCTAAAAACTCAACAAGTCCCATAATATAGTGATAAAACTCAAATATTCTCCTTCAACCTAATTTAATAAAATATTTTAAACAATTTTAATTTAAAAATTTAATTATATTAATTGTCATGTGATTATATTTAGCAAATACTCATGCTTATTTGTCAAAACTCACCATCAATTTTGTTGTTTTTTTAGTAGGCAATGCAGAAAATAAATTATGGATGAATAGGAATAGACAGATACCACAAAACCAATTCAATACTGAAACTAAAAAAATATGAAACTGCACAATTCAAAAAGTCCAATTTGGTATTTAAAAGAAACTGCAAAATTTGTTTGATTTGCAATTTAAAAATTTTGAACTGTAGATTAAATTGAAATTGAATCTCATATCACTTCTATGGATTAAGTCTTATGTTATGTGTAATATCTCAAACTTTATTACCTCACCACTTATGTGTTTAATTTGAGAATTTAGGTAAAACGAGATGGTTTGAGAATTTTTTCTTACAAGATTTGATTATTCTAATAATCTTGGTCATGGGTGATATTTAAAATTTTATGGGTGTTAATTTGAATTTGAGTTATTGTATTAACTTGGGCTAATCCGAAGTTTAAAGGAGACCTAGGCTGAAAAGAAATTGTTTGGACTCGGAATTGAGAATTTGAAATAAAGTAAGAGAAAATAATAAAGTTCAAGCTGAGTTACAATAACAACAATAACAACAACCAAGCCTTAATTCCACTAGGTGGGGTTGGCTATATGGATTTTTTGTTTCTATTGCGCTCTATCAGTTACCAAATTCTTATCTAAGTCTAAGTAACTAAGATCACTCCTTATAGTTTTTTGTCATGTCTTTTTTGGTCTCCCTTTTCCTTTTTGTACTTGGCCAAAATCCAATAATTCAATTTTTCTAATTGCAGCTTCATCGGTCTACGATTTAGATGTCCAAACCTTTTAAGCTGACTTTCTCTAAGTTTATTCTCAATTGGTACAACACCAACTTTCTTTTGGATAACTCATTTCTCATTATATCCTTTCGTGTATATTCACACATCCACCTTAGCATCCTCATTTCTGCAATATTTATTCTATTTGTATATTTTCTCTTTACAGGCCAGCATTTGGCACCATATATCATCGCTGGTCTTACTACAGTTTTATAAAATTTGTCTTTGATTTTGGATGGGATTTTTCTATCGCACACCACACTAGAAGCATTTCTTCATTTTACCCATCCTGCTTGAATCCTGCTAATGTCATTATCTATTTCACCATCATTTTGTATGATTGATTCAAGGTATCTAAAGCGCTCACTTTTCTTGACAATTTGATCACCAATTGTCACATCTCTAATGTAAGTATTTCTTTATTGACTAAATGTGCATTTCATATATTTAGTTTTTGATCTATTGAGATGAAAATTTTTAGATTCTAGAGCATTCCTCCAAAGCTCTAGTTTCGCTTTAGCTTCCTTTTTATTTTTCTCAACAAGGACAATATCATCTGCGAATAGCATACACTAAGGCACTTCATCTTGGATATGTCCAGTCATGACTTCTATAATCAAAAGCAAAAAGATATGGATTTAAAGCCGAGCCTTGGTGTAATTTAACTGTAATAGAAAAATCATTTGTCAAACCTCCTTGTGTCCGAACACAGGTAACAACTCCTTCGTACATGTCTTAATAACTTGAATATAAGCAGTGCAAATCCCTTTCTTTTCTTAAATTCTCCAAAGTACTCTTTGGACTTTATCATATGTTTTCTCCAAATCAATAAAAACTAAATGTAGGTTTTCCTTTCTTTTCTTAAATTTTTCCATTAAACTTTTTAATAAATGAATGGTTTCTATAGTAGATCTACCTGGCATAAAACCAAAATGATTCTCTAATACCTTAGTATTATGGCGTAATCTTTGTTCGATCACCTTCTTCCAAAGTTTTAAAGTATGACTCATTAATTTAATTTCTCTATAATTGACACAATTTTGTACGTCGCTTTTATTCTTATAAATATGTACTAATATACTCTTTCTACATTCATTTGATATCCTTTTAGTATTCAAAATCATATTAAATAATCTAGTGAGTCAAGAAACTCCTTCATCTCTTAAGCACTTTAAACATTTATTGGGATGCTAGTTGGCCTTGTTGTTTTTTTATGCTTCACATTCTTTAAAGCTCTTCACACTTCAGCTTTATTAATACGTCGGATGTAAGAGTACTTTTTACTTTCTTTTGGGGTGCTGAATTTCGTAAGATCAATTGAATTTTCACAATCTTCATTGAGAAGCTATTAAAAGTAACTAATCCATCTATCTTTGATATCTTCTTCCATGAAAAGTACTTTTTGATCTTCATCTTTAATAAATTTTACTTCAATTAAATTTCTTTAGTTTTTCTATCTCTTACCTTGATAATTCTATATAATTGTCTTTCTCTTTCTTTAGTGTCTAGCTTCTTATATAAATCTTTAAGAGCCATATTTTTTGCATTGTCTACTGCTTTCTGAGGTTCTCGTCGAGCCACTTTATATTTCTCTCACTTATCCTTATTTTTGTTTTTAAACCAATCTCTATAACAAATTTTCTTCTCCTTAATTTTTTTCTTGTACATCATCTTTCCACCACCAAGTATCTTTATTATTTGAAATTATTCCTTTGGATTCTCCCAGACATCCTTCGCCACCTTACGGATACAGTTAGCAACTGTCAACCACATAAGATCAGTTTCCCTGTTAATGTTTCATTGCCTTATGAAATGACTCCATTGAATTCTATGCTAGTTATTGAACCAATTATTATAATTGTGAAACCCATGTGAGATACAGAAGAATAGGGAATACATTTTTTAAACTTGCATTGACTGAGAAGGGTTGAAACTGCATAAAGTAATTGTATTATTTCTACTATAACCAATAGAGGAGATAATTTAGAATGAGCTTGAGTTAATAATTTTGTATTGATCACAATCATCCCATATGCTCCCATTTTAATCCCCGTTAGAAGCATACATGTGTTGTAGTGTGTTTCATTGTGGGTCTCTGGTAACCATGTATGTAGGGTAGAACATGAGTTGATTTGAATTGAACTCAAGTCAACTTGTTGTTCATGAAGATATACTTAGGCGGCCATGTTACGAGAAAAATGAGGATCCACATGTGATGCTAAAAGAGAAAGGCGCGTTCGCCGGGACGACGAGAGAGTAGCCGAGGAAGCTCAGTGTGAGCTAACATTGCAAGTGATGATTGGGCCAAAGGTGCATATCAAGCAGGCATGCAACGACAAGTGCGAAGGACGGGGCTTGGACTGTTGCGTGGGTACATTGACGTGTGTAGCAATGGCAGATGTGGAGGTCGACAGGGGAGGCTTTCTGATGCGGGCCATGCTAGTAGTGTAAGCCTAAGTGGTATAGGGGAGAATTAGGTGGCAATGCAGAAGTGATGAGTGCAAGGTTGTTGTACTTCCCATAAGGAAGGGATGTCATAATGTCTTTTAGTTGTTGGTGGTCAGTGTTAGTCGACTGGCAATGGTATCCATGGGTAGAAGCTAATCGCAACACTAAGGAGGGTTGCTTTAGTTGAGGTGATCAGTTGTTTCATCCAGGTTCATGATTTTAAAAAAAAAATTAATGAGGTCCTTATGGTTGACATTAATAATTCAATAGATCCCTTTCATTAAAAAAATGAAAAAATACATATAAAATTACTATTATACCTTCCCTTTAACTCCTTCCTCTCATCTTGTACTTAGCAATCATTGCCTTTACGAAGGGGAAATCCTAGAGGGTTGTTGCCTCGCGCGGCACTTGAACATGAACCGGCTTCTTAGTGGGGCTGTTGACGTCATGCATGCTGGCAGCCAAGCAGGGCCGCGAGTGGTTGTCCTACCACTCATATAAACTAGGTCCACAATTATAAAAATCTTTTAATAAGGTCTCTGAGGTTGATATTAACATTCCAATCATGTCTTTTTCAATAAAATTAATCATTTTATTTCATCTTTAAAATAAAATTTATTTTAAAATTAAATTTTTTAAAATAAAATGACTAAAATACCCTCTTCTCCCACACAACAAACTACGCATGGTCGAGAAGGAGGCCGCCACGTGCGCGACTGCTCGGTCAACCACACTTGTTCAGGAGAAGCATGCTATGCGGCAGCCATCCCCTCGCGTGGGTCTTAGACATGCTGTAGTGGGTGACAATGGGAACACGCACAAAGCCTACTCGTGTTGTGACCATGCGCGATCACCCGTGTGCGGAAATCTTAGTCTACCGTGGCCATTCATGGCCACCAGCCCCTAACCTCAGGAACCTGGGTGATACTTACTCATAGTTTTATTTTAAGTAAATAAAAGGATTTTGAGGATTCTCTCCAAAGGCTCTCAATCTTTTGTATTTAGGATATCAATTTGTATGAATTATGGTTCACTCAACTGTAAGTTTATTTATCATAGCCTAACCAAGTGACCCTTTATAAATAGACCTTTAGATCAAAGTTGGAAATAAAAATAAATACAGAAAATAAAATTACCAAATACATCTATGCTAAATGAGAAAAATATAAATTCAAATAATATGGTGAATCTTTGACTTCATGAATTATCTTTTAATCTTCAATCAAATTTGTGTCAAAGGAAAAATGGAAGTCTATATTAGACTAATATTAAAATCATGAATCTGTTTAAATTTGTCTTCAATCTGCTTAAATTGACCAAATCTGAATCTTTAGTCACTATCGAACAATTATGGAAGGATTTCAACGCTTGTTGTTAGGGTGTCCCCACCAATATGAATGTCATTGTTTTTAATGGCGGCTGTGAGGGTGTTTATTTTGGCAGAGAAAATAATATTACTTGACATTAATGGTAACAAGTATTATTTTCCGAAGTTTAGTATTGGTTTATACCCTATCTGATCTATCCCTGCATTGGTTAATTATCAGAGTTTTTGTCAGATTGTCCTTTGAATGACATAATGTTGATTTTACCTCTCATTTGGAAAATCAGGGAACTTGTTCAAAAATGTGGATCAAATGTGTTGTGCCTATGTTTTGCTCGAGCCGCAATTCGACATTGTTTATTTAGGTTTCTGATGTTTGATGGCGAAGCATTTGGACTTTGAATGTCTTTTGGTTGAGTCTCTTGCCATGCATAAGTATTTGCATATTTGTTTTAGTGTAGATTAATTTAGTTATTGTTTAGACCAAGTGTTTTAAGATCATTTAATGGGTTTAAACTACAATTTGTCTGTTTATGTTTTTGAACTTCTGTCAGTCGGTTTTGTTCTAAATTCCTTAATATTTTGATTAGGTTATACTTAGTATAACAGGTGTATAAACGTTTACTTCAAAATATTCTAATTAAAATGAATGAAACTACACTTATGTAAAGGATTATCTATTAAAAAAAGATTAATGTAATTATTTGTAATGTATTGGAATATCTATTTTTAGAAACATAAAAACACAAGGAGTTGCAGGGGTGCATGCTTGACTAGATATTTTTGGAGGGGTTGACCCATGCTAATAGCCTAGGATTTTTTTAGTTGGTTTGAATCTAACATTCTGGCTACAAGCAGTGGAGACTTGTTTTATAACTAGCTGAAATCTGAGTTACAAGAAACTATATAGTCTTCACTCTTCACTTGTTAAATGTAACTAAAGTATACTATGATAGCGTTCTTCTTGCAGTAAGGTATTTCTGTTTATTCTTTGCATTTGTTTGAAGTTATTAACGTGGAAGACAATATTTTCTTTTATTGTAACCCTTACATTAGAACATACTGCATCAATGTGATTAATTAGGTTTTCGAACCATTTGGCACTGTGGAACTAGTTCAATTGCCTCTGGATCCTGAGACTGGGCATTGCAAAGGTTTTGGTTTTGTTCAGGTGATTGTTCTGCTGGTTTTCTTTAATTTGTAATAATTAGTATTTTGGCTGATAAGTTTTCAATGCCTTAAGTTTAGTTTACACGGCTTGATGATGCAAAAGCTGCTCAAAGTCTAAATGGACAGTTAGAAATTGCTGGAAGGACAATCAAGGTAGTTATCCCCTATTTGTGTTGTTATCCTTTTATTGGCATCACTTGATGGTCTTATGCATGTTCCTTCATGTTTTGGTGGACATGATAGGTGTCGGCCATGCAAGACCAGGCTGGAATGCAAGATGTTGGTGCAAATACCGGTGATTTCGATGATGATGATGGTGGTAGTTTGGTACTTTATTGTCCTTTTTCATATGCACATGTTGTTTCTTCCATGTTCTTGTTCTCTAAATTTTTTGGTTTACAATATTTGGTTTGTGTGTGCTCGTGGTAATTAAGTATGTTAATTATAGTTGGGTATGGTTTTGTTGTTGGTACCTCTAACTTGATTTTACTCTGCCTCAACAGTTTCTTTAATGTTCATTTAATGTTCATAAATGTAAGGCATCTTTCTCGAAATTTGGCATTGCTATAGCATTAACTTAAGGGGATTTAGTTCAGTGTTATTTTCGTGTTATGTCATGTAATTTAAATGTCATGACATCTAGATGTCATTTTTTGAATAATAATTTTATAATTTCTTAAAAAATTATCTATTCATGTTATTAAACTAAATAATTTTTTTCTTTATAACATGATATAGTATTAAGATAACATTGAACCAAGCATTCTCTAAAATATCAATGGAATATCGGGGAGTATCAGTATCGGATACAGATATATTAGACTTCACGAAATATCGGTGCTTCATAGATAAAGTGATATTCATAGTAGTCTCAGCTCAAACCTCGGCTTACTTTTGATTGCCATAGGTAGCTAAACGGTTTGCACTCGATACCATCTTTTATTTTAGATAGATTGGAGTTTTTAAAAAGGTTATGCCCTTATGTCAAAGAATAATTGTTTATCTACTCACTTATTGCCATATGTTTGAGGTTTTATTTTTAAAGCCTATTTCTACTGTTGCAATGTGTTTATCCTTGATGATAAAAAGATTATAAGAGTTATTCCTTTGTTTGTGTTGTATTGTAGGGAAAGTTCACTCATATTTATATGAGAGCATACTTTAGCATATTTTCCTGCAAAGCTGTTAGTTTGGGTACTTATGGAACTGTTCGCTTCTTACGAACTGTATAAGATGCTTTTCTGCATGAAAATTACTGATCTTATATAAAAATAGCCATATGAGAAATGCGTACATGTGGGTGTGCTGCCATTTTAGTTAATTTGTGGTCGTAGCTAGCAAGCTCTTGTAGTTGTTGTCTGATGCACCAAGGAATGAAAAAGTTTCATTTGATTATTATACTAGATAAAATCCTTGATCCTACTATTGTGCATGTTTCTTGCATGTGAATGTATGCTTTGACTCTTGCATAAACGTTTTCCATCATTTTGTGCACATTAATTGTTTGAATTTGCGTGCATCTCTTTCAAAACATGTCCTTGTTGTTTCACAGCATAATTTTAGACTTCTTAATCTGTAGCTGTTGGCAAATGGTAATGCCTTTTTATTTTTCCAAGAAAGTGCCCTCTTTGTTTGGAAGCATTTTTACTTAATTTTTTTTACTTTCCTCTCTAATCTAGCTCAATATGTTGTAATTCATGCAGTCGCTAAATGCTCGTTCTAGAGCTCTATTGATGGCAAAATTAGACCGCAGTGGTACAGCAACCAGGTTGGTTTCTTTGAGCCTGTTTTTAATCAACAGGGTTATTATTATAATTTTTTTTCAAGCAGTAGCCTATTTGTACCTTTACTTTTCGAATGATGATATTAATTCTTATTTGATACTTTTTGGTTGATAACGTTAATGACCGGAACAAAGGGGGACATGCTTTACACCACAATTTTGACTGAGCTGAATTGTTTTGGTTAGAATATGTATTTTTTTAGGGGTGGTTAGACTATGTGCTGAATACAACAAAATAATGGAAGAGCTAAACTTGGAAGCTGCTTTTAACTGAGCTGTACAAGGGAGAAAGAAAACTCCATGGATTTAGTTTGATATTTATTTTTAGCACCTTAATAAAATGTAGGCATAATCAAACTTCCCTTTTTTATGTTGCATACAGTCTCCAAGTATCATGGAACGAAATTATAGTGATATTACTTAGTGCTTATGCTCTATGGTTATCAAAGGATCCAAGGTGCAAAGTTTTAGCAGATTTTTGGATGCCTTGTGTCTGTGTCAAGGCGCAAATTACTTTTAGATGATTTTTTAGGTAGTTTAGTAGAATTGAATCAATTGATCATATTCTTGATATAGTACCACGTATTTATTTGTTTCTGTCAACAGAAAACAGTTTTTCTGCTCATTTGTTGTGGATTATTTGTTCATATAATTTGCTTTTCTTACAGTGTTGTTGGTGCTCTTGCTTCGCCTGCTGCTAATTCTCCTGCTCTGCCTGTGCCAGCAGCATCAGTTCTTGGTGCTCCACCGCTTGTACAGTCTACCATACCAGCAATTGCAGGTTTACCTGCTCCTGCTTTAGCATTAGCTCCTGCAACAAATCAAACATCTGAACCTATTGGGGTTCCCAGTGAATGCTTGCTCCTGAAGAACATGTTTGATCCGAGCATGGAGGTTGGATCATCTCTCTTTTTGCGACACTTGTTCTCAGTTTTCCAACATGGTGGCATGTGTGTATTTATTGGGATAATTATGTATTTAGCATGAATAAGACATCACATATTAAACGGTTAAAAGATTTTCTATATATGTGAGGAACAATTTCACACCAATCTGGCAGTTCTTTGTGAATATCATATTCACCCCCCAATTCTTTAAATATATCGGGCAGAATTACATATTCTTCTAATCATTGCAAAATAACTGCTATAGTTAAGGAATGTTAGATATTTAACACGTGAAAACTTAAATAAGGTTAATATTAACTTAAACCCTAACTCTCCGATCTTTCACTCTTTCATTTCTCTATTTTTCCCATTAATTCTTCTTCTCTATTTTTCCCGTTGACTCTTAGGCCTCCCTTCCTTCCCCTCTTTTCTTGGTTTCTTTCTTTCTTATAATAATTTATGTCTTTGAGACATATGAAAGTACAAAACTATTTAAATTTTAGCTCAAATGTTGAACAGGAGGGTTTGGGTTAGAAATATTGGAGAGATGGTTTTGTCCAGCACCTGCCTGCAACAATGCAATCCCATGAAGCAGTAGGGGGATACAGGAGTTAATGGGACAGAGTCACAGAGGATACGAGAGTTAATGGGAGAGAATTATCAGAGAGGTCGGGTTTAGGTAATAGTTTTCAAATGTTTGAACGTATAGCTGCTCTTAATTGCAGCTTCTATATTGGCTAGAAGAATATGAGGGTCTGCTTGATATAAAATATGAAATTGACAAAGGATTATGGGGTTGGTGTGAACTTGTCCCAAAATTTAAATATTAAAGGATTAGCACATACAAAAAAAATGACACTTGGGTTAACTTTCGTTAAAGATGTTAAGAGTACCATTTGAGCTTTATTGCCCATCAGTGCTTGTATGCTTGAATGGATAAATCAATGCAAAAACTCATGTTGTGCTTTATTTTGCTTAAAGTTTATCATGCAAACTCGCTTCCCGCTGATGCAGACTGAACCAGATTTCGAATTGGACATCAAAGAAGATGTGCAAGAAGAATGTTCCAAGTTTGGTAAATTAAAGCATATATTTGTTGACCGGTAAGTGATTTCTGATATTTTTGAAAATATTTCTTGCAAAACACTTCCAGTTAAATATCGTGAACGATGATAAGTAGAGCCTTTCTATGCCATGTATACGGCTAAGATTTAACGCCAAATCCAGATGTCAACAGTAAGATATTTTTTTATTTTATATCATGTGGGTCGAACCCACTGTTCGAATATTTGTTTCTCTAATTAGAAGTATCGGAAAATACTGAAGATGTATCGGATAAGTTTCGAGCAAGTATCGGATTTTTACAAAATAAAAATAAAAATTGATACGCCATATGACGTATCAGATACATATTGGTGGAGTATCTGAATCTAATACAGATACGACGTGAATACGGTAGGCTTTACAAAGTATTAGTGCTTCATATATCCTTACTAGAAGACACCGACATTAATTGGGACTTACTTAAATCGCTTGTCACTATCAGCCTACTTTTCCATCATAAATAATCATATTTATGATGGATCGAGGGCAAGGGGGAACAGGACAAACTCTCTGAAACTCGAGAAAAGCCTGCCTTGTGTCATTCGACTCCTGCGCAGCTTTTCAGCTCCGGCCAATTCTCAACAGTACTTTTCCCTTGCCACTCAGTTATTTCTCCTCCTACTACCTTACCTCCCTAGGCAACCTCTAGAGAATCTTGACCCCTTCTCTACGTCTAAGACTTGTCTCTAATCTTTCTCCTCTCCCTTAATCTTAGTTTAGAAATCTTTACCCAAACACTGACTTAGCACATCAGATTGATTTATCGGAATGAGAGATTTTAATGCTCCAGTTGTCTATCATTAATCAAACCAAACATTCATTTCGCTGTGTTCCTTTTATCCGAAAACAGAAATAGCGCTGGCTTTGTGTATCTACGCTTCGAGGGTACCACCTCAGCTATGAATGCACAGCGCGCTCTTCACGGGAGGTGGTTTGCAGGGAAGATGATCACAGCTACATTCATGGTACACAGTTCTGCTAAATCCATTTTTCTCCCCCCCACGAAACATTCGTTGAATGTTTATGTATATATTTTTGATAGTATCGAATCTTTATAATTGCTTTTGTTTTGTCAGCTTCCTCAGAATTACGATGCAAAGTTTTCGAACAAGTGATCATTCTCAGATGGCAGGCCCAGCAACTCCTTCCAGCATAAAAAGGAAGATAAGGATTGTTAGAAGAACAGTTACACAATAATTATATTACTCTTCATGACTTTCTTTATTCATTTCGAGGGTTTGCTATCGTGCATATTTGAAGTAGCTGTAATGAGTCATTTTGCTGCAGGCAAACCCTAAAATTACTTTGTTGAAAATATATGCCAAGTAGAAAGTTATTAAGGGGGAGGTGATGCATGATTGATAGTTTTTTATTCTTTGAAGTTATTCGATAAATTACTTATGGATTCTTGTGCTTGGCGGAACACTTCGTGTTATGTCGTATGACGTGTATTCTTTAAAAGAATGAGCTATGTCAACATCAGAGCGATAGCATGTAACAATAACTATGTCTTCATCCCACTGAGGTGAGGTCAGTCGCAAGAATTTTTTATTTTTATTGAATTCTGTTGAATAATAAATTTTTATTTAGCTCTCTCTTTATGTTTGTAAGATCAAATAACAAATATCTATTCGGAGCAATAGCATATGTAATTAAAATTATAATTGCTCTCAACACAATGTGACAATACTGTCTTGTTAAAATAAAGTTTTCCCTTTTTGTTCTTAACATTTCTTTTAATTATGAATGTAGCTAGCGAAAATTGATTAAAAAATAAAAATATATGAAGATTAAAATGTAAATTTACCTTTAAATGAGCAAGAGTGAAAAAGGAAAGAGGATGCATCGCCTTTTATTCTTTGGACAGAGAAGAAAATGTAAATTTACCCTATGTACTGTTATGTATTTTAGATTTTCATTTTTATATGAATTATGTTATTAATGTTGAATATACTTTTTTAATAAATTAAATATTATATTTATATATTAAATTATACATTAAATATTTAAAATTAAATTAAATTATTATAAATTAGTAATAATTTCATTTCATATAATATTTCTATGAAGTTTATTGCAAAACAGCTAATTTATATATATATATATAAATAAGGGTTTTAGTTCAAAATAATGTCATAAAAAAATTTATTGCTTTTTGTTAACACGTGGTTTCAGCGCTGCATTCCTGCCGTACATGTGGCGCCTAGCTGGCTTTTGGCATTCATTTCATTTAACTAATCCAACTCTATGTTTTCACAGGTCAGACCTCGGCCAAATCTCTGACACGAGGGTTCAACCAAGCCTCATCCAAGACGAGCTAGGACCATCCTTGGTAACATCGTCCTCGATATTACAAAGTGGTACCTGTCACAATCTGCTTGGTCCGATCGCGCTGATTCCCGTATAAGGCCTTCTTTTCAAGATACACAAATCAAGGGTCCATATGCCCCAGCTGTCACGGATCCCCAGAAGCAGTACCAATATTAAAAGTTAGCATCCTCCTTTTGCGGCTTCTGGCCCCTTTGGCGGCCGATAAACAGCACGAACTCAAAGCTTGTTCACCTCCTTTTCTTCGGAAAACAGGATAAAGCTGCACCATCCGCTGCCTACAAATACCTCTGAACAGTCTTCATGGAAAAAGATCTCAGATCATAGATCAAAGATCAGACCAAGGAGATCAACAGGAGCGGCCAGAGTGCAAGCAGGTTCCTTGATTCTCCCATTCTCATTGTATTAGAGCCTCGATTGAGGAGCTCTTTCTCTCTCTCTCTCTCTCTCTCTCTCTCTCTCTCTCTTTTCCAAACATTGTATTAAGCCTTCACGGTGGACGTAGGGGACCTCCTCCCTGAACTACCTTAAATCTTTGTGTGTTGTTCTGGATGCCTCAAACTCTCCTCTCTCTCTCTCTTAAGCCTCCACCGACAGGCTTACCTCTCTGCGCGTCGTCGTCTCCCGAAACTCTCTCTCTTTTTTGGTGTTTCTTGGGATCCCTTACATCCTACGTCAACATCTTCTAGTGCTTTCATTGAGACCCTGGGACGATGGTGACTAGAACGCGCCGAACCAACTCGCTGCTCGCAGTACACATGTGGGAGAACCTTTCGTTCGAGCGCCGGACGATAGGGTTTCGGCCTCAACTTCTCGGCATCACGCCGAATCTGCTTCCTCCTCGAGGGGAACCTGTGTCTCAGAACTTCAGGGGATGCTGGCGAATCTTACTGACCTGGTCACTAGCCTCACAGCCCATCAGGCTGTGATTCTCAGGCAGACTCAGCCAGTGTGCGCAGTACTTTCTCTCCCGTCGGTAGCGGCGGCCCCTGCTCATCTTCCGCCAGTCGCGGTAGCTCCTGCACCTCTTTCGCCGGTTGCGGCGGCCCGAGAACCTCTTTCGCCGGTAGCGGCGGCCCCTGTACCCCCTCCTCCAGCCGTTGAGGCTCCCGCTCCCGTGCCTCCTGTCGCAGCGCCTTCCATTCAAACGTCTGACTCTTCTCAACTACTCAGACGCCCCTTTCGCCTCCAGGAGGTTCACCAGAATCCTCTTCCACCATGTCCGCTATCACAGCCTGCTTTCCTACCACCCGCCTTCCCTCCATTCCTCGCCGGAAGAGACCCCCTCTTTCGAGGCATTCAGGTCCCTCATCATGAGCCTGACCCTTTTTTTGGATCGATGGACGACAATGCCCCTTTTGCCGACTTCATCCGGCTGGCGCCAATCCCAGAGGACTTCAGGCCGCCTAGGCTTGAGGTCTACAAAGGCGCGACCGACCCCCGCGAGCATGTTCAGGGGTTTGAGGCCGCAGTCCGTTACCGCCAGCCAGACAAAGCCACTAAGTGTCACCTCCTAGACAACACTTTGAAAGGGGCGGCATTTAGCTGGTTCATCAAGCTGCCCAGGGATCAAATCTCCTCCTATGAACACTTGAAATAGGAGTTGATCGCCCATTTCATCGGTCGGACCCGAATGGTCGTCTCCGACATGGTGCTCGCAAATATTAAGTAAGGCGAGAGGGAAAGCCTCCGGGATTACACCAATAGCTTCTTCGCCGCTGCGGCAGAAGCTGAAAATGTCGACCTTGCGGTGGCCATGCACAAATTTCGAAAGGAACTCAAGGTGGAGGATCTGTCTAAATCCCTGCAACTGGCCAAGCCTCGGAGTTACCCAGAGATGGTGGCCAGATCCAACCAATTTATGCTCCTCGAGGATGCTGAGTCCTCTCCCCCCGATATTCCTGGAGCCAAGCAGGAGAAGAAAAAGAGGAAACATCGGGGTGATGAATCCACGGCCACGAGGTTGCATATAACCAAAAGTCATGGTCGAGATGAAGGGAGGACATGACACGTCCAGCACCAGAAGCATTTCTTCTCTCGGCCGCTTCCTGAAGTCTATGCGGTGGGCGTCAAACAAGGTTGGGTCCGATCTGCCGGACCCAAGCCAGCGCCTCCAATCGGAGTAGATCCCGACAATTATTGTGAGTTTTACGGAAACTACGAGCACAAGCTTCACAAGTGCCGAGGCCTCAGAGCTCTGCTTGACAAACTGGAAGATCAGGGCAAGCTCGAAGAGTTCATGCAGATGGCGCCGACCTTCACTGCTGCCCAGAAAGGAAAGGCCCCCAAAGTTACTGGGGCTCCTCCTAAAGCCCTACAGTCTCCAAGTCTCAGCCAACAAGGGCGTCCTTACCCCCCTGCCGCCAGGATGATCAATGTCATCTTTAGCATTGACCCTGCTACTGCTCGCTGCCAAGAAACTGAGGTCGGGGGTATCTCTGAGCAACATTCTTCATCCATTCCACTTACCTTTTGCCAGGAGGATCTCCCCCAGCAGAGCAATATACATAATGATCCAATCGTGGTCGTTGCCCGCATAGCTGATTTCGATGTTCGATGAGTGCTCCTCGACTCTGAGAGTGCCGCCGACATCCTGTTCGAATCTGCCTTCCTTCAGATGGGGCTCAAGGAGGTGAACCTCCTCCGTACTAGAACCACCTTACACAGTTTCTCCGGGGAGAGGATTCAACCTCTGGGATTCATTGCCTTGCCCGTCTCCTTCTGCAATGACAATGGCTATGCCATGAACATGGTGAGCTTCGCCGTCATTAGAGCTAAGTCAGGCTACAACGCCATCCTCAGAAGGACGACACTCAATTCCTTTGGGATGGTGATTTCCACGCCTCACCTCTGCGCGAAGTTCCCCACCCCCAGTGGCATTGTCACCATCAGAGGAGATGCAAGGCAGGCTAGGCTACTCGGTGTTTTCAGATCGCCGCACAGCTCGTCATCGATCAACTGGATCACAGGGAGTCTCAACCTGTTGTACCACAGGAAGGGTTCATCAATGTACCTTGGGGGGAAAGATTCTTCCAAAGTTGTAAACTTGTCCTCATCCATGAATGATAAACAGCAGGCGGAGATCACTGCCATACTTTCTGAGTACATTGATGTCTTCGCATGGTCTCCTGAAGATGTTTTAGGCGTTGACAAGGCTGTCTGCGAGCACCACCTGAACATATCTAATACTGCCTCCCCTATAGTACAGAAGAAAAGGGTGATGGCAGGGGAGAGGCAGAACGCTATCAAAGAAGAGGTCAACAAACTACTTGGAGCCGACTACATCAGGGAAGTTCAATACCCCCAATTGCTCACCAACATCGTCATGGTGAAAAAGGCCAACGAAAAGTGGAGGATGTGCGTAGAATTCCGCACATTGAATCAAGCCTGCCCCAAAAATACTTACCCTCTCCCACGCATTAATACGATTGTGGATCGTACCTTCGGGTATGAGGTTATAAGCTTCCTGGATGCTTTCTCTGGGTACCATCAGATCCGGATGGCCAAAGAAGATGAAGAGAAGACTGCCTTCATCACTGACTTCGGCAAAAACTGCTACAATGTCATGCCCTTTGGTCTCAAGAATGTCGGCGCTACTTACCAGCGCATGATTGATGCCGTCTTCAGAGACCAAAGGGGGAGGAATCTTGAAGCATATGTCGACGACATCCTAGTTAAGAGCAAAACCTTGGAGGGACACCTCGGCGACCTCAGTGAGACACTTGACACCCTACAAAGGTTTAACCTCAAACTTAATCCCACCAAATGCACCTTTGGCGTGGCCTCAGAAAAGTTTTTGGTCTATCTAGTCTCAGCCAGGGGAATAGAGGCCAATCCAGATAAAATCTCGGCGATCCTGAGCATGCCCTCTCCTAAAACAGCAAAAAAGATTCAAAAATTGGCAGGACGGATCAACAGCCTGGGCAGATTCATCTAAGAAGCCGCTTTCATAAAGGTGAAGAAGTATCTTACCTCGGCCCCGATTTTAGTGGCACCGAAGGAAGGGGCGGTCCTGTCTTTATACTTGTGGGTGTCTGATACCGCAGTCTCAGCGGTCCTCGTGGACGACGATAAGGGGGTACAACATCCAATCTTTTACATCAGCACATACTCCTAGATGCTGAAAGTCGATACCCCACACTGGAAAAGCTTGCTCTGGCCCTCCTAGTGACGGCGAGAAAGCTACGCCCGTATTTTCAGTCCCACACTATCCAGGTTGTTACTTATTAACGGCTCCTGAAGATACTGCACACTCCTGAGGTCTCGGGAAGGTTGCTTAAATAGTCCATTGAGTTGGGCGAGTATGACATCAAGTATGTCCTATGAACAGTAATCAAGGCTCAGGCACTGGCAGACTTCATCGCCGAGCTTTCTACTTCAGAGCCACCGCTTGCCAAACATCGGATAAACCTCTGGTCCCTTCATGTCGATGGCGCATCTGGATCGCAATCCTAGGGGGTTAGGATTCTCCTAACCAGCCCAATGGGAGCCACCTTATACCATGCCGTGACACTTCAGTTCAAGGCTACAAGCAATCAAGCGGGGTATGAAGCTCTTATTGCAGGGCTAAACATCGCACTCAGTATGACTGTGAAGTGCATACAAGTGTTCAGTGACTCCATATTGATCGTCAACCAGGTGAATCGAGCATTCGAAATAAAGGACGAGGTTCTGAAAAAATATCTACAATAGGCCCAGTCCTAAATCTCTCAGTTTAAAGATTTCTCCCTGACGCATATTCCCAAAGGAGAAAACCAAGTGGCAGATCGGCTCGCGAAGGTGGGGCTCCCCGACCTCCGCCGAACTCAAGTATTCGAAAGGTCCAGTTTCGAATGCTCAAAAATCTACTCTGAGGAGCATCCGCCCTGCTGGATGGACACGATCCTTAATTAGCTGAACGATGGGACCCAGCCCGACAACAGACAAGAGGCGAAGAAACTGAAGCTTGATTGTGCCAAGTACGTTCTCATCAATAGAGAGCTCTACAGAAGGTCTTATGCCAAGCCCCTCACCAAGTGCTTGCGGCCTGAGAAAGCTCAAGAAGTCATGGAGGCTATGCACAAAGGGGAGTGCGGAACTCATGCTCGTGGCCGAAGTCTGATTATGCGAATCTTACGTCAGGGATTCTTCTGGCCGAATATCCACAAGGATGCTCAGGTGTTTGTGGAAAAATGCTATCAATGTTAGTACTACGCTGACATGCATAGGCAGCCCGCCGGCTATCTCAAGCCCATCATTTCGTCTTGGCCCTTCGCTATTTGGGGGCTGGACTTTCTAGTCCCAATGCCTTCGGCTATGAGGAACTACAAGTGGATACTAGTGGCTGTCGACTACTTCACAAAGTGGATTGAAGCTAAGTCATTTACTCATCCTACTGCTCAAAACATCGAGAATTTCCTATAGGCTAATATCGTCTGCAGATACGGCATACCAATGGTGATTATCACAGACAATGGTACCCCGTTTGCTAATCAATCAGTCCATGACTTCTGTGGCAAATATCAAATCAACCTCAAGTATGCATCCGTCTGGCACCCTCACACCAATGGGTAGGCAGAAGCCGCTAACAAAAACATCCTGAATATCTTGAAGAAACGTCAAAACCCGCTGGCCAGAAGAACTACCAGGTGCTCTCTAGGCTAATAATACAGCTCCTTCTAAAGTTACTCAGGAGTCTTCCTTCTCCCTTTCATTCGAGATGGACGCAGTCATACCAGTTAAGCTAGAACACTCCTCCCCCAGAGTAGAAACTGCAGCTAACTTCAATCTTGAAGATCTGCAAACCTGGATGGGTGAAAATGATGATTCACAGCGAGTTGATCTAGACCTCTTGGAGCAAAGGAGAGAGTCGGCCGCACTCAAGCTCCTGGAGCATAAGTGTCGGGTTGAAAGGTATTTCAACAGCAAGGTTAACCCCAGGGTTTTTGTTCAAGGAGACTTGGTACTCAAACGGCGACTTCTTGCTGGCAGCAACTTAGGAGTTCCCAAGGTTGAGCCTAACTAGGAAGGCCCTTACATCGTGCGCAAGATTGCTGGACCGAATGCATATTATCTCATGACTTCTAAAGGCATCCAACTCCCCAGGACTTGGAGTGGGGATGATCTAAAGAAGTTCTATGCCTGATCCCTAGCAGCAATTCATCCTTATACTCCATATACAAGATTCATTTGTACAGATCCATTCAGAAATTTATTTACACGGATTCAATCAAATGAGTTTTGGGACATTCTTTATTAATAGACATCTGGGTTCTTCCAAAATTTATCTGGATTTCTTTATGCTATTCCAGAGGTTATATCTTAAACTCCAAAGTTCTTTTGACAAATGAGTCTTACACCTATTAATTCATATTGGGGTATTCATGTCGGCCTAACGTCTATCGCTCAGGTATGATTTCAACCCCAAAACTCCCAACCATCGTACCCGAGGCTCCTGAGCCTCGTACACGATAGTTCGTTATAACTAACCTTCCATATACGGAGGTCACTAAGCCTAGTCACGCCTGGCAGGCGGGGTCTCCTAATTACATCTGGAACTCTTCCATAAGCCCATCCGGCTAGCAGAAAGTTTGAAGGCCTGCTCGTAATCTTAGGGCAGTCCCTGCTATCTTCTCATGATATAGGCTCCCCCTAAGCAGAGTGTCTTCGCTTCCCACTAGGATCTGCCGCTCTAACGGGGGGTCAGCCCTTGCCTCAAGTACAAACATCGGCCACGATGTTTCAGATGATCAAGTCCTTTTGGCATTGGGTCAGACAATTCCTCCTAGGCAGGATCTCCACTACTATTATTACTTCTTTCCTGTGCAGGTGCATAAAGGAGTATACTTTTAACCCAAATTCAGAAAACCCCCAGGGTCAGCCCATGCCTTAAGTACAAACATCAGACACAATATTTCAGACACTTCGTCTTTTTGGCATTGGGTTAAATAATTCCTCCTAGATGGGATTTTTTCTATTATCACTACTCCCTTCCTATGCATACTTACGAAGTTTCAAAGTTCAAACTGGGGGTGCTCTATGTGATTCGAAGTCCATTATCAACTTGTTATAAGGAGTTTTCTCATAAAACTACAATCAGAATACCTCAAAATTCATGCAAAGGAACCTGTACATTTTATACATCAGAATAAACATGTATGTAATAAACAAGTTTCCTTCTCATTCATTTTCAAAAATTACAAGGAGGTTACATCACTCACTTATAAAGAAGCAGATTAGCCTTCATTGACCCCATCCAAAAGATCAAACACCCGATGGATAAGATCGTCAGTCAAGTCAAATCCCTCTTTGTTATCGGAGGCAATGCAAGGAAAGGGATCCACTTCTCCAAGATCGGTGACAGTAATTTTGCCCCCTTGGATCAAAGTGGAGGTCAAACCTTCCCAAGCCCGCCTGGTCCCATCTAACCTCTCCTGCCTGCAGGGTAAGCTCGTCTTGTAAGCCTCCACAGCAGCCGTAGACCTCTCCGCAACAACGGCCTCCTGGTTTCCGGCGACTTTGACAAGCTTCTCCCGCAGAGCTTTAGTATCTGCTTTTATCGCGCTCAACTCTTCTCACAGTTTAGCCTTTTCCTCCTGCACGACATCAAGATGAGAAGACTTCATGGCGAGCTGGACCCTCAAGGCCTCAATTTCTTCATCCCTTTGATGAAGCTGGTGTCCTTGTTCTAGTACTTGCTCCTCTGTCCTTAAGGCCCTGTTCAGAGCCAACGGCAAGCGAGCAAGAATCTGCAACAAAAATAGAGTTAGCTCGCAAGAACAAGCAGGGGAGAAGGCCTGAGAGGAAATCCTTACCGTAGCTACCCTGTTGGCAAAGCCTGAGTAGAGCTCTGGTGTCGAGGTCCTCTCCAACTTCTCCTCCAAACCTTTTGACATCAGGACGCTCCCCAGGGTCAGACCTACTTCCCCTCGGTAGATGCCCCCTTGGTTCGCAGACGACAGGGAGACAACTGTCAATCTTCTCTCATCCCCTCTCATTCTCACCGCCATTCTTGTGCCTTCGTCCCCAAAGATCCCGGCGAAGTTGGCACTGTAAGGGGGCTCTACGCTTTGCTGCCAGTCATGTTCTCCCTCGGCAGCAAAGCCTTTCTCCTCCATGCTTTTTGCCTTCTTAGGTGGGGGCTCTGGGCTCGTGCTCTCGGAGGGACCCCTTCTCTTCTTGGGAACCATGCTGAGAATCAAATCCAGGCAAGGTCCCTTCGTCCTCTCCTTTTCTTGGCCTCCGTCGGCCTTATTCTCTTCCTTCCTTTCCTTTATAACAACCCCTTTGGCACCCTTAGGGATTGTCTGGGGCTTGGCAGCTGACACGGGTCCTTTCCCCTTTCCCGTGTACCCCAGCTCAACCAAGGTTTTTCTGTCATCTGTGGCATCTTCAGGAGAGGATACCACATCGACGGCGGTTCCACCGCAAATCGGCTCCAAAACCTCTATCTCCTCTTCCTCCCCCACCTCAGCAATCTCTTTACTGAGCTGGGTGCCAGGAGGTTGCCCCCTCTTAGCCCTCTTCATCATAACCGTGCCGGGAGGTGGGGTGACTTCATTGAAGATGACGTACCCCAATGCCTTAGCGTGCAGGGATACATCATTCCTCACGTGTCTGAGGAAGTCCTTAAGGGGCCAGCTCTGCCCCTTTAGCCTCTCTAGGCTTTGTAAGGTGTCTTGCCCGGCCATCCACTTGGCATCGCCAATGAACTCATGGAGACATGTACGGGCGTCAAGGGAATTCCTAAATCCCCTCCGACGAAGAAGTAGTAGTCCCTCAAGTCTGAGTGGGAACTACTTACCCCTGAAAATATTGTCTTCCTCATCTTTGACCGCAGGGCTAGACATTCTCCGTACCCTGGCACCGCCATCTAGCTGAACAAGGTCCTGAACAGCGTCAAGGTCCATGGTATTCCCTGAGCCTACAACAGTTTCAGGAAGGAATACACATAGGCAACGGCGTTAGGGGAGAGTTGCGCCGGGACAATCTGAAATGAGTTCAAGATTTCCCTGAACTCCAGTTGCGGCGGCAACATCAAACCGTACTCCATCTGTGCTTGGTATACACATACCGCCCCTTCAGGAGGACAATTTAGACGGAAGTCGACGGTAGGGGGGATAACCGTCAGGTTGGGATTTCCTCTAAACCCTCTGGTAGTGTTGAGCACCTCGTGCTCCATCAGGAGACTCTCCTGATAGCTGGTGTCCTTGTGGAACTGGTTAGCGAGCTCGGCCCACTCGATCTCTCCTGCTCCCATGGCTTGATTTCGCAATGGGCGGGACAAAGATTTCTCTCTCTTAGGGTTCGAAGACAGACAAGTACTCTAGTTTCCCTTTAGAAAAGCCTTTTATGGGAAACAGCTGTGATCTCTTGTCTTCTAGCCATTTGATTTTTATCGGTCAGTGCACGGACGCAATCAGACCGTTCGTATCTTCTGATAAGTTCAGAATTCGAAGCAGCGCACATTTATCGAAGCGCCGCTTCCCCCTGTTTCATCATACGTCACGCACGATGGTTCATAATCATGCACAATATTCTGAAACAACGTTCTATTCCTTGTCCTCTTTACTATCATCGTCCGATGTTTTATGGTCGTGCACGATGATAGCCTCTTTTATTCTTTTAACTTAGAATTTACCATTGGTTTTATACTTTCATACTTATAAATTCTTGTTCTCTCTTTTCTGATCTTGTGATACCTGTCTAATACACGAAAAAAAAGACAAACACACACAAAATTCATCCAGAATAAATTTTTGAAAGAAAAAAAATGTATGTCATTAATAATAAAACTTGTTACAATTTCATTTTCTTTGTTCTCTTACATGTTTCTCTCACGAGTACAGGAAAAACAAAGAAAATATAATACTTCAGAACTTAGACACCAGTGTAATAGTATCGACCTCAGGCACGAGGGAACCCCTCTCTCTGAGACCAATCTGTTTCACTACTAACAACAGGGAGTAGATCGCCCGAGAGCTACCAGAACTCCTCTCCTCAACTATGGTTCCTTCAATTATTATATTGATGATGAGGCTAAGGAGTTAGGAGACAGAGGCAAGTCACTTCTGGCTTCCTGGCTGATCCTGCTATTGGACTTCGGGAGGAGCACTTCGGCCTAGCCATCTAGCCTCAAGGGGAGTAATTTGGCCATCTTCAGGACTCCTACGTAGGAGAGATAAGTGATATCCCCAGCCAACGTAGGACCTTGCTAGAGGAACCTCCTCTGGGCAGTGGCTCCCAGCATCGAAGAACCTGTCTGGTCCCTTAGGACTACAGAAGGGAAGAACAGCAGGACTTCTAATATTCTCCTGATTTAAGATGCTTACATCAACCAATGTCTGCAAGAGAACATCAAAAGTTGTCTGGTTCTTCACACGTTGACCCACCGGCGAGGCGCTGACGATATTTACCGCACTCCTCACCGCTTCTTCCAGATCCTCCATACGCCGTCCCCACCATCTGGAGCTATTCTCCACCAAGGCCCGCAAGGAGTGAACCTCGGACTTCAGCAACTCCTCCCGGCGATGAGTTTCGGTGGCCGCCTCCTTCATTCCCGACGATGCCTCCTTGGCCTTGGCAACCTCATCCCTTAAGCAGCTCCTCTCTTCTTTCAAAGCCTCATTCTCATCATATAACTCCTTTATCCTTTTTTGGAGGTCTTTAACATGAGCAAAATGGGCCTGGTTCACATCCGATAGGCTGTGTTGGAACTCTCCCCTTGCAGTCTCACTCTTACTGGCCCATTCCGCATTATTCAGAGTAAGGGAAACCAACTTGTCTTCTAGTTTATACAACTTCCCTAGCTCCTCCTTGTGATCACTTTGAGAGCGCTTCGTAACTTGCAACAAAGCGTCCTCTAACTCCTCTATTCTCCGAAGATGGCAAGCCTCCTCTTTCTCCTTGCCCTTCAGAAACTTTACTACCTCCAGAACCTTGGAGGTACTCCCCAAAATCTTCTCCTCCTCTCTCCTTATCTCGAATAACCTTTCACCCAATATGCCCCATGTCTCTCCAGTGCTGGGGGTGACATTGGAGACAGCTGGAGGAACCCTCCCTTTCTCTTTAATCGCTTCCTCCATCTTGCCTCCTGGCCCTTCAATGCCAAGGGCAGATTCAGAAGCAACTTGCAGGGGCACCTCCTTCTCCCCCTTGGTCACCTCCTCCATCTTACTGCCCTCCTCCTTTCTTCCCTTTTTTTCCTTTTCCTCGACATTTTGGAGATTCGCTGGAGGAAAGAAGGGAAGAGGGGCTTCCTTTTCTTCTCAGAGGGAGGGATTGATATAGCAACAGGAGCGGGACCACAGATCTTGAGGGGTGTCCTCTTCACGCCCTCTACGGAAGGAACCCTGAACCTAGGAAGGAGTCACTCAATCTCTTCATTCTTGAGCAGGACCTTCCCAAATACTTGTTTTTTCCCGGCGACTATTTCACTCACCAGGATCACCTCCTTCCGCTCTTCAGCCTTCAGAGGCGGCTTGATTGGAGAATCAGAGACGTCCACCACCTCTGTGGCCTCTACACTTGTCAGCTCCTGCACTGATTCCAGCGTCTGCGTCAGGACAGCAGCAACCCTAACTGACGGAGCCTCCGCTTCAACAGGATCCGCCATCGTCGGATTCGACGACTCTTTAGATGATTCCAGAAGCCTCCTCTTCTCAGGAGGAGGAGCGTCAACCGGAAGATCGTTGGCTCTCTTCTTTGTGATGCTTGACAGAATCACCTACTTCTTCCTCTCCACCATCTTTCTAATGATCTACTCTCTCTTGCAGAAACTCAGGCAGCTAGAGGAAGAGAATACAGATTGGCGGGCGCCACCTCCATCTTATCCTAACAGGTCTCGGGCAGTGCGTCCACTATTACGATGGTTCGCATTCCAGGACCCATATCAATATTCGCGCCCTGAAAATGCAGGGGGCTGATATTAACACCTGGTTCCAGTGTTGCATCCCTGCCATACACGTGGCGCTTAGCTAGCTTTTGGCCTTCATTTCATTTAACTAATCCATCCCTGTGTTCTCACAAGTCAGACCTCGGTCAAATCTCAGACACGAGGGTTCAACCAAGTCTCGTCCACGACGAGCCAGGACCATCCCTGGTAACATCGTCCTCGATATTACAAATCGGTGCCTATCACAATCATCTTGGCCTAACCGCGGTGATTCCCATATAAGGCCTTCTTTCCATGACACATAAATCAAGGGTCCGCATGCCCCAGCTGTCACGGATCCCCAGAAACAGTACCAATATTAAAAGTTAGCATCCTCCTTTTGCGGCTTCTGGCCCATCCGGCGGTCGACAACGGCGCGAACTCATAGCTTGTTCACCTCCTTTTATCCGAAAAACCAGGATAAAGCTGCATCATTCGCTGCCTACAAATACCTCTGAACAGTCTTTATGGAAAAAGATCCGAGATCACAGATCAAAGATCAGACCAAGGAGATCAACAGGAGCGGCCAGAGTGCAAGTAGCTTCCCTGATTCTCCCATTCTCATTGTGTTAGAGCCCCGACTGAGGTGCTCTTTCTCTCTCTCTCTCTTTCCCAAACATTGTATTAAGCCTTCACGGCTACCTTTTTCCGTTAGTTGAACTTCTTCACTGATCGCTCGGTAGACCTCCTCCCTGAACCACCTTAAATTTTTGTGTTGTTCTGGATGCCCCGAACTCTCCTTCTCTCTCTCTCTTAAGCCTCAGCTAACAGGCTTACCTCTTCGTGCGCCGCCGTCTCCCGGAACTCTCTCTCTTTTTTTGGTGTTTCTTGGGATCCCCTACATTTCTTGGGATTCCCTACATCCTACGTCAACATTTTTTAAAAATAAGTGTGAATTATAATAAAATCAAATGAATTAAATATATTAAAAAGAGTATTAGAAGTGAAATAAAATTAATTTATTTATAATAAAATATAGATGGTAAAAAAATTTGATTTAATAATTTTTAAATTTAAAACAAGATCTGACGTAAGTTTTTTATTTTTTTAAGATTAAATAAAATTTTGATCAAGATATTCCTTTTGGGAATTTTAGCTATCTAACAAACAAATTTTATTAAATTTTTTTGTCAGACATCTAAATAATTTCAAACAATATAATAAGTTTCCTAAGAAGGGGTAAGAATTTAGCATAAAGATCGATAGTTAATTTTTGAATCGTATTTAGTTCCAATCAATTTGAGTTTTTTTATAAAAAAGAACATAAGATGTAAATATTAGAGTATTAGTCAAATCAATTGATAATTTGATATAATTGATCATGTTTAAAATTTAATAACTGCTACTTAAATTTTTTTAATACATTAAATTCTCAATAATAACAATTTGAGTTAGCTGCATTAAAGTTCAACGCAACTTAAGCTAACTCAAATCAATTTAAGTTAGGTCAATGAGCCGAGCTTGGGCCCCAACGCAACTCAAATTTGGATAGTACTCACCTTTACTAGTAGAGATGACACAAAAATAAAGAAATAGGAGCATTTAATTCAATATTATTCTAATATTATTTAGAAAGAATAATTTTTTAGTTTTATAATATACAAAAATAAATTTATAAAAAATTTTAAAATATTATTCAAAAAATAATATCTAAATATTGACATATTTAAATACAATACATAATGTCAATAACATTGAAATACACAATAAATTGTCATCTTCAATAGGCAAAAAAAAAAAAGCTCTTCAATAGTGTCATTCACCGGGCGGTGAAAGTATCGCTGCATAAACATGCCGCAGTTTCAAATGAAAGCCATATGCGACATTCCGCATAAACGTATTTATGCGACCTCTGAAATGGCCAAAAATCCGTGATGGTTATTCACGATTTTTCGTCATTTTTTGCGGAAAAATTTTACCACCAGCTCGCATAAAAGTATCGTGCGGGAAGTTGTACATTTCTTCGGTTTCCCATGTGCTATTATTATGCGACCGGCGTCCGCTCTCTCCCATAAATTCCCATTCTACCCTTCCCTGTGGATTCCGTCCTCTTCCGTCGATTCCATTGACTGACAGCCGCATCTCGACGGCGCGACGGGCCGCGGAGGCGGCAGGGGAGGCCGAGGCGATCGTCACCTCCGGCAGCTGCTCGCCATCTTCGCCTGCTTCGGCATGGATTTCGACGGCAGCCTGAAGCCTCCTCCAATGCCTAGGGCTCGAGCTCATCGGCTACCAGATTCACGCTCTGCTCTCGCTCTCCAGCATAATTTCTCGATCAAAAGAGAAACGAATTCGAATTTTCTCACTCATCCGAACTTCACATTCCCTCACAGAGAAGTTGTGCCATAAGATCATGTGTGAATTTGCCATTTAATTCTGTTAACCTTACTTGGAAGTTCTTGATCAAAAATAGAATGGAATTCTAAATTAAATTGAGCTCGACTCAATTCAATTCAAGTAAAGCTAACTGACAAATTATTTTTACGATTAGAATTTTTATTAATTCAATTTTGATCCCACAAACATGCTCGGAATGATAGAAATTATTACAAATAATCAATTTCAGTATATTAATTTTTACATAATAACCAAATAGGTAATTACATTATAATTTTTTATAATTTTTATTCAAATTATTTTTATTTTTATTTATAATCAAAATGAATGACTATAATTTAAACTAGTTGAATAAATAAATATATTTGTTAAGACGAGAAGCAATCAGATTTTCTTACGTGGGAAACCGGCTAAGCGAAAAGACTACGGCTCCTTTCGAGGAGGCTTCAAAAATCACTAGAATCCCTCTTTTCTTGGAATTACAGTATGGAAGCTGAGTGGATTTTGGGGTAGAAGTTTTTTTTTGGGTCCAACCTCTCGGGCTCTTCCCGTTACAGTGAGGTATTTATATCTTAGTCTACTCTGTAGAGTCATTTCAGCAGAATAGACTTCAGCTCTAAGCGACGGCCCATCAATGTCCGCAGGGGGGGCCACTCCCTGGCCCTTGCTATACGATGTACGGATGATACGATCTGACGGCAGGAGAGTCCATACCTTTTGAAAGCAGTATGGTCACCGATGCTTCGCCAGGCGCCGGTCAGCTCTGGTCCTTCTTGTTCGTCTCGGTCTTTTTAGCGTCTGTTGTTCGGGGTGATACTTTCTTATGTTCGACGTCGAGCACTCGTGCTGTTGATGCCACGTAAGCTTCCACGTGTGCGGTTCAGATGATGGAGCGTGGATCCCGATGCAACATGTCCCCCTGATAGTCGTGAAGCATATTGATGCGCGTGCTCGGGTGCCATGTGGATTTGCGGAGTCTATAAATACCTGTGGAGCATCGGACGGGCCTCTTGTTGACCCCAAGAGAACTGGTGTGGCGATGGCTATGTTCTCAGGCGTTGCTGGGTTCGTTCGGGATGAATTCCTGAAGCCGAAGGTCCTGCTCAATCGGATCAGGCGGGCGCTAGACGGCCGTTCATTCGGGAGGAGGCATTGAAAAAACCAAGAATTCGTCTCTCCAATGTAGGGGAGGGTGCGCGTGCGGCGCCCAGATCCCTCCAAGGTGATGCCCGAGCGGCGCCTTCGATGGAGAATGCCATCATTGTGGTCGACGACGAAGTGCGGCCGAGAAGAGAAGATGCGGGAATCAGCCTCCTGCTCCTCTGCCTACGGAGGCCCAGGATGCGCCGCTGCGGGAGCGAAGCACTTTGACTCACATCTCATCCCCTTCGGGTCCCTCTGTTGGTCCGGAGGTCTCGTCAAGGTGCGGCCAGAGGGGACCCGGCTCTGGCAGTTCGAGAGCGCAGTACTTTGCACGCAGCATCTGTTCGCATCTTGACCAGGTGGAAAAGCGTTTAGCCAGCAGGGGTCAAGCGGCAGCCCTCGAGAAGAAGATGGAGGAAGCGCTTTCCCTTCTTCGGAGATTGGAGCCATCTGAGGCGGAGAAGGCGATCATGGACCTGGAGTCGAAGTGCGCTGGCTTCGAGGGCGACTTGGAAGGAACGGGCTGTGCTGGTGGCCCGAGTCGAAGAGTTGGAGGAAGAGAACCACCGTCGAAAAGAGTTCGCGTGAGCAGTTCGGGGTCTACTCGCAGAGTCGGAGTTCGGGCTCTTCCCTTAGAGAGCCGAAGAGGGAGCTTCCCTCAGTATCTCTTTTTCTTCTTCTTCTTCTTTTTTTAACAAGAAGTAAAATAGATGTTTTTAATGGAATGTTTGTTCGTAGAATGTGCCTTTTTATCATTATCTTGAAGTGACGGTTGGGAGAAACGAGGTGAGGTTCGTGCGCCAGGCAGGTCTGAACTTTTTAGGATTTAGACAGTTTAGGGGCCTCCCTCGGGGAGTGGAATCGTCGGGGTTCAGGACTATAAAAAGGGTAATGGGCCGACCGTGGGTCCCTACCATTATCATTTTCCTGGGCTCAAGATGGTTAAGAAATCGCGCAGCAGAGCAAAGAAAATGTGGAGCGATTATCATGCTCTTCGGGGTGAGCTCTGTGTCCTCCCTCCACATACTTTCGAGACAGAGGTGCTGCAGGTGTGGGGGAGGAAGCCGAATGTTAGGCTGGAGTATCCGTCAGAGGGAGCGAGATTCATGACCTTGCCGAAAGGGAAGATAGCGGTATGCCTCCATCATCTGTGCGGCGAGCTGTTTCTTGCCTTCCATCCAGAGTTTGTGAACATCTTCAACCACTTCGGCATCGTCCCCATGCAGCTCCCACCAAACGCGGTTACTATGATTTACTGCCTCATCAAGGAGCTGCAGCACCGGCAGATCCCTTGGGATATCAACATCTTCAAGGCGATCTTTCGGTGGAAGGCAACCCTCGCCTGCATGGGTGTTTCGTCTTGAAGGGCAGGTACTGCCAGGTGTTCAAGGTTAGGGATACTGGTTTTGCAAATTGGTACAAGAGGTTTTTCTTCGTCGAGCCCTGCGAAGTGAGTTTTGTCGTTCCACGAAGGGTAGGTGAGGCGAGGTTTTTGGGAGAGGGAATCGGTTTTGAGGACCCACGTTTTCGGGAAGTGGACGAAATCCGAAAATGTGTGCATGATGCAGAGGACTACCTGCACGAGCTCAAATGAAAGGACTTTCTCAGTTAGAGTCGAGCTTGCCTGATGCCATGTCTCGGCCAGCGGTATTTTTTAATTTCAAGATCAGGTCGCCTTGTTTGAAAGGTCTCCTGTACATATGCTTGTTGTAATACTTTTCGATCCTTCATTTGTGTTCCGCTTGTCGAAAAGCTCTAATTCCCTGTCTTGTTCGAGGAGGTCAAGCTCGAGTCTCCTTGCATTCTCATTTTGTCTTTGCCATTCAAGAAGAGCGGGTGGGTCGAAGTTGCTGGCATGTTTGACTCGGGGGGAGTAGATGTCTAACTCGACTGGGATGAGAGCTTCTCCCCTGAAAAGAAGCGAGAAAGGCGATTGACCTGTTGCCGTTGTTGGCGTACAGTTGAGCCCCCAGATACCCGCCGGGATCTCGGCTGCCTACGACGAGCCGATCTTGTCAATCCGCTTTCTTAGGGTGTTGAGAAAGTTTTTGTTCGACGCCTCTGCCTGGCCATTCGATTGCGGGTGTCAAACTGATGCGAAGCTCAGGTTGATACCGTTTTCGGAGCATAGATTTCGGATGGCTCGGCTGGTGAAGGCGGTTCCGGTGTCGCAGATTAGGGAGAAGGGGATGCCGAACCTGCACACGAGCTATGTCCATATGAAGTTCCTGACACCCGCGCCAGTTGGCTGTGCCATCGCCTT
This sequence comes from Apostasia shenzhenica, assembly GCA_002786265.1. NCBI lineage: Eukaryota > Viridiplantae > Streptophyta > Magnoliopsida > Asparagales > Orchidaceae > Apostasia > Apostasia shenzhenica. The sequence goes on from KZ451979.1 coordinate 4,718,497, forward strand.
CGCCTCGACCCATTTTGAGAAGTAGTTCGTTGCCAGCAGCACGTGGCGCAGGTTCTTTCCAGATTTCGGGAATGGTCCCAAAAAGTCGAGGCCCCACATCGAAAAGGGCTAAGAGCTGGTTATGGGACGCAGCGGAGCCGCCGGTTGCCTAGGAATGTTCGAGTAGATCTGGCATTGGGGGCATTTCTGGCTGAATTCCCTGGCGTCCCTCTGGAGCTTCGGCCAGTAATATCCCTGGCGCAGGACTCTTTGGGGCGAGGTTCCGTCCCGCGGCATGGGTTCCGCAGTCTCCGGTGTGGATCTGTTCGAGTATGGTTCTTGAGTCCTCTTCGCGGATGCATTTGGCTAGGGGTGAAGAATAGCATATCCTAAACAATTGACCTTGGGACATGATGTATCTAGCGGCTTTTACCCGGAGCCTGCGAGCCTTATGTCTGTCGTTTGGGAGGTAATGCTGAATGCCATCCATCCAGCTTCTGGGGCTGGAACCGATGTCGAAGACTTCAGGGTCTTCGAATGTGGGGAAGAGGATGTTCATTTCCCCGGCCGTTTCTTCTTTGGCAAGCTCGTCCGCCAACGAATTCATCTCGCAGGGGATGTGAAACAGGAAAGCTTGGGCGAAATGTTGGAGGAGAGTTTTGGCAAGCTCCCATACCTCTTGAGCACTTCGTCCTTTGTCTGGTAGGATCCTGTTAGCTGGTTTACCATTAGTTTGAGCACTTCAAGCCGAAAGGCATCATCTTGTAGCAGAAGGTTCCTTGGTCGGTGATAAATGAGGTGTGCTTTTCATCGTCTTCGATCATTTGGATCTGATGGTAGCCTAAGAAGGCATCGATGAAGCTCATTATTGAGTACCCTGCCGAAGAATTGACGAGCCTGTCTATTTTCGGCAAGGGGTAGAAATCTTTCGGATAGGCTTTATTTAGATCTGTTAAGTCCACACACATCCGCCATTTTCCGGAATTCTTTTTCACCACCACCACATTTGCGAGCCATGACGTGTAGGTGATTTCCTTGATGAACCCGGCGGCCAGGAGCTTTTCGACTTCTTCCCGAATTGCTCGCTGTTTTTCGCCACCGAAGTTCCTCTTCTTATATCTGATGGGAGTTACTCCCAGTTTGAGGCTTAGCCGATGTTCGGCTACTGCCCTCTCTATCCCTGGCATGTTGCTAGATTCCCAGGCAAACATGTCGAAATACTCGAAAAGTATGGCCTCCAGAGCGGGCTTTTCATTATCAGGAAAATCTTTAGAGATCAATACATTTTTTCGGTCGGCAATGGTTACATGATCATTTTGTTCGATTGGTGGTAAGGCATGATCTCTGGGATCTAGGTGGTATGTGTGGAGGCGCGCATTTATTTCAAAACACTTCCTGGCGTCGGTCTTGTCCCCCTGATGGTAGCGATGCCGAACGACGTGGGGAACTTCACGCACAGGTGGTAGGTGGACGCGACCATCTGGAATGCCGCCATTGCAGGTCGTCCCAGAATTGCGTTGTAGCCGAAGGGGTAGTCCATGATGATGAAGTCGATGTCCTTCACTAATCTTCTGGGGCCCTCTTCGAGGGCCACGCGCAGGGTGTGTAGCCTGCGGGTTGGTAGACGTCACCGGAAAAACTCGAGATTGTCATTGAAGGGGGGGAGAGGTTTGCACTGACCAATGTCCATCTCGTTGAAGGCGCGGAGATATAGTATGTCGACCGAACTGCCAGTGTCGACCAAGGTCCGGTGGACATCACAAGCTCCGATCTCAGCAATGATGACTATGGGGTCATCGCGGTTGAGCCCTTCTCTGGGAAGGTCCCCTGCGGTGAAGACAATGTTAGGCAAATGAGGGGGAAGTTTGACTGTGCAAACCTTTCGGTATTTTCGAAGACCACAGTTGTAGCCAAAGATTGACAGGATGGCCTTCTTGCCGTCGGCTTTCGACGTTACTGGCGTCGAAGAAGTCTTTGTGAGGGGTTCATCGCCCAGAAAAAGCGGTCGTGCCGCTTTTGGCAGGGGCCCCTCGATCCTCTTGTAGCCGGTGAGGTAGTCATTCTCTATATACTCATTGACGAGTGCCCGAAAAGAGCGGCACTCGAAGAGGAAATGACCGAAACACTGGTGGAACTTGCAAAACTTCGTGAGGTCCTCGCCAGGTTGGGGCGGTTGGCGCTCGCCACGGCTCTTGATGAAGCCCTTGTCGCTGAGGATTGAAAATATTTCTTCGATGATGTAGACCGGCGTAGTAGGATGCGGGGAATCACCTTCGAACTTGCGCTTCCCGTGGGAGGGGGAGAAATTCCGGTCCCGGAAGCTCCTTCTGGGAGTGTTGGAGTCCGTCTTCGGGGTCTCGCCCTTCTTGTCCTGAGGCGAAGCGACCTCCTGTTTAGCCTTCACCTTGAGGGCCTTGGCATCCTCGAGATGGATTCATTTTTCGGCGCGGGCCCTGGCCTCCATCAGTGTCTTCGGCATGTCGTCGACAAAAGAGTCGTACAACTCCCCGGGGAGAATGCTGTGGACGAAGATCATGATCGATCTGTCATCGGTAGTGTCTTTCGTCTCCGCGTTCATCTTCGAGAACCGGTCCACGTAGTTGCGCAATGATTCGTTGGGAGCCTGCCTTATCTGCCAGAGCTCATGGATTGTTCGGGAGGTAGTCTTTGAGGTTCCGAATCTGGTGCGAAATTGCTCAGAGAACTGCAGGAAGCTTTGGATGGAGCCTTGGGGAATTTCGCCGAGCTAATCCAACGCCAGGCCCGTCAGAGTATTCCTGAATAGACGACACTTGTATGCGTCTGAGACAGAGTCGCTCGTCGCCAAGGCATTCTCGAAGCGCTTCACGTGCTGGGCCGGGTCGGTGAGGCTGTCGTAGTCGCCGACCCGGGGAGTCTTGTAGGCACGCGGTGCCGGCGCTGCCATTATGGTAGGTGAGAAAATCGTCTCCACCGGGGGAGCCAAAGGATACACCTCGGGCCGACTTTCGACGGCAGTGTGGGTGTTGGCCTCCTCGGTGGGTAGTTCGACGTACTCCGCACCCGGCTGTGGAAGCGGGCCTTCGAGGGGTAGAGCTAAAGGAAGGGGTCTTTGCTGCTAGAGGAGGGCCGGTAGGTTGGCGAGGAAAGTGTTCATCGTTTGGGTAAGCGTGGCGACCGTGTTCGTAAGTGTTTGAAGTTGTCGGTCGTCTGCGGTAGGATCGTCCTGGGGTAGGCGCGTTACCTGTTGTTCGCCTGGTGGCGGAGTGTTTTCGCCATGAGTGTCTTCCATGGGTGTTTGAAGGGATCAAGTCTGATCCTGCGTGAGGACACCAAATTGTTAAGACGAGAAACAATCAGATTTTCTTACGTGAGAAACCGGCTAAGCGGAAAAACCACGGCTCCTTTCGAGGAGGCTCAAAAATCCCTAGAATCCCTTTTTTCTTGGAATTACACTATGGAAGCTGAGTGGATTTTGGGGTAGAAGTTTTTTTTTTTGGGTCCAGCCTCTCTAGCTCTTCCCGTTACAGTGAGGTATTTATATCTTGGTCTACTCTGTAGAGTCATTTCAGCAGAATAGACTTCAGCTTTAGCGACGGCCCATTAATGTGCGCAGGGGGGGCCACTCCCTGGCCCTTGCTGTACGATGTACGAATGGTACGATCTGACGGCAGGAGAGTCCATACCTCTTGAAAGCAGTATGATCATCGATGCTTCGCCAGGCGTCGGTCAGCTCTGGTCCTTCTTGTTCGTCTCGGTCTTTTTAGCGTCTGTTGTTCGGGGTGATACTTTCTTATGTTCGACGTCGAGCACTCGTGCCGTTGATGCCACGTAAGCTTCCACGTGTGCGGTCCAGATGATGAAGTGTGGATCCCGATGCAACAATATTTATAGCAAAAAATTTAACCGAAAGATTGAAAATTAATAGAAAATTAAATTTAATTTGGCTCAAACTGATCTTGAATCGATAGCAAATAAGTCAAACCTACTCTGGATCAAAATTGAATCAATTTTCTCTCATATTTCAGATTAAATTAAGATTGAATAAAAAACTTTTAATTCATATTTATTTTAATTCAACATTATCTTAATATTATATCATATTATTTTAATAAAAATTATTTAAAATAATTTTAAAAAAATTATAAATTTTTATTAAAATAATAATATTTAAATACTATAAAATCTAAATAACATTACATAACATTAAAATAATATAAAAAATATTTAATTTAATGACATATAAATAATCTTTTATAAAAATTACAAAATTATTTCTCAAATAATGACATTTAAATATTATAACATCTAAATAATATGATACATCGAACCAAATAACCGCACCCAAACCACAAGGCCCGAAAATAAAATTTCAAAGATATGCTTGAAAATGCTTATTTATAATGCAATTAATTTTTAGTGAACCCAAAGAACTGAGCATGGACAACCTATAAACAAAGGTTCAACATAGGTGAACTCGAAGAAAGCAATAACTATTTTCGCACTTTCTACTTTGCACTAAGAATCCAAAAAGTACATAAATGACAAAGGAAAATGATTTCATTTGGAAAAAAAGAATGGTAAGATATATACCCAAAAAAAAAAAAAAATGGGGTACAAAGAACACAGCCCTTCATTTTCATCAGGGAAAAAGAATTCCATAGCATTTGAGAATTCATTCTCAAATGCTTCATTAAACACAAGCAGTTCATATTGGGCTGCAGGCACATTAATTTTCCCAGAGTCCAACAGGTGTATATCTCGAACCCCAAGAAATAATATGAACTGGACAACTGAGAGAATTTGGATGTCATTGATGGTTTTCCTTCTTGATCAGATGCTCGAAATTTTGGCAATCGACTCCGACTTCAGACAACGCAGCGATCAGTCTCGGCAATATTTTAGCTAACATTAACTTGAAACCAACAGAAGACGGATACTCCTTACTTTTTTCGGTGATGCGGGCATCGTCAGTGAGCGTCGCAATTAGAAAACCGCTCATGTAAGCTTCACATGCTTTAAGAATAAAGCAGCCGTGTCTGCGGAAGTGATCCTTAACAAAGCCTTCAAAATGCTGTAGCGCAAAACAGTGATGTGAGGAAAATCATTTCACACAAAAAATTGTAGTAGTTAAATTTTAGCCTTAGACCACCTACTTGGAATCAACATTATTCATCTCTCTTCAATCAAATTTTTTTTATTAATCTCTCTTATCAGTAAGGAAAATATCATCTGTGAAAAACATACACCAACATACCTCATTTTGATTGCATCCAATCAAAAATTTTATAACCAATATAAAAAAATATAGACTTAAAATTGAGCATTAAAATAATCCAAGTCAAATCCCCTTGTGTCCGAACATAAATAACTACTTTATATAGGTCTTAAATAACTTGAATACTAGTAGAAACTTTTTTCTTTCTAAAACTATCTAAAACACTTCTCTTGGAAGTTTATCATAAGTCTTTTTCTAAATCGATAAAAATTAAATGCAAATCTTTCTTGTCTTCCTAAACTTCGTCATTAAACTTTTTAACAAATAAATAGCTTCCATAGTAAATCTCCCTGGCATAAAATCAAACTGATTTTGTAACACCCTAGTATTAGAATGTAATTTATGCTCTATCACCCTTTCCAAAGTTTTAAAGTATGAATCATTGATTTAATTCCTCTATAATTGGCGCAATACTGAACATCACATTTATTCTTATAAATAAATACTAATGTATTCTTTCTCTATTCATTTGGTATCATTTTAACCTTCAAAATTATATTAAATATTTTGGTGAGTCAAGAAACTTCATTTCTCATACATTTTCAAACATCTATTGAAATGTCATTCGGTTGTACTACTTTTCATCTATTTTAAAGTTTCTCAAACTTCAACTTCACCGATAAGCTAGATGTAAGAGCAATGTTTTACTTTTTTGGATGCTAAGTTCATTAAGATCAATCGTATTATCACAACTATCATTGAAAAGCTTTTGAAAATAACTCGTCCATCTATATTGAATATCTTCTTCTTTTAAAAAGTACTTCTAATTATCTTTATTATATTTTACTCAAGTCAAGTCCTTAATTTTCATATCTTTTGTTTTGACAATCCTGTACATATAACTTTCTCCTCTAATATCCAATTTCTTATATAGATACTCATAAGTGATATTTTTTGCATTACAAACTGCTTTCTTGAACTTTCACAGAACTACTTTATATTTCTCCTAATTCTGTTTCTTCTTACATTTAAATTAATTTTTTTAACAAATATTCTTCTCATTACTCTTTTTTTGTACATCTTTCTTTTATTATCAAGCATTTTTATTATTCAGAGCCTGATTCTCTCAATACATCATTCGCTACTTTGCAGATGCAATTAGCAATTGTCAACAACATAAGATCAATTCCGAGACCACTGTTTCGGCTTATATTACTTTTTTCCAACTTTTTATCTCGAAATCTAAAACAATCGATATTGGGCAAATAAATATTCACTTGAAATAACCTTATAATCTTTACAATTCAAGTGATCTCATTTTCTTGATGCCCATTCTTGTAAGTGATAATGTATTCACTATTATCTTTTTTAAATAAAATATTAGCAATCATAAAATTATAAACTAAGAAAAAACTCCTACCCTCATGATTAGTCTCTTCAAAATCATATCCACTATAAATGCTGTGAAATTTCTTAGCAATATTTCCCACATGTTCATTTAAATATCCTCCAATAAATATTCTTTCCTCTTGAGGTATCTCATATATTAACTCTTTCCAAATCATTCCAAATTTTTTTCTTTATACTCGTATCTAAACCTACTTGAGAGCATATACACTTACAATATTAATAACATTTCATTGATTACAACTTTTAAAGCTACAATTTTATTCTCATTTTTGTTGACTTTCACTACATAATCATTCAAATTATTGTCCAGAATTATACTTACTGTGTTCCTAGTTTTATTTTTCCCAGAATACCAAATTTGAAACCTATGATAACAATTTTTTTAGTTTTCTATCGCACCCATTTTATTTTTTGAAGGCACAAAATATTAATCTTTTTATGAATTATAATATCTACCAACTCTATTAACTTGTCTATCATGGTGCCTGAATTTCAAGTTCCTAGTCTAATGTTAGTGGCTTACATTCTATTATCTTAGACTAACTTCTTTACCCTCATCCATCTATGATGTGGGAATTCTTGCTCACATATCACTACAGCTGAGTGTCGTGTAGCAGCGTTTGCATATTTCTCACTATATTTAGGCGACATAGCGCATCGCTTTTAAGGAATGCCCTAACTTTAATGCAATTTCTTAAAAAATCATATTAAGTTTTACGTTGACTATCGACTACCTAATATAACCCTCCACATTTCTCATACAGAACTTGGGACCCGGCAACAATGCGTTTTTGGCATAAACAAATCTTGAAAAAATATATTTATATTAGGATGCTTCTACTACCAAAATAAAGTAGATGCGATGAGGAAAATGAGTGGTTTTTATAGTTTACCGTGGGAGGTCGCCGCATTAGATATATCATCGACTTCAAGTTCAATAGGTACGTGTTCTCATTGTAGGGTATAGAATTCTTCTCTCCTTCTACCGTCCCAACTTGTTTTTCATACCCAGCTTCATTGAAGTATGGCTTAGAATTAAGAACCAAGCCTTGCAGAGAGACTAGGACTTGAAGAATGCTTGAAGATGATGGCTCCCAAACTTCATTTCCTCTGCCTGTCCAAGTATTCAAAAGGCTTAGACACACCTTTCCATCGACATATAGGTTAGGATTTACACGCAAACCACCAGAATGATAGTAGGCCACCTGAAAATGTACGGATAACAGTCAATTCAAATATAAACATTTAAAAGGCTTATGAAATTTATAAAACACACCAATTCAAATTACCGGTGGAACTTGTGGGTATTCTGGCGGAAGCAGAAAATCGAAAAAGAAAAGACCATCTTGATAAGGAGTTCCACATGCTCCGACAATCACAGCTCTCAACAAATCCATTCGGTCCTCGTAAACTCTCACATAAATGTCATCTACAAGAACCAAATACCTTTTAGTTAGAAACTAGAGTTTTCAAAATACAAACTTACCAATATCAAATTTTCATGGCATTGATCGCATGTAACCTGGCAAATTCTTCTCTAGGATGCTCCACTCCTGCTGAACCTTTTTGATCCATTTTTTTGCAGCACTACCCTGCTGTTTGATATTATTAGATAATAACAAACAAGTCAGGAATCTGTTCATATAAACTTAGGGATCTGATAATTAGGATGTAAATAACCACTGCCAGAGGGTTGTTTTGGTTCAGGAACCAAATTGAGTCTGAGGATTAGCTCAATCTCAACTTTGAAGTTAAATTAAGCCCCATTTCAAGAAGTCCCTAAACTATCTTCCATCTTCAAACAATTTCAGTTACTATTATTCTCAGCAAGGTTTATTTGGCCTCAAATTTAACGTTGAACTGAAATCCAGCTCAAATCAATCCACTTCTCAAATGAATACTCCGTGTGTGTGAACCGACTGGGGACATAGCGATACAGAATAGGACAAAATGATCAAGATAGTTCAAAAAAGGGTGCCTACATGAATTATGGCAAAAGATGGGTGATGCAATTATATGGCTCATAAACCTTAACTATGAAATTGAAATAATAACAATTATACAGCTTAAGAAAAGGAAAATGGGCATAGATCCCAAAAAAGTCAAAATATGTCAAGATACCTGCCCAGTGCTGCTTAAAAAATAATGGTCAGCTGGAGACTCAGTGATATCAAAATGTTTAAAGCAGCACATGCCACTATCTGCATCTCCTCCTGAAGATGCTGAGCTGTCCACTTCATCTGCTGTGACCCCTCTGTCATCCACAATCATAGCCACATCTTGGTGGTCAGAAGCTCCAAAGTATCCATCAGTTTTTCCATTAACTGAATCACCTAGAATTCGCTCAGTATCTGAATCATTTGGACCACTGTGATTTGAATTTGACAAATCTGAATGTCTTCTGTTCCGTGAAAACAATCCTGTTGCCAATCTAGTGACAAAGCTGATAGCAGCAAGGGACACTGAAATAGCAGTAGTTTTTCCAGGAGCAATACCTTCTGAAGGATTGTTTTCTGTGTTTTCTCTATTTTCATTGTTTCCACTACCAAGAATATTGGTGTTGGCTCCTTGCCAAACAGCTTCCTGAACAAGAAAGGCTTAACGTCAAGATATAATAACAGGAACATATGTGAACCTCATAGTAACTACCTGTTCAGGATTTTCAATTATTCCCATGTCGTATTCATCAACCGTTTCCCAACTGGCACCATCACTAATTTCAGTTCCACCTTCATATGATTCAGCATCGTCTTCTCGACCAACAACATAAACAGCCTGTGGACCAACCTAAGAAACAAAAAGAAGCACATTAACAACATCAAAAGATGGAAGCAAAGGCAGCTTCAGTACGTACGCATCAATACAAGCACAGTAAAACAACTGAATACCTTTGATACCATCCCATCAGCCCATGCCACCTCAATGTCACCATCTTGCAGACCAGTAATATTTCCAACCCAGGAGAGAAATTTATAATTGAGACGAGGATCATAATTCGATGATTTTGTATCATCATTTTCTGCAGGTGCCCCATTTGCATCACTTTCCAATTCTGTGGCAACAGCTGTTTGTCCCTGTTTCTCTAAGGGACATTCTAACTGGGCTGTTGCATCAGCAGAACATGAAACCGGGGAAAGCCGCACAACAACGTCTCCATAGCAATAGTCATAATCAGGATGCTCTTCGACCTCATATGCACTTACAACTTCATCATAAGAATGTTGTCGAGGATCTTCTGGAGTAGATACAGGCTTAAACCATCTGACACAAACAGTTCTCTCCTTTGAATTCACACTCCTTACTATCCCAACAGGTGTTGTTTCAACAGAACCATCGACTTCATTTGAGGCCTTCTCCACTACATACTGTTCGGGGAAAAATTCATGATCACTAGGAGTACGAATTGGAATTAAAGATGTGGACTCTAATCCATATTCCCTTGAACCATCTTGCCATGCAACATCCACCTTTGTTACAGTACTCACAATAAGGAGAGCTCTTTCAAAATTTTCATCTTTTCTACGTGCCTTCTTCTCTCTTTTAAATAGAACCTTACGGAGCTTCTTGCGATAAGCAGACCAACCTTCATGACCAGGCTCCTTCAAAACTGACGCCATGCTGCTATGTGACCCACACACTGGCATTACATAATTGAACTCTGTTGCATTATTTTCACCAATTCTGGTGTCCTGTTTCATGGAGTCACAATCCTGTGATATTAAATTACTATCTTCAAGCACAGATGTCAAAGAATTTTCATTATACCCATGTATAGTGTGTTCAGCAACTAACTCACCCTTAGCATCACAGACAATTGTACTTGTATTTATATTGCTTTCATCTACTACAGAATTTTCCCTCTCTAAAGACTGAAGACCTCGGACAAACTTGGAAACACCCAAGGATTCTCCAGCGTGACTAGTGCGAGGCATGGAATCATTATCAAAAGACTTATCCACTAAGAATCTCTTGCAGAGCAAGGCACCAGAATCACATTCCTCCATGGATTCATGAAGGTTATCAACTTCACAGGCCTTATCTAGATATGACGATGGAGGGAGACACCAGTCACCTAATTGCCAATTTGCATACGAGAAGCAGGACAACAATTTCAGGTCCTTCGGGTTTTGTTCCTCAGAGGGAACATTAGAAGTAGTGCCAGCACCAAGGTAAGCTGAAGCTATCCAATAAATTATCACAGAAGCAGTCTGAACCTTAATGACAGTTCCTTCAAGGCGGTTAGCTTTCCACAAGCCAGAAAGCCATCGAGAATTCTTGAAAACTGAAGAAGAAACAGCCCTCACACGCTGACCTGGATAGTATGGGCAGTTTGCATCATCCATGATAGGCCGCGAAACAGGCTTAAGCTTCAAAGGGTCAGCTTTTACAACTTTACAAACAGATCCATCATCAAATGAAACAGTCACATTATCTAAAACATCATCCACACGTCCAAGCCATGGTCCAAGAACAACATGATCTCCAATAGTGAATTCCCTAATGCGTTTAAGATCTTTAGAGGAGACGTTCTTCATCAATCCTCCGTCAAAAGCTTGCAGATCAACACTGATGCTGACATCCACAACAAGACCCAACTGTCCAGTTTGATCTGAAACAGAAGCGACAACATCTCCATGCAAGAAACCCCTATCCACAACCATGACGTCATTAATGCTATTTGTCGACTCGGACCCATCTGTCCATACTATTCTAACTTGTCCCTCCGGAAGATCATCGTTCCTGTTCTCATCATCCATCTCAACATTACTATGACCACCATTACCATCTGCACCATCGCTAACATTATTCTCATCAGCATCGTCTACGATGTCACTGTCATCAGAGATGCTACCTTCAGAATCTGAATCACCAGCCACTTCCATCACAACTCCAAGCAAACCTTCATGCTTGCTGCATCTGACAACATCTTGTCTGTAAACATATCTATCATTAGGGAGGCTATCTGGAAGGACTTCAGGCGCCACGGGCTGCCCAGATCCAAATTCAATGTGAGAAGAAGAGTTCAGAGCAGGATCAGCCGGATTACCCATGTTCTTTGCTTCCTGTAAATGAGTATAATTTGGTGAAATGTTCTCATCCATATGATGCTTTCTTCCAACCTGAAAGTGGGATAGAAAAATAATTCAACAGCTAACTGATGATAATTTAAATCAAGATGCTGAAAATAAAAGCTATATACATGCATGCTTTAAAGGCAGGTGTAATAAACGTAATAAAAAACTACCAATCATAAATGATCATAGGAACCATGAGGGTGCGAATTGACCAAGAAAAAGCCAAATTCCCGAGCATCATTTGAAGTTAAATAAATTAATTCACAAATAAAAGAGAAAAATGAATGCAAGAATCCTTAAGAAACAGAAGATCGTAATTATTAGTCCTAACAGTCCAACATTAAACGGACTGAAGCCTTCAGAATATTGTTCATAGAAAAATTCTAATTATTCTAGTTGATTAAATGATCTGGACAACAAAAAACCTCTACATAAATTCTCATGCAAGCTCATAAATTTATAAAAGGAAACGTGAGTCTACTAAAAATGATAGGCCATTCTAGGTCAAGAAAATAGGAATCGAACACTTTTTTTCTTCCACAAGTACTTCAGGTTATGAACCGTGAAAGAACCAAAAAGTTCTAATTAATCATGAAGAATGTAGTACTCATGTTCATATTTTCCCTGCTAAATTTAAAAGCTTTAACCAAAATTTGTGTATAGAAGATTGTAGTGGTAGGTAAACAGAGAACAGCTTGGCAAAACACTGAAATACCACTTCATTTCCCCCCGCCCCCCATGGTAGGATACATATCCAAAGTCTCCAAAGAGGGCATACATATACATATATAATATATACACAAGTATGTAGAGAGGTGTATACGTACACAAATAAACATGCAAACACATGTATAATATTCTTTCCAACAAGGATATAAGTTCTATAGAAATTAAAACTCAAAATCAAATTAAGTCAAGCCTACAAGGTTTTCCTCACAACAAAATCCTTCATTTCATTGCATATTAATGCTCTTCTGGAATCCCACTAGACTTTCTAGCTAACACGACATGCACCAAGAGTTGTTGCTTCTAATGAAAGCCACACAGCTACATAGCATGATGGGCACTAAACACCATTCGATGCCACATTCCATGCAACATCTCGATTTGGTCAAATGTCCTGGAGTGGAGATGCATCAACAATGGTCATGATTTAACCATGCACAAATTGTGATGCACGCTATATCAACTTCCCTCCTTTACACAGATATAGGCTCACTTCTATCCATCAGTCTCAGTACTTCTTACATATGATCCAAGTTTCTTACTCAACTTGTGCCTAGTCAAAATTCAATGCTGTGACGAAGTGGGAATTTTCTTTCTTTTAAGATAGTATGCACAACTTGCTTTCTTCTTAACTGCCATGAACGTTCAATTTAAGTAAGAAGAATAACACATCTCCATTTAAAATTCACATAATCTTCTTAAAAAAATTACTTTATTTGAAAAGCAACTTAAAATTTATTTCTTGATTCTCATCTACCGATACAGATTATACTCACATATATGACACATACACACAAACAGATAGAAATATGTAGAAAGAGAGAGAGACAGAGAGAGAGAAAGAGGGATGGGGGGGAAGAGAGAGAGAGAGAGAGAGAGAGAGAGAGAGAGATGGGAGGGGGAGGAAAATCACATCCACTTTCATAGATATTCTTTCATTACTCATTTAACCCAAGATGAATATGTCACCCCAACTTTGACGAATAATATATAATTCAGCTCTTTGGGGGAATATGTAACTAGTACATCTTTCAAGAAATCATAGACGTAAACTTTGGCATAAGGTATGATCATTCATGAAAGTTGAGGGTGACGGTCTATATAACATATATATATGCATGTATATATAAAATTAGAAAGTTTGAATTTTAACATACAGATGCACTGTAAGTAGTCTCAAGTTTGAGAGCCCAGTATATGTTATAATTTCTCAACATATAATTCATAGTCTTTACACCAAATAAGAAAACTTTTCTGGGGTAGTAAGCAGAAAAAGAAAATCCTACGTCACAACTCACAAACACCTCTTAGGTTGCGTTTGATTGGAGGAAAAAATGAAAAAAAAAAAAAAAGAAACTTGGCTTTTTGAGCCAGCCTTAAAATACATGTATGATAAAATATAAAGTTTCTTATATTGAAATTTATGTCAAATGGAATCAAAGTAGATTTTAATGAAAGGTGAGTAAAGAAAACTATTTTTTTATGTTAGTTTGTATAGGATGTAGTCTAAACTTAAATTTTTAAGTCCTTTTATTATTTTCAATCACACCACCTCTATAAGCAGGAAGGGAGTGTTTAGGAGATTTGGAATGACAAAGAGTTAGTAATGGTGCTATTTGGGGATCCCCTTTTCCAAGCATAGACCCACCATGGAAAACTTTGATTCCATTATTGCTACAGTTTCGAGTCCCATCACCAGCAGGAGCTTCATGCTAGTAATTCCTTCCCAACTGAGACTGAGGGTGTAACTCTAGAGAATATGTAAAGATGATCTTCCCACCATGACTTGACTTTGCAAGCACTAATGGCTTAATGGCAAACACAAACCATTGTCCATGAGTTTGTGATGCAACAGAAGACAAATTTCATATTGTGATGGAATGCAGAGTTTGTAAAGGGGTAAAGGAGAAACTACAAAAGAAATATTATTTATTTCCACTGATGGCTTCAACAAGAAGGAGCACAAAAGCAGTAGACACTTTAGTTTAGAAGCTTGTACCATCTACTACCGTTAAAGGGCCAAGAACTCGAAAGTTCATGACCAACTAGTTCAAACACCAGATGCCATTGCAACAAACATCATGAGCCTAATCTAGAATAAAATGAGCCATCCCAAGAGCCCCCGGAATCCAAGTGCCCAATTAAAGCCTCATGTCATCATTTTGGACCATTGGATCACCCCTCTCTTTTGGATAGCTCAAAATCAACTTTAACGACTCTCTTTAAAGCAATGGTGTGGCAAGAACTATTAGAAATCATTCTGAAGTCATCTTGTATGTAGGCGGAGAGGGATTCTCACTGTCACCTTAGTAGAGAAACGAGCTGCACGTCATGAGTTACAAATTGTAGTTGACTTGGTAGCAAAAAGTGCCCACGTCTAGCTGAAAGGAGACTCACTGGGGACCTTGCATCTAATTCAACAAAAGATGATCCAAACTATAGCACTTCCACCGACCCGATTGCAACTGCATAAGAACAATCTGGACCACTGCAGCAACCCAACTACTATATTCTAAGAATTCTCATGTTTCACTACACCCTAGATGAAATGATGCAACCAGAAGAAGCTCGTATACAACATGAGGATGGATGGAAAGATCCCAAAGTTATTGATAAAGAGTTTCAAGAAACTACTGCAAATCGTGAAGATGTTGCAATGCTACAGCCTAAAGACTACCATGAACAGCACGTTGAAGACTCCAACAGATGCAATCACAACCTAGGTGCTGATGTATCTCAAGGACCTCCAGAAAATGTTACAACCCAAGAACCTTCAAGATGGATGCAACACAAACATGCCCAAGAGATTGAAGTTTAGAGTGCAAAAAAAAAAGGAAATTCTGCCAAGAATTGGAATGGCTTGCAACAAAAGAAGGAAAGCATAGTTGAAGACATAGCACAATTGATATCCTATTTTCATTCTTGTAAAATTGCACATATAACCAAGAATATTAATAGTGTCGCTAATTATCTTTCCCACCCAACTACGCTATGAAAACTTGAGTGGGAGACTAGAATGCCCCTCCGCTTTGATTTTTGTTACACCCCCTAACTTGATATACTATGAGTATCATTTGTTTTCAATGCATGGCCTAGGCCACACCATCAAAATAAAGGCAAAAACAAAGATGGGCTCAAACCTCTTTGCAATCTCTTCTCTTCCTCCTCGAAATATGATCTCATTACCACCTACAACTAACCCCTCATCCCTCCTTTTGCTTGCCCAAAACTATCCTATCCAATGAGGGAGAGAGAGGGAGAGAGGGAGAGAGGGAGAGAGGGAGAGGACAAACAACCAAATAAGCAAAGTAGTTGTCATGATCGAACAATGGCAACTATTACATGGCCATTGTACTAATGGTGCTGTTAAGAAAATACAATGGAGGAGATTAAAAAAATACAATCACACTATCACAGCTAGTTCGAAAAGCTATCTACAATCTCAGCTAGTTAACCAACAGCTAAACACTCCAACAAGTACCTCTTAACCTCAGCTCTTTAAACCAAGACGGAAATTTAGCACAACAACAATGAACAGAAAATCATTCGGCTAAATTAGGATTCCTTCAAAATACCTCACATAGTAGGATTCGAAACACACGGATACAGCAGTCAAAACTTCCTCCCCAAAGGGCCAAAACCCGTTGAATCATCAACCCTGCCAATGTTGCCCTCATACCAAAAAGGAATGTTACAGCGGAGAGATACGACTCCTAGAAGAGGGATTCCTTTCCCAATGAGCAAAAGAACAAATCAACCACTAGGGTTAGGGCTAACCAAAGGCCCAAGCCCGGTCGCCAAAACTATCGAATGAGGTAAGAATAAGGATTAAAATCAGAACAAGATCGAAGTGCGCTTTGAAGAAGAAAAAAGGTGACGAGGATGGGATCTGTACCTGGACGGCCGATGATCGCCGGATCTCGAGGCGCTGGAAAGTAGAGGTCGGAGAAGGCGAAGAAGGAGGAGGGAAGGCAACAAAGGGATGATCCCGAGTGCAAGGAGACGGTAGGCGGGGAGAGCGAGAGATGACCTCAGCTTGGAGAGGGAGAGAAATAGGGGGCACCGTCTTCTCTGGCTGCGGGTTAGCTCCTAGCTGCACACGAGCGGATTCCATTCGCACGTGCGAGACTATTGCATCGCACGTGGGAAATAGCCCGGGATTCCGGCGTACGGAACGAATTTCCTGAGGTAGGACTTCTACCACCGGCGGGAGTCGAGATCAAAATTGTTTCTCATACATATAATTTGAAAAATTTACATATAAAAAGGTTTTTACGGGCACTTTCTAAATAAAATTTTTATGTATAACATTTGGTAAATCTATTATAGATAGCACCCCAAATAAAAATTAGAATAAAAGTAATATCTATAAATTCATATTCAAAATTATAAGTATCGTCTGTATATATTAGATTTAGAAATTTTATTTGTAAATATTTAACTTGTGAGGTGATGCTTATAAAATAATTTTTTTAAGGTAGTATATGTAAATTTTCTATATATTATTACTTATTAATGTAAAATGTAAATAACATCTCATTTGTTATTAGTGAATTTAAATCTTCCAACTGTTATCAACTCTTGCAGAGAGCAGATAGAGAGCAGAGCGCAGATAGACTATTTTTCCGATGCCCTCCACAGGTTGGAGGCTATCGATTTATATAGCCGACTAAAGTCGAACAAATATTTTTGGACTTGACATAAAGACATGCATTATTTTCGATTTGACACAAAGACATACATTATTGTATAAAATAGACATAAAGTCTGCTAATGGTGACTTTTGTCAGAGTGGAGAATCTCCGAGTAGCGAATCTTCAGAGAGGAAAATCTTGATCTTTGACGTATCTGAGTCTGGTCTGAGTGGAGAATTTTGACTTTGTCTGTCATATATTTGTAGAATTTTACACAACTTCTTACTTTATTACATATATTATCGATAAGTCTTTTTAGTCGGATTGGATAGAAATATTATCTGGAGTAGCTATTGGAGAATTGCCCAGTTGTAATTCTGTCATAATTTGTTCAGTCTGAGGTCCCCATCTAAAATCTAATGTAGTACTATTAGATTCAATATCTACTAGTTGTTCTTCGTCGAACACCATAATTCGTCCATTACTGAGAACTTTGTATTTATGTCGATTTTGATATTCCGACAAGAGTTCTGATAAATTTAACTGCTGCTCATGATCCCATGAATATCCGAAGAATTCCTTTAACTAAGGTTGTCCTCTTGTTTTTTGTCGTGTAAACTTTCATATTTGATACGACGGGAAAACATGATATTGATATGGTTCAGTAAAAGTTGAAATAATCTCGAACTCGAGAATGCGCTCATATGTATCTGTAGCTGCTATAATTGTTTTGATGATCTGAGGCAGTCCTCTCCATTCCTCAAAATGTTGGGTGTCTATGATTAACTTTCGAACAATATCAAGTTCAATAGGTCTTTCCATGCCAGGTGTAAATGCTGAAAATATTCGTTGCCGTAGATCTGGTTGTCGTATTAAAGAGTTGTTGACTAGATACGGAAGAGCTCTGTCTTCATAAATATTGTCCAAAATTCGTGTCCGTAAATCTTTTGGTAAAAGAGTCATGACTTTGTTGAAACAATTCTTCCTCTTAACTTTTTCTATATAGGGTGAATTTATATTTTTATGTTTATATATAAGTTCTAATATTAGATATAAATTATCAAATTCTTCAGAAGTATATTCTTCACATTTTTGAAGTAGATGATGTGAGAAATCATCTTCATTCTGAAGTTTTTGAGTAGTATTATATAAAGTATGTTCTAGATAGTAGATATGAGAAACTATTTCTCTTAAAATATAAATTAAAGAAGGATTATGTTGTAATCCTCCTATTATCTTCCAAAGATTATTTATTATATTATAGGTTTTAGGAGTCATTGGGATGTCTATTTTATAGTTACTAGTACTTTCGACCAAAGCAGATATAACTTGCTGATTATATTTATCAAGCCAATCTATTGTAATTGTTTCTTCTTTAAAGACAATATTTTTTTGATATACCCTTGACGTAAGTGTAGTATATATTCGAGATGGTGGTTGAGGTATATAAAGAGTTAATAATTTTTCTTTCCAGGATTTATCTCTTTTATCCATGGTCTCCTGCAAATATATATATAAAAGTATATTATTTCCTGCAAATATAAAAGTGTTATGATGGAATATTTTCTCGAGTTAAAAAATCAGCTAATATGTTAGTAAAACCAGGGTTGAAAAAAATTGTATAAGAATATTCGTCAAGAAGTAATAACCATCGGATTCTTCTGCTATTATTATCATATTTTTTATTTTTAATATATTGGTATAAACTTTTATTATCAGTAATAATTTGAAAAGATCTTGGTAAAAGCCAAAATTTAAAATTAGTTATAGATTTTAAAATGGCAATAAATTCTTTTTCATATGTTGAATAATTTATTTCAGGTTTTGAAAATTTACCTGATGTGTATCCAACAATGTCTTTTTGAATAGTAACTAGAACTCCAGCCCAATACAGATTACTAACATCTGTATATAAAATTAATTGATCGTCTTTTGTTGGAATTATTATTTTTGGGATTTTTATTATCAAATTTTTTAAATATTTTATTTCTTATTTTTCAATATCATTAAGTTTAATTTTAATTTTCTCAGTGTCCCATCTGGTTATAATTTTTTCTGTGTCTTTTTTATATTGTTTATTTATAGAATTTAATTTGTCTTGTAAATTTTTTGTATGCTGACTTAGTCTAGGAATAAATCTTCTGTCATAATTTAATATTCCTAAAAAATTTTGTAGTTGTTTTACTATTTCAAATGTATCTAGAAATTTTTTAATTTTAATTATTATATATTCTTGTAATTGTAGTTTTCCTTGATCGATAATTTTTCCTAAATATTCAATTGTTTGTTTACAGAGTTTTATTTTATTTTTACCTAAAATAATATCATGCTGTAAAAACAATGTCTTTGCAACATCTAAATGTTGTAAATGTTGCTCATAAGAAGATGAGTAAACAAGAATATCATCAATGTATACAAGTATGAAATGATTATAAGAAGAAAAAATAGAATTCATTCATTTTTGAAAAATTTAAGGGGCATTTTTTAATCCAAATGACATTACAGTCCATTGAAGATATTCAAAAGGAGTAGAAAAAGCAGTTAACTCTGTTGAATTGTTATCTTTTATTTTTATTTGTCAAAATCTAGATTTAGCATCAAATTTGCTAAACCATTTTGCTTCACTTATATTTTTTAAAATATTTTTTGTACTAGGAATGAAAAAGCCATCAAATTTTAAATTATCATTAAGTTTTTTATAATTTATGACCATTCTAGCTTTTCCTCGTTTTTCTTCAGCATGATTTCTTAATAATGTGATTTAAAATTTTCAGTTATCGATAAAAGTTCTGGTTTATAATTCATTCGGATTAATTTTAAATGATTAAATATTCGAGAAATTTTAATAGGTTTCTGCTGTATTGTAAAAATATAATAAGTAGTATGCATAGTTAAATGTAGGTATTGATTGAGAACATCCATACCAATTATCATATCACAAGAAAAATTTTTACATATGTAAATTTGTGGAAAAAAACATAGAGATATAGTTTTCTTCTGCTTGTGCTAATAATGTAATATTTTTAACATATTTTATAGTTTTCATTGTGCTATTTATACCTGTAAAGGATACTTTTTCGTTAAGTTTTTCAGCAAATTATTCTACCAATAATTGTTCTACCCATAATTGTTCATTAATAATACTATGTGTTGCACCTGTGTCTATAATGGCATAAATGTGAAATGGTTTATATCTAGAAAAATTTATTTTAATACATATTTTATTTAAATATTTATTTATGTCATGAAGGTTCATACTCAAGCTCTAATTTAGTGATAGGAAATATTATTAGGTCAAATAATTTATAATTTTTTCTAATTCTTATCATTGTATTTTATTCATTATTGGTTAACACAGTTTTTATTTCTCTCGTATAATCTGATCTAATAATTCCTTCAGTAATAGTCATATTATTATTAAAATTCAGTCATTTTTACCTTTTATTAATTCATAGTATCCATTAGCTATTTTTACGCTTATTGCTTTTCTAATTTTTACAGTTATTTATGGTTGAATTAATATATCTTCAAAAGAATAAAATTCATAGCCTATTAATATTTCAACTGGGTGTTTGGCTATGGGATCCAGTTTAGTTATAAGAAGTTTTTCTTTTTGTAGTGGATAGAACATTTATACCATATAAATTGTATTCATCAATACGTTTAATATTGATTAATTTACCTTGAATTTTCATTTGAATAGTCTCATAATTAATGTTTTTAAGTATACCATGACCAATAAGCATGTCAAAAGTATTTTTGTCATCACTGTAAATTAGATCATATTCTAATTTATAAAGATTATTGAATATATCAATTACCATTAAACTGTCTATATTTGCTTTGTATTTTAATTCCTGAATTATTTTATCAAATGTATAATATCGTTTCTTTTCTGCTAATGAAATATTATTATTTATTAAATTAGATTTGATATGAGATATAGAGGCACCTGTATCAATTAATGCTTTTACAGAAATAGTGGTTTCCTGAAAACCAATTAATACTTGAATAATACTTAAATCTAATTTTGTGGCAGTTGCACTGGAACTTGAAGTACTGAGCATATAAGGAGAATTTTACAAATTTTCATCTAGATGTAAATCCTTTATTTGTAATTTAGGTTTTGATAATGTTAAAGCCTTGGTTGGTTTGGAATATCCAATTGATAATCTTCCTTCAGTAAGATATAATTGTTTCATAAGTGGTTTTTTATTTAAGTGTTATTTTTTTAATTCTTTCAAATTTAAATTTCATTCAATAGGTAACTGTATATCATTATTAGACCTGGGCACGGGCCCGGGGACCCGCCCGACCCGATCCGACCCGACCCGAAAAATTTAGGGCTTGGGTTGTGATAAAATTTTCATATTATTCTTTTAACCCGGCCCGGCCCGACCCGTTCATTTTCATGATCGGGCTTGGGCATGATCATCGGGGCCCAGACTCGGCCCGGCCCGACACTAAAGCTAACTTATAATTTTTATGATTATGATTTTATATGGTAGAGTTGTAATAAGATTATAAAACTAAATTTTTGTATGGTATTTTATATGGTGCTTAAATGTTTATATTATTTTAAAATTTAAATTATATAGTAATACTGATATTTAGGATTTTTGGAGTAAAAGCTTGTTATAAAAAAAAAGCTTAATAATTTTTTACTTTAAGAAGTTTACCATTCGGGTCGACCCGGCCCGATCCGGCCCGAGGCCATGTTGGGCTTGGTCATGTAAATTGACCCGAATGTATATATATGGGTATGATTTAACATGTTCAATGGGTGACCCGGCCCTAGTTGACCCGACCCGAGCCCGGCCCGAGCCCGAAAGATGCCCAGATCTAATCATTATTTGTTAATTGTTTAGGATAAATTATTGCTGAATATTGATTATGTAAATCATTCAATCTTATATTAGAAAGAATGAGTTTAATTTCTACGTTATTTGTTTCAGAGAAGTGGCCTAATAATCTCCAAGAAAATGTTAATGGTTTACTACCTTGTAACATAGGTATATTTTCTAATTTATGAAAAATCATTAAACTTTGATCTAGATTTTCATCTTTTAAACTTATAAAAAAATATGAGAATATTTTAAAATTAAGTACCTGATATAAGAGATTAGATTGTATAACACCTATCAAAGATTGTTCTGTAGTAATTAACCTATTATCAGAGACTATTAAAGTAATGGGAGAATCTAATCCGGCTCTAAAATTTGCTTTGATTGTGATTTGAATACAACGTAAGTGTAAATATTTTATTCTGTCTGTAGTTTTAACTTTCTACAAAATTTCATTAATTTTATTTTTTGTTATGATTTGTAATTGTGTTATAGCAGTGGGTTCTTCTGAACTATCAGTAGTACCTTCAAAGTATTCAATAAAATGTATTAATTTTTTTGTTAATTGTAATCGAAATTTTTCTTTATATATATTTTTATCTTTTGTGTTATTTTTTAATTTAATTATTTTTTGATACAGAGTGTTATCAAAGATAAATTGTTCACTATATATTTCGGCTGATGTAGTTATTATTTTTTCTATTTTTTCATTTTCAGTATCTGATTCTTCATGTAGCATTAATATAAAATTTATTTCCTCATCAGATTCTGAGTCTTCTGATTCTCCTGATTCTGAGTTAGATTCACTATCAATATTGAGTTGATCTATGTCAATATTTTCTATCGAGTCTATCGAAGAAATTTCATAATCTATGTCGGTTAATGAATCAAGATCGGTGCTTAGGATAATATTGTAATACTCAGTTATTAATTGAAAATATGTTTCTTCAATAATTTTAATATCTTTTTTACAATTATTAGCAAAATGTCCAGTTTCTACACATTTAAAATATTTACAATTTTTCTTTGAAAGATTTGGTTTTCGTTTAAAATATTTATTTTTAGATTTAAACTGTTGAGGTTTATAACGTAAATAAAATCTTTTAAAAGGTTTAGAATAACGGGGTTTAGAATAACGAGGAGTATAGCGGTTAGATTTAGAAAATTTATAAGGTTTTTTAAGCTTTTTGTGTTTGTGTCCACCATGCTTGCTGTGCGAGGGGAGAATACCAAATTTATATGTGGGTAAAACATTAATACAACACTGCTTATGGCGTGCTTTATTTTTATCTTTATAAAACGATTTACGTAATTTCTGCTCGCGACAGTATTCAATGAATAAATTCATTGCACATTTAACCCGAAGGGCTAAAGTATCAAATTTTAAATATGTTATATCTTTATTTAATACTTTATTAATAAAATTTGTATATTCTTTTTTACATTTTTCATCCCACGGAGTGGGGAGTTTATTAAAGTATATTTGTGCCCAATGGTCGTATTGAGACATGCGGAGTTTCCAAACATACTCCATGTATTTTTGGGAAAATTCTTCAATAAAATAAATATTACCAATTTGCATTCGAGATAATATTATTTCGATACGTTTAATATCTTCAGTGTTATCGATTGAGCCTCCAGCAAAAAATTCTAATAAGAATTTACCTAGTAATATTATTGCATCATCTTTATTTTTTCTTCTTTAATCTTTTGAAATTGTGGATAATTTTCAAGAGATTTAAGAACCATAGAAGCTGAACCAGTAAATTTTGATGTCATCATTTCAAGTAATTGTTGTGTTGTCATGTATGCATATATATTTTTAAGTCCGCGTACTAATTGTATCCATTAAGTTATATATATTTTTCGTTCTAAAATTGGGATTTTATCAATATTGAATATGTATGGATCAGGTTTTTTATTCTGATTCTGGAATGGTTTATTTTGAAAAAAAAAATTCATTAGTATAAATATCATCAAATGGATCTTCTTCTTTAAGTTGAAAATATTGATCTGTGTATTCATTAAAATGTTGTGATGGTGAGTTATACATGTTCACCATGTGGTCGTTTGCGAATACTGGGTTCACCAACTTCCATATAAATTTCAATATCGTTGTTTAAATTATTATTATTAGTCTGAATGTCATTTGACGATTCACTGTCAAGAGTATCAATTTGAGATTCACTAACTAGTATTTGAATATATTTCATATTCTGGAGAATAATTATATAATTGGAATAACTTCTCTTTTTATTTATAAATTTCTTGAATATTACTTAATTTTTCAGAGGTTGGACTATTCATATAGTCTTGAATTTTATCTTCTAAAATTTATTTATTTATTAAAAATAACTCATAATATTTTTCTAGATTCAGGTTGTCTTTTAAACTATTAATATATTCTATTGTTTCAATAGGTTTTTTCTTTATAGGAATATTCATCCAATGATAATACTTGGGAGTATTATCATCATCATATTTAGCTATGCTCATATTTTTATTATTAGAAGAAGTCTGAAGCTTAGCTTCTATTAATTTTATATCTTCTTTTATTTCTTTTATTTCAATTAAAGTTGTCTGATTTTGTATAGATAGATTATCATATAATTTATTATTTAATTCTATTAATATTTTGAAATTTTTTATTAAATTATTACCATTTAATTCTTGTAAATATTTTGAACTGGCTTCAGGTTTATCACTAATGTTAGACATGTTCAAGGGATTTAAGCATATACTGTTATTTTAGAGTTGATGTTTTGAATTCTCTAAGTTATAAGCATCAATATAAACAAATAATTTTGTTGATGAATTTTGATTGGTACCTAAAATCAGTGTTCTTACTCAACCCTTACGGGATAGCCTATACACTCCTATATCGGCAATTTTGAGCCTTTGACAGAGTAGGCTTAATTACGAAAGAACGTATGAGTTTTACCAAAATATCATCAAACTATTTGCTTTAAAGCATGAACTTAAGGTCTGTTGAATTCAAAATATCAACTAAAAAATAACAGTATATAGATATTTCAGCAATCATTAACTATAATAAGATAAAATTGATAATATTCAAGAAATTTATAAACAAAAAGAGGAGTTATTACAATTATATAATTATTCTCCAGAATATGAAATATATTCAAATACTAGTTCAAATACTAGTGAATCTCAAATTGATACTCTTATTATAGTTAAGGGGGCACCGTCTTCTCTGGCTGCGGGTTAGCTCCTAGCTGCACACGAGCGGATCCCATTCGCACGTGCGAGACTATTGCATCGCACGTGGGAAATAGCCGGGATTCTGGCGTACGGAACGAATTTCCTGAGGTAGGACTTCTACCACCGGCGAGGAGTCGAGATCAAAATTGTTTCTCATACATATAATTTGAAAAATTTACATAAAAAAAGATTTTTACGGGCACTTTCTAAATAAAATTTTTATGTATAATATTTGGTAAATCCATTATAGATAGCACCCCAAATAAAAATTAGAATAAAAGTAATATCTATAAATTCATATTCAAAAATCGTCTATATATATTAGATTTAGAAATTTTATTTGTAAATATTTAATTTGTGAGGTGATGCTTATAATTTTTTTTTAAGGTAGTATATGTAAATTTTCTATATATTATTACTTATTAATATAAAATGTAAATAACATCTCATTTACTATCAGTGAGTTTAAACTTTAAAAATTAATATAATAAACATTACGATTATTAATATATCATATACATACAATATTAAATACATATTTTTGTGGTACAAATGGAAAACATAGATAGAAGGAGACATAGGTGTAATATTTTAGATTTAGACAATGGGTATGTTAATAAAAAAACATTTAATAAGTACATATTGATAGGCACCTCAAAATTATTATATTGATAACAATCTTTACTTTATTTTTTTTATTAATATGTGTTGAATTATTTATATATATTTATCTTACGTTTTTTTCCTTTCCCTACATTATCGCTCAGTTAGTTTTCATGAAAATTTTTGATAAAAAAAAAAATTTACTGAGATTACGATAAGTTATTGATACATAAGTCAATTAAACCTATCAAATTTTACATTGAGAAGTATGAAAACATTTTCTTGTATATAAAAGTACTTCTCTCTCATAGCATATATCATATTTTGTAATTATAGATATTATAAAGTTAACACATATAAATATATAATAAATTTTTGTTAACTACCTATGTTAAAAACTTATAATTTCAGTCTAAATAGCAAACAATTCACTCTCTTGATTAATAAATATATTAAAGATTTAAAATGCAAAATACAACTAAAGGAAAGATGAAACCGCTGGATAATTTCTATCAAAAAAAAAAAGAAACCTCTGGGTAATTTTCACTTGAATCCATTTTCCCTTTTTTTATTTCCTCCAAAATCCTACGTAAATTTGCATGCAGAGCCCAGAAAACCTCTAAATTACATTAAAGCCCAACATATATATTTGCTTTTTTATTTAATATATAATATTTTTTTTCTTTTTCTTCCTCATCTCACTACCCTGCAGTCCCGCCGGACCTCCACCCCGGTGCCGGGGATGCTGCTCATCCGGATCATGGACTTCGCGAACGCCTTGCCGAAGGCCTCCGGCGAGCCGGCGAACTTTTCGACTAGCTGCTTGCTGCCGGGGTGGGTCAAGAGGGCTTGGTCGGAGGAGAAGAGGCTCTTCCCTTGGAGCAGAAGCTTGAAGTACGCGTTGTCGAAGGTGGTGGTGGTTGAATCCATGGTGGCGCCCGCGCTCCTCACCTTGTTGTGCGCCGGGCAGCTCTGCCGGAGGCTGACGGCGAAGCTGGGGTTCAGCGATGGGTCGACGTCGTGGGATCCGTTGAAGCTGTGGATCCGATTCTGGAAGGAGGAGCAGTGGGAGAACCCCAGCGTGTGGCCTCCTGCATTCAGTTGATTGCAACTCAATCGTAAGTTCAGGTGTCACTCGGCTCGAACCCAACTCAAAATTTTCAAGCACAGACCAATCTATTTGAACTCCTGATCAAGTTCTAGCTCATAAATGATGAATATCTATTAATAAAATTACTACACAGTTCTCGTTTATTTTAAAGTTAAAAATTAACTTGATTTAATTTTAACTTGATATATCACATCACACATAAAATTTAATATTAAAAATTAACTTTATTTCACATCCTACACGCATTACTAAAATAATAACTAACTTATATCACATCCCTCACATATCCCAATATAATAATTAACTTTATATCATATTCTTCATATATCTCAATATAATAATTAATTTTATTTCACATCATTCACAATTTTTAATAAAAAAATTATTTCTATCTAAATTTAATTTTAACCTTATTAAATTTAACCTTACAAACAAACATACCCATAGTGTTACTCTCAAAAAGAGAAAAAAATGTTGTGTTACCCGGTCATGACACATAGAAGAATTTGATCGAATTTTCAAGCAAAATCAGCCGGGCAAGAGTTCTTAAACAACTCAGGTGATCTGCTTAGACTAAGGTCCCCAAGTCGAACAGTGCAAAGTTGGTCGAAAGCTAGATCAAACAACTGAGTAAGCATTTGTCGTGTTATAGCCACTCTATAATGTAATAGTCCCTATAGGGATAACGGAAAGATATCTGTTATTAAAGCGTGGGTTGTCGGGCACCATAAGCAGGTCCAAGCATCTCCACGCCATCAGCCGTCTAGCTACTACCTCATCAATGAAGCCTATCTAACCTACTTAATCTCATCTACTATTTTCTCACTATAAATTGCCTCATTTATAATGAGAGAGAGATTTCGGTTCAAGAATTCTTAAGGGAGAGGCTTACCAGGCACTGTTCACCCATTGTTCGCTTACAATTTTTAGCTCTGTTCAACTAACACTTCTTCCCTCCAAAAAAGCTTCCCTTGACGGTGAATAATTAATCTCACTTCCTTTTACTTAATTTCTAGCTTGAATTTTACCCCAAACATACATATATAAGACGTTAATCTGTCGGTAACGATAACACTGAAATTAAATATAAAAATTAAATGAAGTTTAATTTGAGCTATTTATGTATAAGTTTTATGTAGCATATAATTTTAATGTAAATGAAATTTAATGAAGTTTGGGCGTCACCGGAGAGGGCGACGAGGTCGGCGGTGGAGAGGCGGCGGCGGGCGAAGCTCAGCTTGAGCTGGGTGAAGTTGAAGGTGGGAGCAGGGAGCTGCCGCGTGTCACTGGCTCTGGAGATCCGACCATCTTTTCTTCCCAATGGGACCACCCATGTGGGCCCCCCAGACTGCATTTTTAATTATATTAATGTAATATTAAATAATAGGTTCAATTGCATTGCTGTCACTGTGGTTTTAGCATTTTTGCACGTTAGTCTAAAAATTTTAAATTATAACATTTGAGTCCTCGAGGTCTTAAAATTTTTACACGCTGGTCTGAAAATTTTAAATCACAGCATTTAGGTCATTGAGTTTGGCGATCTATCGCCCTTTCGGTCCTTCTGCATTTTATTATTTTGCATATATGGTTTAGGTTGAATGCAATACTGTAGGAAATAGAAGAACTACATTGTTATAAATCATCAACTTCAAAAATCTAAGTAGTAATGGATTTAAGTTTTACGATTCAAAATTTATAAAGCAACGTATAAAAAATTTAAAATTTTAAAAACCTATATGCAATTTATCCTAAATAATATACATCATATTTCATGGGTCCACAAATAATCTAAGTTAGCTTAAATGTAAAGATTACTATATATAAATGGTTTAGGAAAGTATTGATCCCTTCAATTATGGCTATTTGATCTTCTATTTTCTATATTGTTTCAGTAAAATTTAGATAAAATAAAAGACTAAGAAATTACCAAGGTCACTGCTTCTCTTGCCGCCAGAGCAAGAACATCGGCACAGGAAACAACACCGGGACATATGTCCTCCAAAGCCTCCTTTGCAAGATCAATAACGTAGAATGCATGCAACGAGATATTGGGAGGGCCATCCTTCTCTGCTGTGTTATTCTTAGTCGAATTTAGCAGCACTGATCCATCACACCCCTTTCACATAATGATATATAAATAAAAATAAATAACTAACAATATATATATATATATAATCATGATAATGTTAGTAATATTATATCCAAAATCAAATATATTTCAAAAGCAAATTAAACAGCATGTAAAAGAAGAATTAGAATAGAAACCCTAATGAAACAATCGTGAAAGTTCATGCGTAGAAGTGCGGCGGGGACTGTTCTATCATTTGTCATCGCCTTCTTCACAACTGCGGTGACAACTGACTCGACATGTGGACACAACTTTGCATAATAGTCGGAGCTGAGAGCATGGCAGCCGTGAATGAAAGAGGTCATTGCCGCCACCAAGAGGATAGAAGAAGCAAAGAATGATAGATTTTGTGCCATGACTAGCTAGTTATGTAGGTTCTGAGAAGAGGATTTGGTTTTCTTTATATATACATGTGCATATGCATAGAGTTGTCAACTAACTAGAGAGATGATCAGTTTTGAAGTGTTTGGTGAGAGAATCATTTTGGTGAGAAGTATGGTTGAAGCTACCCCAATCTCTTTAAAGCCAGTTAGGGTTAGGCTTGTTCTCTTTCCTTTGGAAGAATGAAAGAGTGAAACAAGACTACAAGAGTGCCAGCTAGCCTTTTGATTGATTGCATGTATAATTCACATCTTTTTACCTAATAGCTACATATTAATTAGTTTATTAGTTAACTTCCTCAATGGTGTGTCAATATAGGTCCATGGGTTATCTTCGATTTTACCTAATAACTACATATTGGAGTATTCATTTGCACAATTTGAAGTCATTCTCAAAAAATAAATAAAGTCAACTTGCAGAAGCAAAGTGCAGCACTTAGCAAGCTTTTAGATTGTTAGACTGCGGAATGATAAGTAGTGAGAGAGACACATAAATAAATTACATTATATTAGAATGTGAAGAAAGTTTCTAAATTATATAAGTAAATGATAGAGATGCTCTTGAGGCAAAATTGTGAGAGTAATTATGAGAAACTCTGTAATTAAGCACACTTGAACTGGAATAGTACGTACTGAGATGAGTAACCTTCTGAGAAATATTCAAATCATATAATTTTTTAAAGTAAAATTAGATAATAATTCTGCATTGAGATCATAGAATATTACATAAATAGTTCATAAAATATAAAGTTACTTAAAAATTAGTTCAAAATTAATTAAATATTGATTGGAATTAACAAATCAAAGTCGATTTGAAATCTAATCGATGCACCTATGACAAAGCCTAAAAATACTTAATTACATATACAAAAAAAAGAAAAATTGATAGGTATAGTTACATAAACAATTGATTATTAACCACAGTTCAAAACATTGCTTTCAGCATGATTAAGTGCTAATGGCCAAAGGCTGTGAATAACTATAGTTTATAAGAGCCTATCAATGTTAGTTATAACTCAGTAACCTAGTGCATAATTGCATGCAAATTAATTAACATAAAAGCTCTTCTTTTTTGATTATTTGCCAATGGCTTCTTTGTGCCATCCAAATTACCCTTCAAGATGTGTTGGTTGTGCAATTCTTATTGTTTTCACAAGAAAAACATTTCATGAACATGTTATCAATAATCCATTTATATGATTTTTTTTATATGGCTTCTTTGTTTAATCTTTTAGCAAATATCTATGCTAGCTATAGCTAAAGAATAAGGCAACAACAAGTTATGAAAGGAGATAGCAAATTACGCTTGGGTTTCTGAGTTTATGGTATAATAACACTCAAGTCTACATTTTTATCTCTGATTTTTAAAATTTTAATTTATTATTAATTAATTTTTAAAATTACAAGTATACCTTCTCACTTTCCGTTGCAAGCATAGAGAGCGAGAGGAGGGGAGGGTGTAATTGAAAATTTTTTAAAAAATTAATAATAAAAAATTCAGAAAAAGACCTAAATGTTAAAATTTTAAAAATCAAGAGCTCAGATGTTAAAATTTTAAAAATATAGATCTGGGTATTATTATACCCTAGATTCAGGAACCAAAAAAATCATTGATTTACTAATTAATTTCATCTTAATTATATAATTAGGAGTGATTTTCATTTCACTTGAATTTGAGCAAGAAGGTTCTTGCCTAGTCTACTTATTATTTCTAATTTCAAATAGCATCCAAACTTTTAAGTTAGAGCCAATTTTTTTTTAATTTTAAGGTCTTATTTGGTAATAGGATAAAAAATAATAATTTGGTTTAATTTTTTAGCTATTTTTTGAAAAATGTATATGATATGAAATAAAATAAGTTAGTTATATTAAAAATTATGTTGAGTATTAAATAAAGTTAATTGATTTATTAAAAATTATATTAAATATAAAATAAAATAATTATTTAATATTAAAATTTATGTAGGATGTGATATAAAATAAATTTTAAATATTTTTAAATAAAATTAAGATTTTGATTATGGCTAAAATTAGGAGCGGAGCCCATTCTTCGAAAGAACGCAGTAGACCCGTGAGTGAGGAAGAGGAGAACGCAGTCCGAGGAAAAAGAGAGCTTGCAGCGATGAGTCTTGTCACCGCGGCTATTTCAGTCGAAACGCGCACAAAGTGAAGCCCATTCTTCGTTACGGGGAAACGAATTGGCCTGGCATTTTCAAGCCACCAACCAAACAGGGTCTAAGAGTTGCACTTTGTTTTAGTGAGTCCTTTAATTTCTCTTAGGACATTATTCAGTGATCACTCTCTGTTCTCTTTGGCCACACAGACCCACCAATTTCTGCATAGTTTATTTTTGAATCATATCATACTATGGGAGGTCGGCTTTGATATCATATTGTAATATCCTATAATTCAAATTAATGTAGAGGTATCATCCACTTTGACTTTAGAAAACTGCGTAACTTCAGTACTTCTCAGGAGATCAGCCATCTTAGTACTACTCCGGCTCAACTATGCTTAACTGTGGAGTTTTTCATCATTAGCCTTACAGTTTTGCCCCAAAAGGCGCCTCACTATTTACGATAATGCTATGTGCATATACAGTTTAAGATTTTCTCCCTTTTATAAAGTGCGATGATTCATTTTTGTGCTTTTTCACTACTATTTATCAGCCTAGCAACCAGTCAAGAGCTACACTTTGCCTCGGTGAGTTTTTTCTCTTATGATATCACCCGGTGATCACTTCCAGCTCTCTTCTGCCACAAGCATCACAGCAGTGTTAAGAATCTTAATATTTTTTGAAATGTAAAAATAAAAAAGTATTATCATCTTGCATATGACTTAATAATTAAGCATCAATGCCTTTTAAATAGATAAACTGATGTTATCGAAGATAAAAAGAGAATCTACTAATCCCCTCACAAGCTGACTTTCATTTCAAAGGTACACACATATCTGAAAAATGAAACAGCTTCAGGAGCTAAATAATCAAATGTGTCTATTAACAAATGGTCGAAAGTTAATACTACGAGCATAACAAGTAATTAAGTATTTGTCCACCAATCTCCCAAGAAGAAAAACCATTGAAAAAATAAATTGTTGAGCCAATATTATACATTGTGCATGGGACTAGTCCTAATACAAATTAATGATGCTAATCCTTAATAGTGGTAGGACCCAATTGACCTACTTACTTTTAGAAATAGGAAATTTTAAAACTTAGGTCTAAAAAAGTGAAGTGATATATAAAATATATTATTGTTTATAACTTTAAAATGAATTATTGTGATTCCTATTCTATATATAAAAGTTTTGTTGCAACTTTCTTGGCTTAGAAGGGCTTATGGAATCAAAATTAATGATGTATATAAAATTAGGGTAGTAGGTAGGTCAAAGGCTTGGCTTGAAATGCAAATAAGAGACTGAGATTTGGCTAATGAGGAATCTTTTGGCTGAAGCATATTGGCAATAAAATATTATGATGATTAATTGGTTAGTGCCAAGGTTTATGGGACAATAGCTTATCATGTTAGTCATTCAAGAGAATAATTAAGTCTTTGGTAGCCTAATGAAATATTGTTGAAATTAGTTAGAGCAATCACCTCTCACTTCAAAATTGCTATAATTATATTTGCTTCATTAGTTGATCGATTTTATTATGACGCAAAATAAATTTCATCAACTATGAAATTAACAAGATGTAACAGCATACGTGTCGCTGAAATTTAGTTATTTTATATATTTGATACTCAAATCTTTAATAATACATATCGGTCATTAAAATTATACAAAAATTATATTTTATGTGCAACTTATGTCAGAAATTGTGATATATATGTAATAAAGCTTGTCATTTTCATATGATTTTAGCGACCAATATGTCATATAAAAATTAGGGATAATTATTTACATTCCACATCATTTAGCTTTATTTATGCGTTACCTATCCATTCTTAGTTAATTACGCTATGCATACTCAAAATATTATAAAATCTTACATTCACACACTTGAGTTAAAACTCAGTCAAAATCTATTTGAAAAAAATAATATTTCATTAATAAATTATTATAATTATATTTTTACCCTTAATGGTACATATTTTTTTCTTCATCAATACCACACTAAAGCTCTGATTTGTCCTAAAATCAATTCACATCGCGGATGTCTCCTTCCCTTGCCACCACCTAAACATCAAGGTTTTAGGATTTTTTCACTCAAAATATATTTAAATATCCTTAAAATAATATGATGAACAACTCAGATTTTTTATAACCTAACTATAATTAAGTTATTGAAAAATTATGATTACTCATTATAATAGAAATAAGTTAAAATGCGTGTATGTAAGATTTTATAATATTTTGAGTATGTATAAATAATTAACTAAGAATGGATGGGTAATACATAAATAAAACTAAATGGTGTGACATATAAGTAATTATTCCTAAAAATTAATGTATTAAACATATAAAATAAGTAAATTTTAGTGACAGATATATATGAATCACACTTAGATGAGCACAGAAGTTGATTTCTACTAGCTAATCAGTTTTTGATAAGTTTATCTTCAATCACACATTCTAAATAGATTTTTTTTACAATAGTAATGATTTCATTGATGCTCGAAAAAGCTAGTTATTCAAAATCTTTATGAAAAAGATCACAAACATCGATCCTCAACAGAGTTTTACATTTAAGATATTTTTCATTTTATTATAAAAAGGTCGTTAAGATCACGACATTCTCAACCCTAACTCCTCTAGTGCTAAATGAATTTTTTGCCATCCATCAGAGGGGTTGTTGCAATCTTTTTTTTAAAAAAAGGACCACACAGGGACTTAAATATCATGATCTAGAAACTATGAATCAAAGTATAATACACAATAATCTCAAGGACCTATAAGCAACTTTGCATAATATCTACTGATCTTTAATTAGTGGGCCTAATATATAGCACATTAAGCTAAGGCCCATGTATCCCAAAAGAGAATTTCTGTATGTTCTAGCTACAATGGGCTGATAGTTATTCTATCTGTTGTAACTAAGGGGGCGTTTGGTTCAATATTATCTTGACGTTATGTTATATTATCTAGAAAAAAAAATTTTATTTAATGACATGTATAAATAATCTTCTATAAGATTATAAAACTATTAGTCAAAAGATGACATTTAGATTACATAACATAACACTAAGATAACAACGAACCAAACACCCTCTAAATTGCGACATTCTCTATTCAATAAAAGGATCTCACTTGATTATGAGTTTATATTGTTCTTGGTTAAATTAATTATGGATCCCTAGAGTTTATGATAACTAATAAATTGGTACAATTATTAATCTTCTTTTATTCAGGTCCTTACAGTTTATGAAATGGTCCGATTAGATTCTTTGTTAAATTATCTATTAGTTCGATGCAAAGTGATCACCTATAAAATTTATGTTATATTGACATAAAGTATAAAATAAAGATGAGTTTTTAAGATATTCAAGCTTTATGAAATAATTAAACAGTTATAAATTTGGGATAATTACCTACATGCCACACAATTTAGTTTTATTTATGTCTTACCCATCCATTCTTAGTTAATTACACTATGCACACTCAAAATATTATAAAATCTTATATACACACATTTTAACTTATTTCTATTATAATGAGTAATTATAATTTTTCAATAACCTAATTATATCTAGATTACAAAAATCTGGGCCGTTCATCATATTATTTTAAGGATATTAAATATATTTTGAGTGAAAATCTTAAAATTTTAATGTTTAGGTGGCGGCAAAGGAATGAGACATCCGCGACATGAATTGATTTTAGGTCAAATCAACGTTTTAGTGTTATATTGAGGAAGAGAAAAAATATATATCATTAAAAGTAAAAATATAATTTTAATAATTTACTAACAGAATATTTTTTTTTCAAATAGATTTTGATTAAGTTTTAACTCAAATGTGTGTATGTAAGATTTTGTAATGTTTTGAGTGTGCATAGCATGATTAACTAAGAATGAATGTGTAAGACATAAATAAAACTAAATTGTGTGACATGTAGGTAATTATCTCTATAAATTTTAGAATAACTTAACACCTACTTTCTTAAAAATAAAAATAAAAAATTTCGGCACAATATTAATATTTATTCCTAACTGTTATCTTTTCAATATATGTACAACATTTTGAATGAAAAATTTGTAAAATGTTGGGTCTAACTAAAATGCTGACCATAACTATAGAATGAAATGAATGTACTAAACAATGGGATACATAAAAGGGGTAAAAGCAATTAGGTCCCTCTAGTTTAGGTTTATGTACAATTAAGTCTCACTAATTAATTTTATAATTTGAGATAATATGCAAATAGATTCATTATTATTAATAAATGGAAACAGTGGATGATATTTTTTCAAATTAGTAGACTAGTTTAGTTAATTTAAAAACTGCTTCAATATTTTAAATGAATATAATGTCTAATTTAATTTAATAATTAGATAAAAAATTTTTTATTAAATACTTTTATTAATATCTATTTATATATTATTTTAAATTAGAGAACTAATTTGGTTAGTTTGAAAGTTAAAAGAACCCCAAAATTTGAAAGACCTAATACCCTACATAAAATAATAAGCAAAAGAGGAGAGAGAGAGAGAGAGATTTGGACTCACTTTGCTCCTCCTGCCATCAAGGAAATCTATTAGAAATGAAACCAATTAAAAAGATTCATAACAAATATAATTAATTCGACTTTAAGTACCAAACTTAAGAACTTATGATGTTCAAGGACCTCTTCATAAAAAAAATATATGACACTCAAGGACCTAAAAGGAAGATGTTAATAAATCGTGGAACTACTCCATGATTATTTGAAGTTTGAACTGTAATTTTAGAACAAAATGTTAGAAAGACCTAAGTGAAGTAGGGGTTATAATATATATATATATATATATATTAATTCACCACTTTAAAATATAAAAATTAAAATCTAAATTGTATTCATTAGTTTTTCAATATCAAAAATCTAAATCAAAACTAATCTCTAACTGTTAATTGCAAATATCAATTTTTAACTATATATTTTTTATTTTCAAAATATATTATGTAAATAATATTATGAATTTTACAACATATTTTAAAAATTAATGTACCATAGAAATATTTTACATTAATTTACTAAAATTATTCAAAATAATGCTAAAAATAAATATTACTAATAATATTAATGAAATATTTCATGCATCCATAAAACAAATTATAACTAAATTGTAAAGATAACATTACTTTTTGTAACAAATTTTAATATTAAATTTATAAATTAATCAATCTAAAATATTATTTATTAAATTTTTAATACTAACATTTAAGTATAAAAAAATACAAGTGGATAGTTGGCTAGATATTTAATTTTGTATGTGTGAACATATAACTGAACAAAAAACATATATATATATATATATATATATATATATATGTGTGTGTATATTTTACATTATTATTATTTAAAAGTTTATAATTATAATAATATGATATAATTAAGATATATTTAGTAAAATATATAGTTTAACATAATAAATTAATATATTAGGTAAACGATTTTGACTAACCGTTAGTTTTTGATATAAAGACCCTAACCCTAAATCGGAGCCATCGGTTTCTACAAAATGAAAATCTAATCATAACCCACAAGTTTGCAGAAAATTTCAGTTAAATATATTAAAGTTTAGTTCATTTTTTTGGTTAGGGCAATTGCTAAAAGGTCCATGTGCCTTAATCTAATTATAAATAGGTCCTAAAAACTTTCATTTAAATCTCTACACTATAAACTTTCATTTAAGTTCACTTTTTTGACCTTATAACTTGTTGATATTTTCAATTTTATATGATCTTCAATTTCTTGATGTCCAAGTCTGTAATATGATCATCTTCCATTTCTTTGACCAACTATATTTATTTAAAAAGTTAATAAGAAGACATAAAACCTAGTTTTTAATTAATTACGGAAATAGAAGTTCTTCATTTTAATTTTACAAAAAAAGGCAAAGCCTATATGGCAAAAAGAATATTGAGTAGAAAATTGACATAGGGGAATAAAAAAAAAAGGTTATTTCACTTGAATTCCTAAAAGACTTTTTTTTTTTTTAAATGAATCCCTAAGATTTAGTTGCTCATTCACAGAATTCCATTATTTTAAAAAATTTCTCATGCATTCTTGAAGTATAATCATATCACCTAAATCATTTTACTAAAATTGTTGGTATTTTCTTTCTTCTATTCTCTCCTCGTCTCCTTGGTAATTTCGTATGCCCAACGGACCATCACGAATGCATGAAATAGAGCCTGCAGTGCATGCAACAAGCGACGGTTAGGTAGCTGAATGCTCATGTGCTCGAATTTAATAATTTTTTCTTCACCTTTTCTCATACACTCAGTACCTGTCTCTTGCATCTTTTTTCTTTGTTAGGGAGATTGAAAGAAAGAGAAGAAGAGTTTTCCGAACTCAATATCTTACGATTCAAACTCAATTTACTCGAAATTAAATTGTTATAACTCTAACTTAATTAACTTTATATTGTAAATTTTTTAGTTTCTAAATATATAAATAAGCTGAATATTAATCTAATCCTTCATTAATTGCTATACATGTTTTTTTAGCAAATATAATTCTTAAATATTTATTATATTTGTGATTAAGATTTGGTTGAATCTCACAATATGTTAAATGAATATTTTTTGACACATGCACTATAGTATTATACGAAAACAAGCATGTTATTTTGTATGTATGCAAGCAACATCCATAGAAAGGAATTATAAAACAAAATTTGATCATTTTCTCATATATAATTATAGAACTTGTTAAGTTTATTCTATTCATATATAGATCATATATGGACAAGCAATACAAATTTTTGCTCAATTAATTATTCATTGAAAAAACATGAGCCAACTAAAGGGCCATATGTGTGGTCACTGACTTGGGCCATAAAAATAAAATAAAATTTTGTTTAAAAATTAGCATGATCCTAAAATATATGTGTGTGCATGTGTTAAAAAAATACTATAGATGATCCTAAATATTAAAACTAATAATGATTTTAAGAGTAAGAGGGAGACTAAAAGATTTAAGGAATGATTTTACTCATTTAAACATAGATACGAATTTATTAATTGGTAGAACACAATAAAAATGAATAATTCATGTAGCCGATCTCACTTGGTGAGATTAAGGCTTGATTATTGTTGTTGTTGTTGTACTTTATCATATAGGCGAAATTAATCTTTTTGTCTATATAACAGCATTAGTATATTAAAATATATTATAATTATATTCAAAATTTATAGTCACTTATAAAAACTACTAAGCATTACAAATAGTTTTAAATTTTCCTACATATCAAAATATTATTTTGAAGTTTTATATCTTAATTTGTTTATAATATGATCAAATGCAAGTTTGTAATGACTATTTTCTTAAAAAGAAAAATGCAAGTTTTGTTTATAAAAAGAACATGCATGCTTATAATTAATAAATCCTGAACTAAATTATGATTATTATATATATATATATATATATATTATATAAATCTTAATTATAATATATTATACTAGCATTTATGTAATTATTTTCTTGAAGAGAATACATATATAATAAAAATATATATATAAAGATTTCTTTAATTTATGTGTAAAAATCTCAAAAATTTAAATGATTTATTTTGTCTGAAATAAAAAGAAATAATTGATAACATCATTAATTAATAGGGCAAATTTCACCCAGGTCCCTCAGTTTAAGGGTTATTATCACACAGGTCTAAGTTTTTTTAATTCTATCTTCGATACTATGATAATAAAATTTAATATTAGAATATAAAAAATTAATTGAGTATTTTTTATGAAAAAATTTGAATGAATATTATCACGCAGGAAAGACTACGTGCAGTTGAAATCTAAAAAGAACGTAATTTTTTAAATATTTATTTCAAATTAAATATAAAATTTAATTTTATTTCACATATAATATATATTTAAAAAAATTATATCATATCTTAAACTAATTTTAATGTTAAAATAATTTTATTTTAATTTTATGCATATAAATTTCTCTCTGTATATATATATTTCCTGCAAGTCAAATTTAAAACTCCAAGCCCCCCTTTGTTTATTAGTTCAAAATTAATTTAATAGTATATCATATCACATATAAAATTTAATATTAAAAATTAATTTTATTTTATATCTCACGCGCATTACCAAAATAATAATTAATTTATATCACATTCCTTAGATATCTCAACATAATAACTAATTTTATATCACATCTTTCATATATCTTAATATAATAACTAATTTTATATCACATTCTTCACATATCTCAATACAATAACTAATTTATTTTACATTATTCATTATTTTTAATAAAAAAATATCTTTATTTAAATTTAATTTTAATTTTATTAAATTTAAATCTTACAAATAAATAGGCCCTCAAAAGTGGTGCTAATATATAAGGCCCAATTTGACATTCAAGAATTAAGGCTTCTTTATTTATAAATTTTAATTTTACTTTAAAAAAGAAAAATCCCTAGGTTTTCAAAAATTATCATCTGGTCCTTTTTTATTTTTTTATTATTAAAAAATATATAAATTACCATTATACCCTTACCGTAGTCCTCCTCATCTCCAGTACTCCAGATACCTCGGCAACGCACGGGCCGTAATCCGTTGCCAACTCTCCAGAATAGGCTGCGTCCAACCGCAGGCGGCTTTTACTGTCAGTTGCGCGCGCCGCCATTCTCACTGAGTGGACTCGGGCAGCCGCACAACAACGGCCGCTGCGGCCGGCGGCGCGCAGCGGTTCCTCCAGCGGCCCGGCTGCCTCGACAATCGTGGCGGCGCGGCACGCCGTGGCTCGCCGCGCGGCGCGCTGCGGGCCCTTGCTGCGCGCGGCGTGCTGGCAGCCGCAAGCGGCCGGTAGCCTCGTCGGCGCGCACGATGCCTGGCTGCAGGCCGTCGCTGCCGTGAGCAGCGGGCCGTAATAGGAGGCCGGTGTAGGCCCCTTGCGCGGCCGCGCGGCCGCAGCTGCCGGTGGTCGTGCGGTCTGCCGATGTCCGCCGGAGGCGGCGGCGGGGGGCAGCGGGGGGCGCGGTTGGCTGCGCGGGTCTAGCCGGATTTAGGAGGGGAGGGAGGGTAATTGCGTTTAATGGTAATTTTTTATTATTTTTTATAATAAAAAAATAAAAAAGAGAACCCGATAATTTTTGAAAACCTAGGGACGCCCAAAGATAGAATTTAAAAACGTTAGACTATGTGTGATATAACCCTTAAACTCAGGGACCTGGGTGAAATTTGCCCTAATTAATATGACATGCTGACCTTTAAATATGCATCCAATTAGTAGCGCAGAATTCTCAATTATATGGTATTGAGAAAAAAATTTACGTTCAGGTTCAGTATTTTAAAGTATATTTCAGTTTCAGTGTTTTAAAATCTTCCACTCAGTCTCTTTTTTTGTCTTTTTTTAGTTTATTAGATTTAAGGAAAAATAAATATCAATTATACAAATATTTGAATTTTTTTGCCCATTTACAATTTTTCGAAAAAAGCAAATTATCAAAATCAAGAAAAATATAAAAAAATTGTGAACATCATGAAGGTTTGGTATAATTTTCAAAAAAAATTCGAATTTCTCAATTTTCATCTTTAATTTACACTTTTCCTAATACAATAGAAATTTGATGATAATTTTTTTTAGGATTTTTTTTATCCCTATTGACCAAAAAACTTCAATATTTACTTATTAGACACCTCTAGAAGTTAAATATACATGAACAAGCTTCGTCACTTATTTATTTTAATTTTAGACAACACAACACAGCCTTAGTTAATAAATTCTTACATTTTATTTAAGTAAACCATACTTAAGTTATGTTTTAACTTAAACTAAGGTTCATAGGAATAAAAATCTAACTCTCGGGCATCTTAACTTAAATCTTACATGTTAAAAACTATTTAAAATCTACTTATTTATGTAGAATATTTTAAATCTAATCGTTAGATGCTCATCTTAAGATTAGATTTAATTTAAGATACAAAAAGGGGTTAGATTTTATTCCTAATGACCTTATTTAAGTTAAAACATAACTTAAGTTTTATGATTTACTTAAATAAAATGTAAGGA
Organism: Apostasia shenzhenica; assembly: GCA_002786265.1. NCBI lineage: Eukaryota > Viridiplantae > Streptophyta > Magnoliopsida > Asparagales > Orchidaceae > Apostasia > Apostasia shenzhenica. The sequence goes on from KZ451979.1 coordinate 4,759,986, forward strand.
TTTTTTAACTAGGGTGTATTGGTTGTAAAATTAAAATAAATAAGTGTGTGTCATGTAATATTTAACTTTAGGGTGTTTAATAAGTAAATATTGAAGTTTTTTGTATCATACGGGTAAAAATCCCTTTTTTTATAACTAAATTTGATGATAATTTTTTTTATAACTAAATTTGATGATATTTTTTTTATAACTAAATTTGATGACAATTCATAAACAGAAGACCTAGTGAATAAAATGTTAGTAGGCTTCATTTGCACAATTTTCAGGGCATTATTGTAAGAAGCAATAGTACTTGAAGGAAAGTTGATAGAATAATTGTTCTGAGAAAATCTAAATAGTTTTGAACGGACGCAACTACGAGTTCGAATCGAACTGGAGCGACGAAAATCTCTAACTGAAGTATGGATGGTCGCATCATATAGTGGCTCGCAACTCGCGACATGTTCACTTAATGTTTTTATTTTTATCCTTTGATATTATTCTAGAACACTATAGTTTCTCACATCCAACTTACTTTTATCATAAAAAAGTATAAAAAAAAAATTAAAAATTGCAGTGTAGTGATTCAAATTTGAAACGTCTTGATACTTAAGTAAGTTGTTTTCCAACCGAGTAAGGAGAAGCTGCTGTTTATTTTATTTTTAGTTTTATATTTTATATAGGATGAATATTTTTTCGATTTGTATCGATATTTTTGTTTTCTTTTATATAAACATTTGTATTACTTTATATTGTGATTATCTTACTCTGTATAAATATTTCTTTTTTGTTTTGTCTTGATTTTTAATGTATATACAAAACAAAAAATACTCGTATAACAAGATAACATAATTACTATATAAAATCATACAATATTTATATAAAATAAAATACAAAATGAAGAATAAAAAATATAAAATTATTTTTCTGTTGTTAAATGTGCACCCTCTGAGTGTATTTATAACATATAAATTATATAATATAACACCAAGATAATAATAAATTAAATATTTTTTAAATAAAATATGAATATTTTATTTTTGAATTGGTACAGAATGAAGTATTAATATTACATGTAAGACTAATGAAATATAATTATAATAAACTTATTATATATGATGTTGATATAATTTATAAAATGCATATAGTTTCTGTTATATATTAATCTCAGATAGTGCGTGCATATACTTTATCTAGAAAATTATTATATTATAAAATAATTAATTAAAAGTATAGAAAATCATAAATGTCTATTCAAACATTATCATAAATGTTATATTTTGGTGTTCTAATATCTATATGATATGGGTAACTTCTTCGTAGATGATAGGTTTTTATAATTTATTTATAATTATAATTTAATTTATGTTATCTGTGTTCGGACACAAGGAGGTTTGACTAATGATTTTTCTATTACAGTTGGATTACACTAAGGCTCGGCTTTAAGTCTGTATCTTTTTTATTTGATTATGAAAGTCATGACTGGACATATCCAAGATGAAGTACTTTGTTGTATGCTCTTCACAGATGATATTGTCTTTGTTGAGAAAACTAAAAAGGGAGTTAAAGCAAAACTAGAGTTTTGGCGGAATGCTCTAGAATTTAAAAGTTTTCATCTCAATAGATCAAAAACTGAATATACTTATGGAGTGCACATTTAGTCAAAAAAGAAATACTTATGTTAGAGATGTGATAATTGGTGATCAAATTATCAAAAAAAGTGAGCGTTTTAGATACCTTGAATCAATTATACAAAATAATAGTGAAATAAATAATGACATTATTAGCAGGATTCAAGCAGGATGGGTAAAATGGAGAAATATTTCTAGTGTGTTGTGCGATAGAAAATTTCTATCTAGAATTAAGAATTTTTTTTTATAAAACTGTAGTAAGACTAACTATCACTAGTACAATATATGCATTTTACGGCACCTTTATAAATGTCATTAATAAGAGAGACTACTGCAAAAAATTTGCGATAAAACATTATATATCAATCATTGTAGTTTAGTTTTAGGCGACAGTTGATGCCATAAACCGTCGTCTAAGGCTTGCCTTTTGACGGCGGTTTATGGCGTCAACCGCCGTCTAAACAACTTCATATACCCTCAGCTAGTTCCCTGTCGCGATGCGATCTCAATCTCACTGCTTGCAGCTTACAGAAAAACCTAGATTTCTACAAGCTTGCTCGATCTCATTTGTTTGAAAGTCGCAATGCGAGGTTGCTCGTCGCCGGGGGACCTCACGTCGCCAGATCAAGTCGCGCGCGTCGATTTCCTCCTCCATCTTCTTCTTCTTTGGCCACCATTCCCGACCCTATACCTTCGCTGACATCGGATCAAGCACGGATCTAGCCGCATTCGTGGCCCTACACCGTCGCCGACGCCGACCGACGCCGGATCTAGCCGCATTCACTGCCCTACACCCTCGCCGATGTCGGATCTAGCAAACTCCACTTTCTTCCACCTTGTTTTTCTTCTTCTTCATCTTCTAGCCAGATCTAACAGTCGCTGCCCTACACCTTCGCTGACGCCAGCCGATGTCGGATCTAGTCGACTCCACTTTCTTCCACCTCCTACTTCTTCTTCTTCTTCTTCGTCTTCTTCTTCGTCTTCTTCTTCGTCTTTGTCTTCGACCGACATTCACCCTACACTTCGTCGGCGCCGAATCCAACCGTCTCCACTATTTTTCACTTTTTCTTCTTCTTCTTCTTCTTCGTCTTCGGTCACCGTTCCCCAGATCTACACATTTGCCGACGCTAGATCTAGTCTTTTTCTTTTTCGTCGGCCTGTTGCCATTTCCTGTACACCTTTACCGACGACATCGAAAGTCTCTTGCCAATCTACCTTTTTCTAAATCTACTTCTTTACTTTTTTAATTTTATTATTATTTTTTCAGGTTGATTGCAAAAAAATTGGATTTGAAAATTTCAATTGTCATTTCTGCTTAATTTCACATAAGGTAAATCATATTTATTCTTTTTTTCAGTTTATTTATATGTTAATTGTGATGTATAAGTAGAATTTTTTTAGTATCATAAACTGAATTAATTAGCATAAATTAATTATATTAGACTTTGTTATATAGGTAATTATATATGGATCGATCTTGGATTAAAATGGATAGACGATCATTTGAATATGATCATGCAGTGAATTTTTTTATAGATTTTGCACTGGAAAATGAATGTTTAGTTATTTGCAAAATAAGATGTCCGTGCTTGAAATGTGGAAATATGAAATTATTTGAAGCCAATATTGTGAAAGATCATTTATTTTTTCAATAAATTTGATGGAGAACTTATAAAAAGATGGATTTGGCCATGGTGAATCTGTAAGAAATGAAATGAATAATATTGGGAGAAGTATATCATCTACATGTGTAGATGCTAATGTTAACATTAAAAATACAGTCGAGAAAGATAGAATGTAAGATTTAGTTTGAGATATTGAAAATAATTTATCAGAAGCTCCAGAACAGTTTGAAGAGTTGTTACAAGAGACCAAGAGTCCATTATATCTTAACTGTAAAAGCTTTACTAAACTTTCTGCACTAATGCTTTTGTTTAACTTAAAGTCAGCAAATGATTTAAGCAACAAGTACTTTACAGAGTTACTTATTCTTATAAAAAAATATGTTACCAGTGCCCAATCAGCTTCTGAATTAAACTTTAAAAGCAAAAAAAATACTTCGTACATTAAGAATGCATTATGAGAAGATTAATGCATGCACTAATGATTATATTTTATATCGAAATGAGTATAGCGGATTAGAACAATGTCCAGAATGTGGGAAATCAATATGGAAGCTATGTACAGATGGCATTAAAGAAAAAATATGGTATTCCAGAGAAAGTTTTGTGGTATTTGACCTCGATACCGCGCTTTATAAGGCTATTTCAAAATAAAAAATATGCTAAAAATTTTACTTAGCATGCTGATAGTGAAGGACATGTATTTGATAGAATAATGTGATACTTCGTTGATTTGCCGTAATGGAAATTTTTCGATATTAAATTTCTAAATTTTGCTGAAAATTTAAGGAATTTAAGACTTGGGCTATGCACTAATGCCTTTAATCCGCACAGTGTTCAAAGCAGTCAGCACAGTTGTTGGCCTATTTTCTTGGTTATTTACAATTTATCTCGTAATTTATGTATGAAATATAAATTTATCATGTTGACTTTTTTGATATCTGAACCGAAGCAACCTGAAAATAAAATAGATATTTATCTTTCTCCACCTATAGATAATTTTAAAAAGTTATGAAAAGAAAGAGTGCAGATATATAATGCTTACCGGCATTAGCTATTTACATTAAGGGCAGCACTTATATGGACTGTGAATTACTATTCAACTTATAGTAATTTGGCAGAATGCAGTGTTAAAGGTTACTATGCATGTATTATTTGTGATGATAAAACTAATGCACAATATTTAAAACACGAAAAAAAATTATATTATATTTGTCACAGAAAGTGGTTGCCTCGAGATCATGTGTTTTATAAAAAAAAAACTTTCGATAGTAATGCTGAGTTTGAGAAGGCTCCACGCCCACTTAATGGGAAAGAATTGATACAAATTTTGAGCACCATAGATTAAGATCCCTCAAAAATAAATTGTTGAAAAAGAAGATCAATATTTTTTGACCTTGAGTATTGGGAATATTTGCATGTGCGTCACAATTTATATGTCATACATATTGAAAAAAATATTTGTGATAGTATTATTGGTATACTATTAAATGCCGCTGAAAAGAGTAAAGATAGTATAAATGCATGATTAGATATGGTTAGTATGAAAATTCGATAGCAGCTTGCTCCTAAGATCTATAGCATCTGAACATATCTTTCACATGCATGTTATACATTCACGAAAGAGGAGAAGAAGGGATTCTGTAAGATTTTGTATGAGTTAAAGATGCCTGATGATTATTCTTCAAACATTAAAAGTCACGTAAATCTTAGAGAATTGAAATTAATTAATTTGAAATCGCATGATTGTCAAATGTTAATGCAATAATTATTACTTGTAGCTATCAGAGGTAGTTTGGATGCTAAACTTCAGAGTGCAATAATGAGGCTATGTTTCTTTTTCAACTCTTTATGTGCTAAAATTGTAGATTCTCTCAAGTTAGATGCTCTTCAAATTTTTATTATTGAAATAATTTGTGAGTTAGAGGTGTTCTTTTCACCATCATCTTTTTGATATTATGGTACACTTAGCAGTTCATTTAGTAAGAGAAGTACAACTCTGTGGACTTATTTTTTGCGGTGGATGTATCCTTTCGAGTGATATATAAAAATACTCAAAAGATATGTTCGTAATCGTTACAGGCCAGAAGCTTACATGATTGAGAACTATGTCGCTGAAGAGGTCGTAGAATTTTGTAATGAATACTTACATAATATTAACCCAATTAAGGTTCCCATTGATCATACTGCAGTTGACAAGTACGAAAGAGGCATTACATCAAGGAAGTCTCATGTTGTAGATATTAACATATTAAGGCAGACATATTTGTATGTTTTGCGTAATTCAGTAGTTATGGATTCATATATTGAAGAGCACAAAAAATAATTATGAAGTAAAAATTCTTTACATGCACGAAATGAGATATTGATTTAGAATAAGCATATCAAAGAGTTCATTGAATGGTTCGGCTGTCGTATATCTACATTATTATGTGGAACAGAAAGTGCTAACATTGATAAGTTATTGAAGTATTTAGCATTTTTATCAAATCACTGTGTGGTGAAGTATGATGGATATATTATCAATAGATATCGCTTTTTCACTAAAGAACGAGACAACAAACGAGTTATTCAGAATAGCGGGGTTTCTTTAATTACTCAAACAATGCAAATATCAAGTGCAAAAGATAAAAATTCTTATATGGGTGATTTGTGCTACCTTGGTGTTATTGAAGAGATATGAAAACTTGATTATATTGATTTTCAGATTTCATTATTCAAATGCTTATGGGTAGATAGTAATAGTAGAGCAAAATTGACAAGAAATATTAGTCAATTTTAATCGAATTGGTCATAAATATGATTATTTCATTCTCGCAAACCAAGCTTAACAAATTTTTTATGTTGAAGATCTTGCTAATCCACAGTGTTCAATCGTCCTCGTTCACAATTCAAAATTTATGATAGACGAAGATAATGATACTACTTACAAAGAGCTGTTCAGATTTATAAATGGACTGCCTATGACTATGTATGATAATTCTGATGAGGCTCCTACCTATGTAATCGAAGGTGAAGATGATACTAAGTTAGTAAATAAATCTGAAAAGAAACGAAAAATAAATTGCTAAAAAGACAAAAAAATAGCAAATGGTAATTTTTTCTTACATTCATGGTAATTTCTCATTGATCAATTTATGTAAGTAATATAATTGCAGCTTAATGGCGGACTAATCATTCTCTACAATCTCAAAGAAAAAAAAGAGCTTGACTCAATTGTTGAAATTAACAATAAATAAAAAAGATACTGAAAAATTAACAATTGAGATAGTCAATGACTTATCAGTACCCGGAAGAAACAAAGATCAGTTGATGAGTTATTTGGAAATGTAGTTCCATATAAAGCCCCTATCTCATGCATTAACTGCGTGAAGTCTCAGAATCAAATAAACAATTAATGTGAACAAATAACATTAAGGTATTTTTTTATTTTTTTGAAAAAGCATTTAAGTTATTAATATTTTTATTATTTTTCTTGCAGAATACATTTGATGGAGTGGATGAGCTGTATGACAAATTATTTGTTCATATGAGGAAGATGTGGAGGACGTGGAAATCATTTATGTACAAGAAATTTGTCGAAAAAAAAGATGAAGAAGCTCGATATATTAATCCTCATGACTATAATTTCATCTCCCAATAGAATTAGAATTTATTTATCAACAACTATCATATCTTTGAAAAATTTCAGGTAAATATTTTTTTTGAAGTCATATGTCTTATCAAAAATTAATACTTCAAATTTACTGTGGGATGGTATAATATTTTAAATTACACTCTAATTGCTTTAATTATTTATGTGATAATTAAAAATTTATAATTATTAATTTAATTTATAGGTGTACACTGTGGAACATGAAAAAACAATAATAAAGGTACAATTTTTTGAGTCAAATTTGTAGAGAGTAATTGAAATCTTATTTATTATATTTATGTATAATATTGTTATTTTTTTTTCTTGCAGAAACAGATTCTTTATCATAATAATGATTTTCATTTTAGGGCCAGATTTCTATAAAGTTTTTTAATTTAGTTATATTCATGATCAATTTGTATGTATTGATTCCTGTAATTTAGCACCAAATGCTAGTTACATTATTAAATAAATTAATGATATACATTGTGATCCTCTTATATATGTGCGTTGATCATCGATATGTATTCATATTATTGTGTATATATGTGAACTGATATATATTGTATTCATATATTGTGATTCTTTTATATATGTGAGCTGATATATATACATTAATGTATTCATATATTGTGATTCTCTTGTGCATGTTAACTGATCATCGATATGAATTAATGATATGTTTTGTGATTCTATTATTAAATGTTATTGTTTACTGCAGGTAAAATTTTAATTTATCCTTTTTTTTATTTAAAAAAATACTATAGAGGACAGTTGACATCGTGAACCACCCTTTAACATATAGACAACGGTTCTTTTTGGAGAACCGCCGTCCATACTATAGTATAGACGGCGGTTCTCCAAAGAGAACCACCGTCTATAGTATCTTTATTACGGCGGTTACCAACCGCCGTAAAAAATCTATAATCTTCTACGACACTTGAATAAGCAGCGGTTGCGATAGATATTTTAAGGAGGTTTTAGACCGTCGTAAACGGGTTTAATGTAGTAGTGGATGATATATGGTGCTGAATGCTGGTTTGCAAAGAGAAAACATATAAATAAAATAAATATTGCAGAAATGAGAATGCTAAGGTGGATGTGTGGATATTAAGGGTGACAAAATGGGTCGGCGGGTCGGGTTCGGGTCAAACTCGAATCCGACCCGACCAGAATAGCTTCAACCCCAACCCGACCCATTTATTAAATGGGTCAAAATCCATGACCCTAACCCAACCCGATTAATAAATGGGTCAGGTTGGTGGGTCGATCCGACCCGATTATAGAGTATTTTTTGGTAAATGTCCAACTCGAACCCTACCCGACCCGATTATGCCTAACCTGAATCCGACCCGTTTAATAAATGGGTCAAAATTTATGACCCATACCTGAAATTTGCGGGTCGGGTTAGGGTCGGGTTCACGGGTCGGGTCATATATTGTCACCCCTAGTGGATATACACGAAAGGATAGAATGAGAAATGAGTATATCCGAAAGAATATTGGTATTGCACCAATTGAGGATAAACTTAAAGAAAGTCGGCTTAGATGATTTAGACATATAAATCGTAGGCGGATTGAAGCTCCATTTAGAAAAATTGAGTTATTGGATTTTGCCTATGTACAAAGAGGAAGAGGGAGACCAAAGAAGACATGACAAGAAACTATAAGGAGTGATCTAGTTACTTAGACTTATATAAGAATTTGGTAACTTATACAACGCAATGGAAATAAAGAAATCATATAACTGACCCCTCCTAGTGGAATTAAGGCTCGGTTGTTGTTGTCGTTGTATAATTTAATTTATATTTTAAATTTTAATTAAAAATTATTTACTTTAGTTTTAGAGTTATATTTTAAATTTTAGGAATTTAAATAAAATATTTTAAAAATATATGAAATTTAAATGAAAATTTTTTAAAACTAATGGCTAAAATGTAATTATAAATTAATAAAATGTAAAAATTTATCAATAATTTGTCCAATATTTAAATTAATTAGTATATTTAGGCAGTGATTATAAAGATATGATATAGAGAGAGAGAGAGACACACAGCACTCACAAAATATTCACATAAAAATATCTAAAATATTAAAATATCATAAACAGATTGAAGTCAAAATATTTGCACAAAAACATCTAAAACATTATCATAAATAGATTGAACTCAATTATAAGATATTATTCATTTACTTGAATTCTTCAATGCTATTTTACTTGAATATCAACTTATTCATATTTTCTATTTTGAAAAGTTACATACATATATATAACACTAAGTATTTTCATTTTTAAATGCAGTTCTTTAAAATCTCATAAATATTTAATTTCACAAATGATCTTATAAATATTATAAAAGAATTACCTTCCATCAGTATTTTCTAGTCATGTAAAGGATATCACACATGTTCAAAATATATTTAAATTCAATTTTAATTTATGGGGTGTTTGGTTCATTGTTATCTTGATGTTATGTTGGGGGCGTTTGATTTAGTGTTATCTTAACGTTATGTTATGTTATCTCGAGAAGATAATTGTTTAGTTTAGTGATATCTATAAATAGTCTTCTATAAGATTATAAAATTATTAGTAAAAAGATGACAGTTAGATGTCATGACATATAAATAATATGACATAACATCAAGATAACAATGAACCAAATGCTCCCGTTATGTAATTTAGATGTCATGACATATAGATATATATAATCTTTTGATTAATAATTTTATAATCTTGTACAAGATTATTTGTAAATGTCATTAAACTAAACAATTATTTTCTCTAGATAACATAACATAACATCAAAATAACCTTGAATCAAACGCCCCCTTAATCTTTTTTTAGACATACAGTTCGTTTGTAACTCGATTTAATTTACATATGAAAAAATGATTCAAATATACTCAAATGTTTATATTACAAGATACATCACATAAGTAATAAATTTTTTATTGCTCTAATTTGTTGTACAAGTATCATTTGAATAGTAGTTATATATTCCTAAAATATTTTCAATCTGATTCATTAATTCATTCATTTACATATTATTATTATTATTATTATTATTATTACATATATATCAATTATGTTAATTGTAACTATATTTTTTTATCTGCAATCAATGTTATGGTCATTAGATTGGAGAATGTAATTCCTATACTGTCATTTATCATTTTATGTTATCAATTATATTAAAGTCTCTATCATGCATCCTACTTTTCAGAAAGTCTCTATCATATTTATCTTATAATTTTTTTCTTGACAAAAAAATTTAACTAAAAACATAATTAAAGAATTTTCTAACCATAGATTAATCCTAGCCAAAATAGCGATCGATCATATTAATCTTGAAATTTATGGATGGCTGGATCCTATTTATACTATATTCAGAGCTTTGTAACATGTTCACTTTAATCGACTTTATTTTAAATATTCAACATTAAAATTTTCATATATATATATATGCTTCTATTCAAAATTTTTAACATTTATTTTTGCTTTTTGAGAGAAGAATTTCGATCATGGTAGACTAAGGCCTTCAGACTAGCATGCCAACGGACCAATTAGAATGATTTAAGAAACTATAGGCACTAATATGATGTTTAACCTATAATTGAATGACTAAACTTTTGGGACTTATATGTAAATTCAGTTCTTTATTTAGATTTTCATGCCAGCGGTACGTACCTTCTTCATTCCCCGCCACCACGCTACCCATCGAACAATTGTAACGCGCCACGTGTCCGCGCTCGAGCCATCACCAATCACGATCCGACGGTCGGAAATGGACCAGCGCGATCATTCTCGGGCTCCCGATAACCCGCGGCGCACTGGAAACGATTCGCCCACTCCCCGTTTTAAGTCGGTTTTCCCGTCATATAAAAGGGAGACAACCGCTCCGACACAGAACGATCGGACGCGGCCGAAGAGAGAGAAAGTTTGTTTTAGAGAGAGAAACCGATGGACGTCCTTCGAGAGCAGCGGCGGCTACCGACGCCCCCCTCGCCGATCGAGATCCCCGGCCGGTGCCGCCGCATCGGCCCCGACGGATTCACGCAGACAGAGCTCGCGGCAGCGGAGCAGCTTGTCCAGCTCAGCGAGAGCTCCGGCGACTCCTCGGCGGCGCCGGCGGCGGAGGACGCGACAGAGACGATGCAGCGGAGCCTCTCCTCCGCGCTTTCCTCGTCCTCCTCCCCAGTATCCGTCGTTAGCGCCGCCTTCGCCGCTGCGGAGGACGATGGCGATGAGGATGGAGAGCTCCGTCGGCTCCGGCCGAGATTCCGTCGGATCGGCGACGTGTATGCGTCGGCGGCCCTCGTCGAGGCCGGTGGACGGCGGAGGACGGCGATACAGCGGAGGAAGAAGAGGGGGAATCGGGAATGATCGTGAAGGGTGTTTCTGTAATATTTGTAAAAATGCGTGTAAATCTGGACTGGTTCGAACTCTGATTAGATGAATATGTGAGTCGTCTCACCCCCGGTGAGTTTATGAAAGGGGTTAGAATTTGTATGGTCCTTTCCATTAAACAAAAAAAAAGGTTGGGAGGCCATTGCAATTTGATTATAATTTTTGAAAAATTTGAATTTTAATTTTTAAGGCTGCGTTTGGGAAAGCTTTTTGGCATGAAAAAGTACTTTTTTATATAGCTAAAATATAAAAATTGTGTTTGGTAAAATAGCTATTTAACCGTTTTCAGCTATCAAAAAGCTGTAAAGAAAAGCTAAAAAAAAAAGCTTTTTGAAAAAGTGATTATGCTCTAATTAATTATGAACAAAAATGCCCTTAACATTATTTATCTCTTCTAACCGAACGCATCTTCCTAATCTTTCCCGTCATTTTCTTCCTCACGTCCCTTCATTAAACAAAATATGTAATTGACGTAATTTTTATATTTTCATATTTTTTATAAAAATGTATTAAATGATATTATTAATATAGTAAAATTAAAATATACATATTTATGTAGATATAATATAAAATAAATAAAATTTATTTTAAAAATTTATAAGTAATATGCAAATAAACTATAAAATAATATAAGATATATTATAAAATTAATGACACATAAATTTAATTATTTAATAGAATGAGTTAATTATTATATATTTATAGAATATATATAATAAAAATTATTTAAATTATATCTAATTTAGTCAAAAATAAAAATATTTTAGACAACACAGCAGTTTAACCAAACAGTTCTGCTTTTGATGGCAGCTTTTAACAATAGTTTACCAAACGTATAAAATAGCTTTATTCAACAGCATTTTTTTATACCGTTATACAGTACAACACTTTTTTATACAGTACAATAATGTCAAACAGAGCCTAAGATTATAAAATTATTATAACTTTATTTTTTTTGAAGAATTTTTTTTTCATTTAGCTTTTTAAATAAAAAATATAAAATTTGATTTTTTTTTTTAATTTGAATAATGTTTAATATTTTAAATGATTATTATATTTTTTACTTTTATTTTTAAATAAAAATTTAAAATTTAATTTCTCTATTTTTAAAAAAAAATTAAAATTAATAACAATAAATTAAACTTTTATCTCAATGCGTGGGTCGGCTATGTAATATTTATTTGTAAATTTTATAATTATTTAATATAATTTTTTATATTTGTCATTCGAGACTTGAAAGTCTCAATCAAGACATAGAAACTGACAACAACACATTTAAAACATTTAAAACTAAAAAATATAAATATCAATATTTTAAAATTACATTTTAAAAGCTTAAAAATTAACAATCACTAATAATTATACATCATAATAATAAAAAATTATAATTATATTTTAATTGCGATCAAACAATAATATTTTTATGTCGTAAAAATTTAAATAAAATTTTTAGAAAATTAAGATTAATTTATAATATTTTTTGAACTAAAGAGTTCAGATGCAATTAACCAAAAACATTGCATGGTCTCCAATCTTAGAAGTTTTTGAAATTGCTAGCAAAAGCTATTGCACAAAAAAAAGAAAAAAATTTAATTATTTTAAAAATAAAAAAATTATATTATTGTTATGATATAAAATAATATTATTTTAATATACTTTTTTTTATTTAAGATATGTTTAAGATGTATATAATACGAAATAAATATAAAAATTTAGTTTAGAATGTGAGAGAAATTTGATCCCATTTTAAGTAGGGGCCTAAGATTTGCGGACATCACAAATCGGCATATTAGAATATTTTTGTTATAATTAGGGAGATTTACATACAGAATACTGAATTCATCACAAATTACGCATTTCACCATCTTTTAGTAAATATTACACATATCACACTCTTTTTATATTTTTATTGTTACAATAGAAATGTAAAACTCATAAGCAGAATATGATATGTATAATATTTACTAGAAGATAATGAAATACGTAATTTGTGATGAATTCAGTGTTCTGTATGTAAATCCCCCTAAAATCAAATCATCATTCAAATTTTATTTCAACTTTGCAATTTTTCTATATAATATGTAAGAAGTTTGTGCACACATAATGTAATTCAATAAGAGGTAGATATATAAATATGCATAATTAATAAGATAAATAATTGGAAAAAAAATGGCAGGCAGGAGAAATTACAGAAAGTTTACAAAAAAACAATGAGAAATTACAGCAGATCCTTTCTTTCCCTCTCAAAAGCTATAGATGTGAATGATTATATTCTTTTAAGGCCCAAAATGCAATTCTTTAGTCATTCGAATGTCCCCTTCATGGTATAGAATGAAATTCACAGTACTTACGCATATTAATTGTTACAAGCTTGTAGTTCATGACTTGACTTCAGTTAAGGTCAATAGTTGAATGCTGTGGAAAATGCCCATGTTCAAAAATAACTCTGTTAGCTTTGCATAAGGCGAGAATCGACGAGATCTGTTGCGAGGAGGAATTGTGCTGTTTAAGCGGCTAATCTTCTGTGATCATGTAAGTCACATTTACGCTTTCCTTGTGACGTCCGTGGCCGAAGAGGGTAGGGAGTAATCGCCGGGTGATATCTTAAGAGAAAGAAATCAATGAGGCAAAGTGTGGCTCCTAGCAGACTTCTAGGCCGAATGATGACCGGTGAGAGGTTTACAAAAATGAATTATCTCATATCGAAAATAGAGAGAGATTCTGAGGTATATAAGTAGATAACTTAGCCTCAAATAGTAGAGGGGCCTTTTAGGACAAAACTTTAATTAAGCCTAATGATAGAGAACTTCATAGTTAAATATGTTTGGGCTGTAGTAGTACTAAAATGAGTGACCTCCTGGGAAGTATTCAAGTCACGTAATTTTTCTAAAATCAAAGTATGATATGATTGGAGGATGAACTAAGCAGAAGTTGGTGGACCTGTGATGCCCGTGGTCGAAGAGAGCGGAGAGTGATCGTCGGGTGATATCCTAAGAGAAAGAAATCACTGAGGCAAAGTGAGGCTCCAATATGCTTCTAGGCCAAATAATGAGTAGTAAGAGGGGTACAAGAATGAATCGTCTCACATTAGAAACGAAGAGAGATCATGAACTATATAAGTAGATAATGTGATCTTAAATAATAAATTCATCTTTTGAGGTAAAACCAGTGAAATATATGATGAAAATTTACTTAAGCAGGATATTAAGTAAAGGATATTTATATAGCAGGTTTTACTGTTGACCCTTAGGCCTTTCCAAGAGAAAAGGTGGATTGAAATTAATAAAAAATAAATAAATAAATTAGACTTACAAAATAAACAGAAAAAGAATTAAGTACACGACAATAATATTCAAGGTAAATGATAATCAAGTAAAAGCTACAGTGAAAATAGATCAAACAGTGCACAAAATGGCAAACTCGTTAATTTTACTAAATAGACTGGATAACCTGTAGCAGTACAGAAAATCAAAAAAATAGAACCGATTGATTTGGGCAAATTAACTGCAACAGCAAAGGCAACATGATAAAAGCTTAAGATCATGTGAGAGATGCAATTTAGATATTATATAAATTAATTATATTAAAGTAATTTGAGCTTATTTGTAAGTTTAAATAAGATTTAATATATATTATAGTCAAATTTAGCGTGCTAAAGAGGAGAAAAGTACATAATTAATTTATAGTTGTTCGGCTCCTCGCCTAGTTCACTTTCTATGCTCCTCAAATAGGATTTTAATCCACTAATACACTGGCTTTTTAACAAGAATCAAAACTAAATAAACTCTATCATGATTCTATTGACTTTTCTAGGAACTAAAGCCAACCAAACTTTGCATAGGAAAATTCTAACCTGCATATCTTTTCATTTAATGGGAAAAACTAAACAACTTTATTAAAAGAGAAACAAGAAAATAAAGAGAGTCACTAGTCCAGCTAGCTAATATTACAAGTTATGAACAAGTGAAAAATTATAAAAGAAGTTTTATATATGTAGAGATTTGCCAAAAAAAAAAAAAAACTCGAAGAATCTGAAGATAAGTTACCAAGAACTAGTTTAAAAATCAAACGGAGGATAGATCTTGAAGAGAAATGCTTATTTATAAAGACTTGGAATGCTCAAATAAGAAGATTTTCAACTACAAACAACTAAACCTCAAGTAAATCTCTAATAACCTTTATCAAAATAAATTTTTTTTGCTGATTTCAATGAATGCAAGTTGCATAAAACAAAAATAATAAATCTGAAATTATATGCAAGCAACTAGAAAAAGTGAAACTTCAATTTTTCGTTGATTGTTAGCCAAATACTTTTCCAAATGATTACTTCTTTAAAAGAGAATGTAGATCTTAGCTAAAAAAAAAGTGGAAGAATACTTGAAGTTTTAGAGAAGAGCTCGAAAATACTTAAAAAGTTTTTTTAAAGTATATGGAATATAATTATGTAGTTTTTGATAGTAGAAAAATAAGTTATGTTGAGTGAAAAATGCCATTATTTTAAACAAATTAATGAGAGAATGTTAAGTATTTATGTTCTACCTAAAAACCAATGAGTAAAAGGCAAGTGGAGGGTATTTTGATCAATTTTTAGGCTTAAGAGGTGATGAAAAAGCTTTAGATTTTCTGGAAGCATGTTGCAAAAAATATGACAATAAAAATATAGAAATTAGGTGTGGGAAAAAATATAAAAATAATTAAGTGGGCTTATTTAATATAAGGACAAATAAATAGATGCCAATTGAGATTATTTTTTTCTTAAAACATGTTAAAAAGGATCATTTTGTCTTAGCATATAGCACAAAAAATTTGTGCGAAAAGGACAAGAGTTGGTGGAAGTCAACTCACTTTTACGTCTTATAAAAAGAGACAAAAGAGGAAGAAAAAAAGCTTTGTGAACATTTTATCAAAAAGAAAATATTACACATCTCAATGCTTAGAGATATTTCAAATAATACAATTTAGATCAGCCAAAATAATACTAACCAACAATTAAGAGAAGTTCTAAGCTAACTAAGTATGTCGATCTAAGCTCAACTAAGCCAACCGGTTGATTTGGTAAAATTGATCAATTGTATTTTGTAGGTTTGAAAAATACGAGATGTTTGAAAGAGACTTTGGCCACATAAAAGACAATAAAATATTATTTTAGGCCAACAAATACTAGTGCAATGACAATAAAAATATTTAGAAAATAAAGATAAATCTCTTGGCAAAATTAATACGTTTGCATAAAGTTCTATAAAAAATAAAAAAAGTAAACGGTGAGCTCCGCTTCACTTAGACTTGAGGGTATTCATCTTTTAAAGGGTGATTATCCTATAGAAATATACTTAGAAGAAGATTAGTACTAAACTTAAAGTAACTGTAATTATCAAAATCAATGCAGTTCAACATTTGCCATTTGGTAGTCGCTTACACTGACTCGTGATCAACAGATACAAAGAATTTTAATAACATTTTTGCAAGAAGTTTTACGAGGTAGGTTATAACACTTCTTTTAAATCTTACGTACAAGGTTATTGATGAAGTTCTAAGATTGCCTTATCGACTTAGCTGACTTGTTTGGCGCTTAAATGTTACAGATTGATGAGATAAAATATCGATGTTTGGATTAATGTATGAACAGAACCAATTGAAGTGTAATTGATAACCATTGGGATCTGACTGTAAGTTTTATGAAGTAACAAGACTTGTTTGAAAGAATTTAGAAAATTCAGATTAATTTGAAGGCTGCCTCATTTTTGGAAACATAACTTGACTATCAAAAAAAAAAAAAAACTTAAATAAGTCAAGCTGAATCAGGCATAATTTGTTGCAGCCAAAAATGCCTCAAATCCTCCCAAAAATAATTTTATTAATATTTTACATTAATTTCACATTATATATTAATTAAAATATTAAAAAATCATTATCATTTCACATTTTACATAAATATTAATTTTATTTCCTATTCTATACCTTCTAATTATAACAAAATAACATCACCACATTTTAAATATAATTCTCAATAATAATTTTTCCTCTTTTTATTATTTTTCTTACTCGATTAATGACAAAAACTTTTCATTTTGTAAATTTAAATTAAAAATGCATATAAATTAAAAAAGTATTACCTTCCTGCATATGATCCAGCAACTGAGCTGTAGTACCATTTTGTATAACTAAGCTGATGCAATGGATGAAATACGAGTAGATACTAATTCGCTCATAAGCCAATTTTCATTCCAAATTTCGAGCCATTTATTAGAGAGAATCTTAAAACTGTTTTAGCACCAATAATTTGGGTAAAATAAATTAAAAATTTTACCTACTAGTTTGTGCATCATTTACCTTAGTTTTAATATCTTTATAAAAAACCTATATTACACTTTGGAAAGGAATTTAGTTTTCAAAAAAAAAAAAAAACTAGGCCAATTATTCATCAAAAAAAAAAACTAGGCCAATTAATTATGTTTATTATGTTATTGATTTTTAATTTTCTGTAATTCAAAATCAGCCACCTCTAACTAAAAATTAATTTCGACATGTTTATTTAGACCTTCCTATTTTAGTAAATATAACATCATATACATATATATTATAGATGTTATATATTGAAAAAATTAAGATATACACAATAATTTAGTTTATACTATTATATTAATATATCTGTTAATTAAATAATATTTAAACTAAGAAACAATGTTGTAGTTAGGCTCCCTTCAAATAAAAAATTATTTTGAAATCAAGTAGATTTTAATCGAATTGAATTTTACTCGAACTCAACTTGTTAACAATATTACTGTGAAGAATAAATGTTTTTTTTTAATTATTTGATATCCAGAATATATGCCTTCTAATTGCTAACATTAATAAATTTTAATGCATAAGCAAAGTTCTAGTGATATAGTGGACCTATAATGATTTTTGATCCAATTAACAGCTGGATTTGTGCCCTTGGCCCATCTATGTTTGTTAAAATGGGCCTAAGATGTGTGGCTCAAAACTGGCCCATTTAAAAAATGAGAGCATTTTATTACAATAACAATAGTCAAGCTTTTATTCAAAGGGTCGGCTATTTTTGTTTACATTACATTTTATCAAATAGTAACTCATCATTTAGCTCTAAATATTTTTTTTTCATTTAGCTCTAAATATATAAGATCATTCCTTATAATTTCTTATCATGCTTATTTTCGTTTTCCTTTAGCTCTCTTTACCTAGACAAGAAATAATGATCTAATTTTTTTTATTGATGCTTCTGTTGACCTACAAGTTTATATAAAAATTATGTAAATTGATTCTTTCTGAGTTTATCTTCAAGTAGGTTATTTCAAACTTCATATGGATGTGCTCATTTCTTATCTTATTTTTTTGTATATATCCATTAATTTACCTTCCTTATATTTGTGAAACTCATATCATTTATATATTTATGCTTTGTAGACTAATATTTTGTATCATATAATATCACTAGTCTTATTATAATTATATTAAATTTATGTTTATATCTAAATAATTTTTTTTTCTATTACACAACAAACTAAATACATTCCTTCACTTAATTTATCTTAGTTGGGTATTATGAATAATATCACTATTTATTTTACAGTTATTATATGTGATTGATTCAAAGTATTTAATTAAACCGTTTACTCTTCCTAACACTGTGATAATTAGTTGACATTTCTAATATAAGTATTTTTATTTTGGCTAATTTTATATATAGTTATTTATTGCTTTTTTTAAAAAAATTCCTAAATATCTCTTTTATAACAAGTAAGGTTAAGCTTTGTTAGGTTTGATCCGGTTAAAGACAATTCGGATTAAGTATGCAAAATCATTGTGTGATCAAGCTTCATTTGGCTTGTTCTTTATTAAACTTTGCATATGAATATAAATAAAATAAAAAATATTATAAAAAATGATAAAAAGATGAAAAAAACGATGTGAAATAGTGGAAAATAATGAGAAATAATATTTTTCTCACCGTTGCGCCATTGACATTGTGCTCCGGGCTAGCGTGCACATGCAGCGCCCTCTGATTGGGTGTCACAGAAGTGATAAGGTACCGTGGTACTGCACCTACTACGAATTCCAATTTTAGGCTTCACACCAAGATTTTCAGAACCGAATTGAAGATCGAACCGGTCAATCGACCAGTTCATGGTTTTATCGGTTCAACCGGTTGAACCGTAGTTCAACCGGATGACTTAATAATTACATCATAATTAAATATAAATTTTCTAAATGTGAGATTAATTTTTAAAATATGATAAAAAAAATATTTTGAAAAAAATAGTATAACTAATTTAAAAAATTTACTACTACAAGAAATGTATAAAAAATTAAAAATTATAAAATAAAACAAATACAATTACTTTTCTTGTCAATTTGTCATTCAAAATACTTTGCCTCTTTTATAACAATTCGAAATAAATTTATGATAAAAAAATTAATAAATTAGCTAAACATCCATTATATAAAATAATTATTATTCAAAATATAGCATCAATATTAAAATATTAATGCTCAAATATCAATGTATAAAAATAAAATAAGAAGCTCAAATAATAATTCTGGTTTGTCCGTTTGGCGGTTGGACCGGTTTTTACCGGCTCAACCTAGTTTTTCTCGGTCCAACCCGGTTTTTACCTGATTTCGGTTCTAATGTTGAACCAGACCGGACCTTGGGCTGGTTCCTGGTTGAACCGGTCGAACCGGCCGGTCCGGTCCAGTTCTGAAAACCCTGCTTCACACAACCTTCTGATATTTGCAATTTGCACAAAGATATTCCACCATCTTTAAATTAGGCCTATAGACCATATATTTCACTTTGAAGATCCCTCACCGACCTTAATCCTTATAAATTATTATATATATATATATATATATATATATAAAGTTGTTTTAATTAAATTAATTTATTTATGTATATAATGCATATTAATTCTCAATCATATTAATGTACAAACAAATGTAATATTTGAAGTGTAATTTATTTGCTACAAGATGGGCACTTAGCTTGAATTAACTCAAAAATCAATAAGATTTTACATAATTTTGATGCAATTTTAATTAAATTTGACTCAAATATAAAAGATCAAACTCAAAATAAGATGAGCACTTTTGGGTACGAGAAGGTAATAGCCAACAGGTAGGAATAACAATAGAGCGTGCATAAATTATGTAAAATTTATACTCACACTATAATCTTTTAACTATTACTTATGCTCGCCTTTGCCGTGCTCTGCCCCACTTCTCACATGATTCATATTTGGTACTCCCCGCCTGGATCCTCTCCGATCCCGTTTTCTTTCTGCCATTTTATACATCTTTAATTTCACTCTGCTCCATCTCATCCCATCTAATATTCATAATAATTTATTTTAGACTAAAATAAGAACATAATATTTATTGTATTTTTAAAATTATATTCTAAAAAAAAGAACTCTAAAATTATTTTATTTTGTTAAAAAAAGTAGTTAGATTATCCTTTTTGGGATTGACATCATGATTTTGTGTGTTAAATATGACGGGGAACTAATCTAAAATAGATGTTTTTGAATCAAACTTAACTAAGGCTGTGTTAACGGTATAATTTTAAGTCGAGCTAATATTAGCTCAAAATCATGACTTGGCTCGAAATCAGTTTCATAAAAATTTAAATGGCATAAAATTACGTCATTGTTCGAAAGCATTTGATTCAAGTCAGCTCAAATCATTTATTATTAAACTCGAGCCAACTCAAACTGACATCAACTTGACTTGAAATAATAGCTTTATATAAAATTTTGAATTTAACCTAAGAGATAAGCCCACACTTGTGCCTAGTCAACCAACATAGCACCTTGCCAGCATCATAATCATGCTCACAACCATTTATAGAGGAAGAGAATCACTTAGATGTCAATCTACAATGTAGGACTAAAGTCTCTCTCTAATTCGGAAACAAAATTGAAACCCGCAGAGTCGGCGCCGCATCCCATAAGTTTGAAAGAAAGCGCGCCAAGCCGCCAACTAATGGGCAGCACAAAGTTGTTATAATAGATACTTAATATGCATATATTTTAAAACTGATCTCGAGAAAAGACCTCGAGCCACAAAAAATGACTCGTTGGTCAGCGCATTTGGATTAAATTGTTTTTTATCCGATTTAAAATTCGATTCGAGTTTTGAGTAATTTTCGATCTTGGAGCCAAAATAATAGCCCTTTTCAATGGTTCATAAAACTTTTTAAAATGATAAAAAATTAAGATTATTTACACAAATGCTTTAAAGAACTTATTACAAAATATTTATATAAAATTTGGCGATAAATATGGGTGAAGGTAATATAAAATAGAGATAATTACCTACATGCCACACAATTTAGCTTTATTTATGTCTTACTTATTCATTCTTAGTTAATTACGCTATGCACACTCAAAATATTATAAAATCTTACATACACACATTTTAACTTATTTTTATTACAATAAGTAATCATAATTTTTCAATAATCTAACTATAATTAGATTACAAAAAATCTGAGCTGTTCATCACATTATTTTAAGGATATTTAAATATATTTTGAGTGAAAATCTTAAGACCTTAATGTTTGGTGGCAGCAAAGGAAGGAGACATCCGCGATGTGAATTAATTTTAGGACAAATTAGTGCTTTAGTGTGGTACTAAAGAAGAGAAAAATATATATCATTTAACAGAATTTTTTTTTCAAATAGATTTTGATTTTTTCAAATAGATTTTGATTAAGTTTTATCTCAAATGTGTGTATGTAAGATTTTATAATGTTTTGAGTGTGCATAGTATAATTAATTAAAAATGAATGGGTGAGACATAAATAAAGCTAAATTGTGTGGCATATAAGTAATTATTCCTATAAAATAATGGTTAAATTATAATTAAAATTAGTTTAAGTGATGTAAATATAAAAATTATAGTGATTAAACATGTAAATAGCTAATATTTGTAAAACTTAAATGTAAAATTCTCAATTAAAAAGTCCCTCATGATTTTGTCCCCATCACGCCTACCAAAAAGGAGGAAAACATCGTTAAATCCTTCTGCCATCTCTTTTGCTTGGGGCAATCAATCAACGCAGTCCGGCGTGCGTCCGTTACGGTGGTTGTTACAGCGCAGCAAACAGCGTTAATGACAGACACGTGTTGGTTTCTCGTCCAGTAACCAAAGTTTCGCTGCCACGTGTCTTTCATCGAGGTTCAGAATTTCTTGGGTTTGGTTCAGCGCTCAATCTCAAGTGCCGTCCTTCTTGGTAATGAAGGGTCAGGAGACAATCTGGGGATAGATTGATTGAAATAAGAAGGGAAGAGGATAGGATCCTGAAGAATATCTCCGAGGTCCTGGAAATGGTAAAGTCTTTGAAGGATAAGGAGGAAGGGGAGGTTCGCTACCTTCGGAGGATAGCGAAGCTAAAGGGTGCTTTGTTGCAGGTTACAAAGCGCTCTCAATGTGATCATATAGAGAAGCTAAGGAAGTTATATAGTCTGAAAGATAAGTTGGCTTCCTTAGCTCTTAGTAACTCAAAATGGGTTGGTAAGAACGAGATTGCGAGAGGGGAGTTTCACCGCGAACTTTACATATCATGCCGCAAATGACATAAAGTTATGGAGCAACCAAACAGATTGTTCGATTGGCCGATTGGACAGTCTAGTCAGTCAATCGGACTGTCCATTCGATCAAATCAGACCAGATAAGTAAGTATTAAGTAGGTATAATTTGAAATTATTGCGATACTTAATTTTGCAGATGAATACTTTTCTGATTTAAAGCTATGCCTATTTTTTTTGGGACAAATACCTATTTGATCTGGTAGCCAAACAGACTATCCAGTTAGAGCAAGAGAATAGTTGATCCCCTACCAAACTGTCTGGACGATCTGTTCGATCGCTCAATAACTTAACTTCATTTGTAGTGATATACACAAAGTGGGACCCATTTATCCATTTGGCTTTGCACTATTGGCTGGAATGAGGCATCAAATCATTCTCCCTTGTAGCCAGGCCTATAAACTGATCGGATACAAGTAGGGTAAAGCCTAACTCGGATCTGAAATCATATATATTGAATTGGGTCATGCCCAATCTAGATTCTCTTGGGTCGAAAATCGGATTGGATCGAAACTCGGGTTTCAGATTTAATCCATGTACAATGAATGTCATTATTTGAAATATTTTTTATAATCAAATCTAGAATAATATTAAATTTACTGAAAATAAAATAAGAAAAAATATTATTTTTTTAAAAATTAACCGAGTATTTTGACATAAAAATCAATATTTATAATATATATACATATATATTACGAAATATAAATTTATAAAAATAAATTATAAAAATAGGTGCACTATATAGTATAGTATGCTAATATAATTTGTAAAGATCTTTTATTAATTAATCATAGTGACGTTCTCTATTTAAACTTCTTCACAAAAAGATTATTAACCATAGTATATGCTTATATGAAATACAAATTAGATTACACAAGTAGATCGGGTCATAGTGATTTATATTTGATCCGTTTATTTGTAAATGAATCAAGCTGATAAACGCGGTGTGTTGATGGATAAAAAAAGAATTCATTTGGAAGTTTAATCAAATCGAAACTTGGACTAGATCGGATCATAATCCGATCCATTCACAAGATTCTAACAATCTAAGTTTAAGCAAATTCCTCAATCAAAAAGTTTTTTTTTTTTTGAGCCAACGTAACACCAGCTCAAAAATAGAATTAAAAATTTTTTATTCTATTTTCATCCAATTCAAAATATAAATAAAAAGAATTTAAAATATAAATAAAAAGAATTTGATTCGATCTTAATTCAAGTTAGATTGATTCATTTGTACGTGATTCGAGTTAAAGTCAAATTCATTGTTTAATTTTTAATCTTTTAATTAAAGTCTTATAAATATATTTGTTCATTTTAGCTGCCTTAAATCATAACCGTCCATCTTGATTTAATGATTAAAAGAAATAAGAAAATAATTTGCAGCTAATGAATTTGAACAAAAGTTATAAAAAAAATTATATGAAAATCTTATACTCTAAGTAGTAGAGGTGACAATTTATATTCGTACTCGTTAAACCCATCCCCACCGACTCTAATGAGATGGTTATAGGTCCTAAAATTTTACCTATGACTCAAGACTCATCGCCTTGCCCCATTATGAAATGAGGCGAGTTCAAGTGTGACTCATTCATACCCGCCCCGACCTGATACCTAGTATAAATTATAATTTATAAAAAAATAAGAACCTAATTTCAGGCTATTTCCATCGTTGTGGGATCTAGATGTGTCGTGTGACAACTCACCCAACCGTGCCGGTGGGATTCTCCATGAAATCCCTCACCACAAAATCTCTCAACACGTCACGCTGCTTGTTGTGCTGCTTGCCGCGCTGCTCGCTCTGTCGTTGTGGAGCCTCCGTGCCTCCAAGCCTCCATCGTTCATGAGGCCTTCAATGCTTCCAACTTCTCTACTACATCGGGGCCGTCCCAATGGGGCGGGACGACATGGGGAAGACAGAGGATGGACCAAGTTCGGGTATTATGTAATAATATTTAGGGCAGGACAGGCAAAATTAAATATGAGGACGATATGCATATTGAAGTATATATAACAAGGCAATGAAATATTAATCAACTCAACTCAAATTTAATTTGTTGCCATCTCTATTGTGGGTAGCACAATAAATCTATTTATATATATAAATTATTATTAATTCAATTATTATTTTTAAATCAATTTGATTTAATATTGGCTTGAAATTTGATTAATAAAAAATTACTGTCATTTGATTTATTTAATCAAATCTATCTTAATTCAATCTAAAATTCAATGCAAATTTTCATTTGTTTCTGATTTTCGAGCAAAATTGAGTGTTAATATTAAATATATATATATATATATATATACCTTCATAAGGTTTTTATATATATATAGAAGTCCTCATTGGATGAGAGCCGGAGATGAGCGATGGAAGAAGCGAAGATCGCAGGGAGGGAGGATGAAGCCGTCGAGACTCTTGCCGCCGCGGCCGCAGCCGCCCTCTTCGTCTCTGGCGTAAAGCGCTTCCTTCCGGCGGTTCTCGGCCAGCTGTCCACTGCCGCCGTAGCGGTGGCTACGCCGCCGCTCCTCCTGCTGCTCCTTCACGTCGTCATTGCATCCATTGTGTTGATCTCTCTCCACCCACGATCGACGCCGGCGAACCTGCAGTCCATCCGCCGCAGCCGCCAGCGGAGGCAGATCGATGGCAATAATAGGAGGAAACAGCAGCAGCAGCAGCAGCAGCTGCTGAAGAAGAAGAATAAGAGAGAGGAAGAGATGATCAAGAACGAGGAGGAAGCAGTGGATGAAGGAGATGCGGAGGAACTGAACGCGAGGGTGGAGGCGTTCATTGTAGAGTTTAGGCGGCAGCTTAAGTTGGATTCCTTCTCTTCTAGGGTTTCTCATTAGCTCATTAGTTAATTAATTAGTTATGATTTGATTTCCTTTTTTATTTGATTTCTAGATTATCTGATGGTGTACTCTCTCATGCATGTCTGATGAAATACTAGCCGTTCCTCTTTGCCTCGAGTTAAATTATTAAACTGTCAAATAAAATTTCGAGTCTATCACACGTTAGCAACTAAACACAATTCTGAACTCAGTATTGGTGATTTAGCATACCTCTGATCAACTAACTCTATCCTAAATTCGAATAAGTTAAGAGAGAGAAAATACGTATTTGCATCATTGCATGAGAGAGAGAGGGGGGGTTTCAGTGCTGGATTTTTTAAGAAAAAAATGTTATACAATAACTGATCATTAGATTATTCAGATCATTCGATGCTTTAAATCATAATTGATCAATTTATTGATCGGTTGTTATTAAGAATATGTAGCATGACTCTTTTTTTAATGCATAAAATGTGAAATCATAAATTAACATGATAATTTACACTAATAAATTCCATGAATAACGTAACTTAGGTGTATTTGAGTTTCACCAATAACTAGGAGGACGGAGAACAAACTATAGTCTCTTTCTTAGAATTTTCACACAGTGGGCTACATGTGAATAGGAAGTGGATATCTATACATGAAGTTATTTGGTCATCTTGATATCCAGTATATAATCGATCGAACGGCTGAGGTTTGTCCTAGTGGATCTACCACGATTAATCAGGGCTAACCACAACAGTCAACCTGATAAGGTAATGTCTCATATTTGTTTTCCAACCTGTCAATTGTATCATAACATGAAACAGTTGACATGCGTAAGTTAATACGCTTCACCTCACTTGGAAGATACCTTGGCATTCTCTCCAACAAGCTTTTGATCCCGTGGATTGATGCCCGGCTCAACCCTAACCCTTGAAATGAAACATCGATCCCTTAAACATAAATAGATCTCATGGACTGGCACAATCAGCTGGACAAACTTTCTAACATCATCTCTAACTTCGATACTCTCTACACCGATGTTTGGTTCTCATTAAGACGAATAAATGATGTTAGACAGATGCTCCCTCACGACCCAATGATTCCTCTGTTCTTTGGATTAGACCCCAACTATTTGTCGCCCACTTTCCACATTAGTTGCAATCTCCAACAAATAACAGCTTTGCATCCTCTTCGAATCCCACACGTGGTAGGTGACAAAGGAAGTCAATGGGTGTAAGTAAGCATGTAGTTGGCTCCAATGGTCTACTTGTATGCGAGCCTTAGGCAGTGCTATCCTCCCACAAGCAAGTGCCAGAAATGACATAATGTCAAATCAAGTCGACTCCCCAGTGTAATATACCTGTGGAAGATCATAGAAAAATGAATATATTCACACCTTTAACTCAAGTTGTTAAGATAGTAACTGTAATGTATGCTCCACAATCTTAGACTTTGTTCCATCTTTCTTTGGCGAACTCGCCTTTCAAGTTCAAAGGAGACTTCCACACAGCCATCTTCAATGTTGGCTGGACCTTATATCTTGTTCTATGATAGAAACAAGAATAAAACCTTGTTTTTTTTGAAAGTTAACCTTGACTTAAATTACTCAAAAGTAAAGCAATATATCAAGTACAAAAATGACAATTCTGACTTATGAATGCATAAAGATCGTGTGGAAGGGGCATTTCCCCTTCTCACTGGATATCACTATCATAAGAAATAATAGCAATATAATCAATTGCCTTATTCGCAGTGTAATATATTATATAAAATCCTATAACTTTTAAATAAAGGCAAAACACACGCAAGAGGGGCAAAAATGCTATCCATAACTCATAAGCTTGGAGGTCTGCTACAACAAAAGTTCTCCCTTCTATCCTTCTATCCACAATCTGTCTGCCGCGTCTATTTATTCACTTGCTATCTTTAATGCCTCGCATGCTCCTATTCTCTCGACATCTTCAACTATAAAGGAGATCAATTTTCGGCCTACAGATTTAAGCATGGTCCCCTGATGATCCCTTAAAACCACACCAGCTCCATCGGTCTATCCTCCTTTGCCGCGCCATCAAAGTTTAACCAACTCGAGGGTAGGGGAACCTTGTTTTTTTGATCATATAGTGAAGTACTCTCTCCGGCTTACGATTTTCCCTGACATACACATCAGTTTTTCATGTGAAAACCAATCATTTTTTCCCCTTTTTCATTTCACATCTGTTTTTTCTTCCTTCTTGATTCCCTTGACACCATCTGGCTTGGAGGACAATCTCACTTCCATGAGATTCAGAATAATGAGAAGGACAACTATACCTTAGTAGGAAATTAAGTGGACGATGAATGAACTTTGCCTGGTACTTCATGCTCTATAATTCTAAGTACTTCAGAATAATGACATTAAATTTTGGCCATATGACTATATTTATTAAGTGATTTCATCTTAGTTTCTGAGAGTATATTTAGGAGATATTTGATTTAATATTATCGTAATATTATCATATTATTTAAATGTCATGACATTTAAATAATATTTTTTGAATAATATTTCTATAATTTTTAAATTTTTTTTTTAAATTATCAAACCAAACAATTATCATATAACATAACATCAAAATAACACTGACCAAACCCCCCTTTAATTCCAATTCCACCCAAATCCTCTAGCATAATTTCACATGCTGCACAAGTATCAAAATAATAATTAATTATATTTCACATTCTATACATATTAAAATAGCAACTAACTTTATTTCATATCATACAAAACCTTCAAGATAAAAATATCACCAAGTGAGTAATAATCTGACTAAACAAACACAACCTACACATGAACATAAATTAGCTTGGGTTCATTACATCAGTGATGAACCAGCATGGATGATCCTTCAGTTCACAGAAACGACCATAAAAAGTTGGGATAGAGCGGTTGATGACAAGGGCAATATAAACAGCAGAACTGAATAATTGTAGCTTGAATTTCACAATTGGCTTCAGCTTTCTGCTGCAGCATCAGTTCCTGAAGAAGAATGAAGGGAGTGGGAACAGGTTAGCATGGGACAAATGACTGGAAAAAAAGAATTAAGAGACAATTACATACCAATACTAGAAAGCTTAACCACCATACGTTTTAACCCAAATTCTCAACTTACAAAAGAAGCCACAAGTTCGTTCAAAAGCTACCAACAGTAAATGAACAATAAGAATTTTTAATAGTTAGCACTATTATAAAACTTGGATTATAAAAATTATACATTAACCCCCCATTTTTAGAAGAATTTTGGGAGAAATTAACCGGAACGGAATTTTGCTTTAAAGTACATAATTTCCTCTATAAACAAAATATCTTGCATTTCACTACAATTAGCAGAGTTCCAACAATTGCAAAGAAAATCCTAAAGCCAAGTTCACAAGTTCACATATAAATCTCTAAAAGTACCAACAAGTAGCAATATAGGCATTTAATTCCTACACCTTTTCCATTTAACTTAAAAACAATACCAATTTAACATGTCAAAAAGAAAGAACAACAAAATGCAAAGTAGTCTTTCATTTATCCATTTAAATAGTGTTATCCAATGTGACTTAAAATATGTTATGAAGTCCGACCTGAACTGTTTATTATCTGGATATCTCCATAAAGCATAAGACTTAAAGCTGTATGCTCTTGGAGGAAGACTTATTATCTACAAAGTACTGATACTTCGTGAAGTTTAACATATCTGCATCGTATCCGTATCAGATACCAATACTCTCCAATACTCCACAGATACATATCTGATACGCCATATGACATAACGATTTTTATTTTTATTTTTTAAAAACCGGATACTTATTCGATACTTCCTTGATACTAGTTGATTTGGCCCACAACATAAAAATAAAAAATATCTCATACATGAAACACAGCTCGTGCATACAATTGAATATTAAAATTGAGAAAAATATATTGGGCTATATAATTAGAATCGCAGAAAATTTTATTCATATTGGTGTCTTGGTAGTTAAAAACAAAATTAGTATTCGCAAGCAGCTGTGCTTTAGGTGACATTTTCTTCGCGATCTTACATATACTAGTCTCATTTCTGCTTTTTCTACTTTAATCGATATTATTTTTGCTTCTATTAGACGTCGATCATATTTTGTTTACCTTAATCAAGCTTATGTTGTAAAAAGAATAAAATTTTAGTTTTTTTATTTTATTTATTTAGTTAAAAACTCGAAACTATAAGAAGACATAACAAGAAACTATAAGAAATGATCTTACTTACTTAGACTTAGATAAGAATTTAATAACTAATAGAGCGCAATGGAAACAAAATAATTCATATAGCCGACCCCATCTAGTGGGATTAAGGCTTGGTTGTTGTTGTTGTTGTAGTTAGAAACTCGAAAAAATGAGAACACATATCTACCTTGATCAGATCAGTATATCTGGATTTATATCCCAGCATCTATATTATTATCAACTGTATTTCGTTTATACTGAGCCAATTGATTTAAGTCGAATTTAAACTGAAACTGAAACTAATTTATTTATATATATAATTTAATAGGTTGAAAAATAATTAAATAAACTTTATAATATTATTTTAAATTTAAGATTTTTTGAAATTCAGTAGTGGTTAACGAATATTTTTATTTTTTCAAATTGAATTATATTGGTTTTAGTTATATCAAAAATATTTGAAAAAATATAATTAATTTGAAAAAAAATAAAAATATTTTTGAAATACAAGATATACAAGTTATTCTCATCTATGATAAAACTACGCCTTAAATATGAAAATATAATATATCATACACACATATATAACAGTCGTATCCAGACGAATATGTATCTTACTTTTTTTAAGATTGTTGTATCACTGTATCTGTATTTTATTGTATTTGTACTTCATAGCTTATTATCAATTATGTACTAATCTTTCACTTTTGAAAACAAACAAAATTTATCTTAAATTCCACGAACTTTCATAATAGCAGTAGCTTATACATAAATGCAGATGATCTAAAAGAAACAATAAAAAGAGATCAAGTAAGCATATCAAATCAATCAACCAAATTTATTGAAACCTAAAGTATGCTGGAAAGGGTGATTCTTAAGGCCCTGTTTGGCAATGGGCTAAAAACCTTGTAAAATTAGCCATGACCAAAATCTTAAATTTATTTTAAAAAAACTTAAAAAATTATTTTATATTTCATCTCACATAAATTCCAACATTAAACAATCACTTTATTTCACATCCAACACAATTCTCAATAAATCAATCAACCTTAGTTCACATCCTATACAATTTTTAATATAACCAACTTACTTTATTTCACAGCATACACATTTTTCAAAAATGACTAAAAATTCTAACCAATTCTTCTTTTTTTTCTTATTACCAAACAGAGCCAAAAAAGTAACTAGCAGAATCAAGAATGGAACAAGTCTTTAGGTAAAATGTCATCCATTAATAGATCCGTGCAGTTAAGCCGATAATACAATAACAAAACATTAAATTGAAAGTAGTTGGGGTTCGCTACACATATTCCTCCTTCATTCAAACTATATTTAAATCAATGTTGTATGCTGGAAAAATGGATTCAAAATCATGTAATAAATGACATTATCTCTAGTCATTAATAGCCTTTCCCTTCAACTCTAATATAAATTGGAAGCACACATTGCTATATAGAGATTTCTATATGATTATGCCAAATCACCTAAAGATGCCTCATTCATCTTATCCTCCATTGTCCCACCCTCTCCTTGACACAACCAATTTTAATAAGGTTCACTCTTATGAGATCACTTGTCCATCTAAATATTTGCAATATCTAGATTTAGCCAGCATTTACATAAAGATTTATTATAAAAAAAAACATTTACATAAAGATTGAATGGTGTAAGAAACATATGAAACGAACATTGAATATTGTTAATGCAGTCGACTCAATTAACATTTCAAGGATACAAACTGAGGTCAAAAACACAAGGTAGAAAAGAAATATTCATGCTATATTTGGCCTGAAATATGGATATAAGAAAAATTGATCAGATGTTACATAAACAACAATCATACTATAAGATACAAACTACCAAAGTTTCTTCTTAGTCATATATAAAAAAAACAGCATTAAACGTTCTCTTCTTAATTAAAATGGATGGTTACATGACAGTTTCTTCTGTATACGTGATAAGGAAAACCTTGAAAAAGCTCCACGTTTGACAACTAGCTACTGATGCAATCAAAAAGGCGCAAGATACAGCAGAAAAAGTACAACAGAAAAATAATACAAAGGTTCTCACACACTTCAATGCTTCTCTCCAGCTCTATTCAAGGTAATATTAATAACAAATGTTAATAGTAGTAATTATAGATTTTCAAAAACAACAACAACAACAAAAACAACAATAATGATAATAATCATAATAATAATAATAATAAGAAGAAATATAAGAAGAATAATAACAATAACTATAACAAAAACAATATTAATAATGACAACAATAATAACAACAATAATAATAATAACTATATTAAAAAATAATATTAATAATTATAATACTACTACTAATAATAATGACACTAATAACGTAGAAGTTGAGAACCTTACTTTCCTATGTTTCTTTGAAGGTTGTTTTAGTTTTAAGGGCGTTAATTTTTTATATTTGAAAGGAGAACATAATGCCCTTCATATAAGCACTAGTAGAAAGGATATAATTGCAAAGAAAATATTTGAAAATATACTTTGTAGTATATTACACTACACACACCTTTTTTATACACTTTACACTATGAGGTGGCTTTTTTTTGTGAAAAGTGTTTGGTGTAATATGCTAGGATTTATGTGGCATGTATGTAAAAATTCATTTATAGCAACTGTAATTAGGCCTACTAATATAGCTAATATAACTAGGCCACAAGAACAATTATTCTGATTATTTATTTTCATACTTTCCCTCAAACTAGAGCATAAATATCAATCATGGCCAGTTCGTCAAAATTCTATTTGAAGGTTTGGAAGCTAAAACTTTAGCAAACACATCAGCCAACTTTTTTTTCAAGAAGAGAATAAATCTTAAGACTCATGACAACTTCTCTGATAAAGTGACAATAAACTCCAATGTGCTTGGCTTGGAAGTGAAATACTTGGTTACTTGCAATGTGAGAGCAGCCTGATTATCAAAGTACATGGGAAATGGTTTTTGGATATTGAAAACCAAGTTCTTTAAGCAATGCTTCATCTATAATGTCTTACAGGTAGTATGAGGCATGGTTGAATACTTAGTTTCTGCACTAGATCGAGCTACTATAGTTTGTTTCTTGCTTCTAAAAGTTACTACATTACCTCCCAAGAAAGTGCAATGGTTAAGTAGATCATCTGTTTTTCTTTGAGCTAGCATAAACGTCTTTAAAATATACCTTGATCCACAAAATACCATGCTTTGCAAACAATAAACCCTTTCTTGGACCGGCAACCTTGTCTTGCCCGCCTATCCTTTGTCTTGCCATTATCCTCGCATGCCAGTTCTGTATTGCCAACACTTCGCAAGCCTCTCCACAGTTGAGCCCCTGTTGGCACTGCATCTTACTCGCTATTGCCTCGAAGGACTCGTCGCCTATCACTAGCAACCTTCGCCAGTGATCTGCCCTTGCCAATGCACCACTCCATCCCACATATCCATCTGTGAACTCCAATTTTAGCCCATCGTCACCCAACACCATGACCGAGCCATCCGTCCACATCTGACACACTCCCTCCGACAACAACCTCTTCTCCATTGTCCACATTAGCTGCCCCTCCTCCACACTTAACGTCGTTATGGTAGCTAGCCTTCACCACTAACCCAATCCCATCCTTGCTAATCTATTGCTCTATTTTTGCCTGCTTGCTAGATTGGTTGCTACGACTCATTTTTAGGGCTCCGGGTCCTCTAATCTAAGTAATCCTAAATCCTGATAAATTTTTCAAGTCTATTGCTGATTTCTATTATTGAGATTATTTGATTTGCTCACTTGTGTGACATTGAAATTAATGTGATTCAATTGCTGTTGGATTATATTTACTGTAAGATGTTCTACTTTCTACGTACTCTAACTCTGATTTGTTGAATGTGTTGCCCTAAATTAGTTGGTGAATCTTTAAATATCATTTGAACTTGTTTCTCAAATATTTAAAATTGATTTGCTTGTGATATTAGAGCTTCTTGATGATTATGTAATTATTATCAGCATTTACGCTTGTAACATTTTATGTTTATCTACAATTTTGTTTACTGATCTTTGAGCAGGCGCAGATTTCACATACTACCCCACATCATCTGATATCAGAGCATAGTAGAAATAAAATGCATTTAAGCATATTTTATTTTTGTATACATATGTCCACTAAATCTAATTTGAAATGCACTAGGTCTAGCTCTCCTATTATCATAGATCCCAAATTATAGGCTATGTTGGTGAGGGCGAAATGCAAACATAGTTGGATTAGGTAGAATTAGACGCTAGCATGCATAGATCTCTTGGGTAATTCATCAAACACATGAAATCCCTCAAAGCCTAAACATGAATTAATGAGAAACTTGTATAGAGTTAAATCTATAAGGCATATGCCAATCAAACCATGGAATCCATCCGATTAACTATTCAAGTAATAAACAAATTAAACCTAAGTATGATTTAGGGTGATGAAACGAACAAACAAGGGCAATTCATGGAGAGTAGAGGATAAATATTAAGGGAAATTATTAGAGATGTTCATACGACGATGAAATACAAGGAATCAAAGGTAAAATAGTCTCTAATGATGCCCAAGGAACAAGCTATCCGATGATATATCACAAATTGATGGCTCTCGCGTGAAGGAGTTGGCATAGCACCAAGCTCCATGACTAACTTCTCGTTGATCAATACTCCACACGGCGGTCGACGTGCAGCGGTGTGGTGCCCATGATAGCGGCAACGACGAACAGCGGCGGCAGGCTGCGATCACGGGTGCAGCCAGATGGTGGACGACAGTGCAATACGGGGGAAGGAGCAGCAGTAGCTGGTCTTCCCCGAGCCCCTTTTGGGAACAGGTTACATGCAGCAGTAGTGGAACGCAGCGGCGGTGGTGTCGCTTGCATGGCAACGGTGGAAGGGGCCCGACAACCCGATGGGAGGCAGCAATAATAGCGGTGGAAGCCTCGATTGTTCTTTTCTTAAAAAAAATATCATCACCCCTAATTTTGTTTAGGGATAAAGTTTTTTTTATGAGTAAATTATATGTCCTTTCCTTCTCAACTTCTTCATTTTTTTCTAATTTATAGCAGAAAAATAGTTCATCGAGTTATTTAGGTAATGGTAGACTCCCATGGATCGAGTAGGTGACATCCTCGATTCCCTTGCATCAGTTGGCCATTTTTATTTCTAAAATGAATTGCCTGGATGGTATAAAAAAAAAGTTAGATGAGATGAGTGATTGAGTCGCTCGTCTTAAGAATGAGCGACTCACTCTTGCCTCAAAAACTGAGGAATCAGCCTAAGAGAGATGCCATTGTTAGGAGAACTTTCCATTAGCTTGTCAGTGAGGTTCATGATCCCTGAGATCATGACAAAAACTACCTACATAGCATCAAAGTGGAGGCCCCTAGTTTTGATAGGGTATTCGATCCCAAAGCATATTTTGAGTGGAAAAATAGTATGAACTATTATTTTCAGTGGTATATCATGAGTAGACAGAAAAAAATCATGTTTGCTAAAATGAAGCTCACTTTATAAGCTAGACTTTTCATTAGCATTGTTGAGTCTGCATCAACGTTGTGGCCTAGAGCTAATCAAATACTGGAATGAGTTCAAGGCGAATATGAAGGAAAAGTATGTCACTATCACCTATCATGATTGACTTCTTGATCAATGAAAATACTTGAATCAAGGAACACGCTTTGTGACTGATTACATCGCAAGTTTGATGAATTCATAATGCTATGTGGAGAGATTGAGAGTCCCTCGACGACCTTATCCAGATTTTGAGTTGTGCTGACGGAGACATATAGCATGAGTTATACCTATGTCAAGGTACCATGCTTGAGGAAGTCTATCAAATGGTCCATGACTATGAGCAATTTAAAGACCCGTTGACCCCAATGTACTGATACTTGGGATGATTATACCAGTGCCAGGCCAAACCTTATAGATGCTAACGCCCCTGTGACCTCTACTCCTATTAATCGCCCGCCTCTCTCTAAAGAGGAAAAGGGAAATGCTACAATCAATGAGTCCTCATGTAGAAACACAGGATGTCCCATGTGTTGCTTCCAATATTAAGGCCATGGCCACATCGTTGTTAAGTGTGTCTCTAAGACTTTGATGATGCAACAGGCTTCTAAGGACACCCAACTGCTCGTTGAGGAAGTAAAATCAACTTATGTGGATGAACCATCTTATGCAGAGAAATTTGAGAAGTACAAGGAATAGATTCTCAATCATACTACTGATTTTGTTCACCTGAGAGTGGTAGGTGTGCTCTAGCACAACATAAGGAGAATGAGGATTGGCGAAGGGCTTCGATTTTTCATACGTATATTAAAATTAATGAAAAGATCTACAAAATTGTCGATAATAGAAGTTGTATTAATGCAATTTTTACTAACACAGTCTATTGTTGGGTTGACTCTTATTAATCACTCGCATTCTCATTGAGTCACTTGGATTGATGCTTCCCTCATTGAGGTTAAGCATCGATGTCAAGTTCCCATCTGTTTTAATTCTTACAAGAGGATATTTGGTGCGATGTGCTATCCATGGAGGTTGGTAGCGTGATTTTATGTCAACCTTGATTATATGACCTACATGTCACCTTGTTTGGTCATTCGAACTATTATGTTTTTAAGTATAAAGGTAATTGTATTGTGATTGACTAATCACCGCTATAAGCAATTTCTAAGCGAATGACTGCCGCACCAAAAAAGCCTGATAAGAAGAAAGAACTTCACTTGATTGGTGCTAGTTAGCTAGCTAGCGAGAGAGAGAGAGAGAGAGAGAGATCACTACTGGGAGGTGCGTATGGGCCATCACTACTCATGAACTACAAAAGGTCCCCACCGTCGAGCACCCACCTAAGGTAGTTCCACTATCAAAAGAGTTCGCTGACATCTAACAATCCATCAAACATAGAGGTGCAAAAATAGGTTGGGTGGTCAAGTTTGACCCAAACCCGAATTCGACCCGGCTCAAATATCTCAATATGAACCTAACCCAATATAAAAACAAATCAAGATCAGTAACTTGAACTCAACCCGATTAATATACGGGTCAGGTCAATCTACCAACTCAACTCGTTTATAAAATAAATGTTGATAAACAAGTAACTCGAACCCAACCTAATCACATTATGTACAACCCAAATTCGACCCATTTAATGTGTTAAAATTCATGACCAATACCCAGAATTCCCGGGTGAAGTTTACATGTCGGTTTATATATTGCCACCTCTAGTCGAATAGTCTACCTCCTATGCGTGACATTTCACTATAGACTTTATCACGAGATCCACTTTCCTGAACTTACCTCATTATCGCCTTAATCCCATTGAGCATATGGAATTAAATAGGAAAGTTGATGAACATTTGCTGAAAGAATTTGTTGTCTCAACTAGAGGTGGCAATTCGGGTGGGCAAGTTGGATTAGAGCCAGCTTGTTTTTGACCTGACCCATTTAAGCTTGACCTAAATCCGATCCGTTTATTAAACGAGTCAAACATCAAGACACGTACCCAACCCATGTAATAAAAAGTTACCCGACTTGACTCGCCAACTTGTTTATTTTAATTTTTAGGTATTTAAATTTGATAAATTCAATATTTTTTACTTTAATTCAATATAACCCTATAATTTAATGAACATTAAAAATGCAACTAAATTATATAATACACAACCAATATTTAATATTAAAATTAATAGTAAAAAAATACAGTAATTTTGATAAATAGGTCATTAACGAGACATGATTAGGTTGACCCGCTAATCTGTACCCAAGTCCTCTTATGGGATCAAATTTGGGTAACTCGTTTATAACTCGTACCCGTATAAGCTCAATCCATGCTTGATTGGGTCTGGGTCTGGGTCTAGGTCGGGTTCACAGATTAAGTCAAAAATTGCCAACTCCAATCCTAACCCTTCTTACTCCTAAGAAGGACGACGCATGATCGATGTGTATGAATAGCCGTGCCAGCAATAAGATTACTGTAAAATACTATTTTCCTATTTCTTGTCTAAATCACATGCCGGACATGATGGTCAAAGCTGATCGACTTAAAAGAGTAGCTACCATTACGTCCGAATTAGGCCTGAGGATCAATGGAAGATAGCCTTCAAGACGAAGGATGAACTATATAAGAGGATGGCCATGCCATTTGGGATTTTCAATTCCCCTAGTACCTTTATGCGCTTGTTGACGCAAGTATTATGACCATTCATTGGCTTTATCGCCATTGTAGACTTCGACATCTTTATCTATAGTCGTACTAAGGAGGACCACTTGGACCAACTTTATCGAATCTGTCAGGTCTTGAGAGCAGAGAGTTAATTTGTGAATTTTAAGAAATGCGCCTTTCTCACTGACCATGTTGTCTTCTTGAGATTTGTAACCTCCCCCTATAGTGTCTCAATTGACCACAAAAAGGTTCGAGACATATCTGAATGGCCAGAACCTCAAAATATCCACAACGTCTGTAGCTTTCATGACTTAGCTACATTGTATCAATGTTTTATACGAGATTTTAGTACCATCACCGCTCTTATCACGGATTGTATATGAAAGGGAGCTTTTGAGAGGACTTCTACGACTCCCATACTACTCAAAGGTCTTTCTAGTATCCTATAATGCTACAGGAGTTGGGACAGGTGAAGTCCTGAGTTAAGAAAGTCATCCCGTAGCCTTCTTCAATGAGAAATTAAATGATATCAGACAAAGATACTTTACCTATGATAAGAAATTTTATGCCTTAGTTCAAGCCCTCAAACAAAGGAGGCATTATCTTCTACTTTAGAAGTTTATCCTCTACTTTGATTATGAAGCTTTGAGTTGCGTGAACTCACAGAAAAAGCTCAACCAGAGGCATGCTGAGTGGATTGAATTTCTTCAAAATTATACCTTTGTACTCAGGCATAAACCAAGAGTTGAGAATAAAGTAGCAGACATCTTAAATCGATGAGCCTTCTCATTGATCGCAATGAGCACTGAGGTTATCGAATTTGACAAACTTAAGGAAACGTATGTTGACTACCCTGATTTTACAGTCATTTATGCTATTGTGAGTTTTGGACCGAGCAGTCAGTATCCAGATTATATCATTCAAGATGGAAATATTTTTCGCGATCGATAATTACGTTTCCCTTAAACCGCAGTGAGACATTTTATGAACTGGGAATTTCATGCTGGTGGTCTTGCTAGTCATTTTGGATGAAATAAGACTATCGAAGCAGTTAACAATCAATTTTGGCTGAGTCTGAAGAAAGATGTAGGTCGGATTGTCATCTAATGTTGAAATTGTGTTGCTGTGAAGCAATAAAAGCAAAATACGGGGTTATATATGCCGTTACTTATTCCCAATCAACCTTGGCAGGATCAGAGCATTGACTTCATCCTAGGCCTGCCTTGTACGGTCGCATGCACTACCTTATCGTTGTGGATAGGTTTTCCAAAATACATTTTTTCACCTGTTCGAAGACCTCAAACTCTTTTAAGATCGCTGGTCTCTTCTTTGACGAAATCATTAGTTTGTATGGGCTACCTAAGAGTATGGTGTCGGATAGGGATTTAAAATTTATGAGATGCTTCTGGAAGATTCTCTGGCATCTCCTTGGAACCAAACTCAAATTCTCCACTATTTATCATCCACAAACTAATTGTCAGACTGAAGTGGTCAATAGGATCCTAGCAACCTACTTAGGTGTCTGATAGGTGAAAATGATAGAAATTGAGATCTTATCATACCAAAGGCTGAGCTTGCATATAGTAATTCCGTCAATAGGTTCAAAGCTATGAGTCCATTCGCGATTGTGCATGGTTACAAGCCTAGGACCCCAACTAATCTCATTCCCCTACCTCTATATTATAGAGTTTTTGAGTTTGCACAATCATTCACTAAGCATGATAGATATTTGCATCAATAGATTAATAAAAAAATAAGCCTTAACAATAAACTTACAAAAAAATTAGCAGATGCGCATAAATTAGACCTGAACGATTCTCTTCAGGAGACATTAAATTAACTACAAGCTCATGAGAGTAGGCCCATTTAAAATATTAAAAAAACTTGAGTCAAATGCATATTTGGTTGATTTACCATCAAATTTTTGAATAAGCGTTACATTTAACATTTCGAATCTGGTGACTAATAAAGAACCAACAATAATACTCATTAACTCATTTGAGCCTTTTTCTCTTATTGAGAGTGAACCCACTCCACAGTTGTCACACCCTCATTTTTAAGGACCATTTATCCATAAAATAAGGGGAGACTATCAGTCAGAATCACAGAACAGATTATAAGAAAAGATATTTTATTCATCTCAAAATAGGATTACAAAGGTTTAAACACACGCAGGTCACCCAGAGTAACCTTAGATTGGAAAACTAAAAGTTAAAGCAATAAAAGTGGTTAAGGGTAAATATCAGTGGGTCCATACGGGATGTAGGGAAACATCTTTCTTGGGATTTTGCAGTCTTCTCCTTGCGACAGCTTATTTACCTGAAATTCAACAGTCAGTCACAAAGACCGAGTAAACGACCTTCACCTTACAAAGGCCAGGTGAGGTCTTATAGCTCAA
Source organism: Apostasia shenzhenica (assembly GCA_002786265.1). Taxonomy (NCBI): domain Eukaryota; kingdom Viridiplantae; phylum Streptophyta; class Magnoliopsida; order Asparagales; family Orchidaceae; genus Apostasia; species Apostasia shenzhenica. The sequence continues at coordinate 4,800,482 of KZ451979.1, forward strand.
TTTAATAACAGATCAGATATATCAACTTATCATGTTTATAGTATGCATATATGTATATATATGATGAATGATCAGAACCACAGGTATTCGTCACCAGTGTGACATCAGATTAAACAGGTTCATCAGATACGTCACCAGTTGTGACATCAGAATAACAAGGATGTAGGTACGTCCCCACAAACGACGCCACGCGTCCAGAAGGTGGTTCGTCAACCACCGGGATCCCAGCTTATCACATCATTGTATATCTCAGGATACATGGGTCCAGTTTAACCCAGTATAATATCTTGGCACAAAGCCCAACAGAATATCGGCACACAGCCAAACAGAATATCGGCATACAGCCAGAAAATGCAGAATATGCAGAGTATAGCTCATAGAATATAATTGATATCATTTTGTATATAGTCATGTTAATTTAATAATCGATGTCCAAGTTCAGTGAAAATCGCTTACCTGAACGAGAGATGGTAACTGTTTGCAGGCGGATGACGTGTGCCCTGATTACGTTCTAGTGAGAATAATTACTATCGCGCTTAAGAATTTAAAATATGACAGGCCAAAATAGGTCAGACAAAGCCAAGTGGTTTAAACAGGTCAAACGGGTCGAATTGGTCAACGGGTCAAACGGGTCAACTCGGTTCAAACGGGTTAAACGGGTCAAATGGGTCAAATGGGTCAACTCGGGTTGACTCAGGTTAAACGGGTTGACTCGGTTTAAACGGGTTAAACGGGTTGACTCAGGTTAAACGGGTTGACTCGGGTTAAACGGGTTGACTCGAATATAAACAGGTTAATTCATAAGTTAATGGATCGACACGGGTTATCTTGGGTCAAACGGGTTAACTTAGGGTTAATAGGTCGACACAGATTTTCGGGTTTAATACGGGTTAAGTGGGTCGACACAGGTTAACACCAATCAAATTGAGTTAAACAAGAGAATCACCGAATGAATATAATTTAATAAAATCAGAGTTCTTACCTAACAGAGCCTTGCCGCTGGAAGAAAGATGCACCAAGATGAGCTAAAACTCAGAGGAGATGTAAAGGTTGTAATTCTTTCTGAAGGTTCTGAGGCCTATTTATAGGGCTCCAATGAACTTATTAGGGCGGGTCCGTCGGCGGTAGTAGTTGGTTGTTGGGGAATGATATTAATAGGGCGGACCCGTTGGTGGGTGAGAAGGTGGAAGAAAGTCAGAGGAGAAATAAATATATCTATATTTTATTCAACTATTTCAGGGAATACGTAACAAATTATTTTTGAAGTCCTTAGATTACATATGTACTTATGGTAAATCCAGAAGAATAAATATTTACATATATACATATATGAATATAAACAGATATTTCTTAGGCGAGTTATTACAACAGTGTCCACCTTTGCAGCCTCCAAAAATAAAGCAAATTGAGCAAATTCTCAATGATCAAATAATCTCAACTAAAAATTAAGGATACCAAAAGTATTTGGTGAAAAGATTTACCTGCAACAGAGGATTCCTAGATTACCAAAGACAAGCTGCAGCAACTTGATGTTGACTAGCTGGACTATTGCAGAATTGACCCTTGTTCGATGCAGTCAAGTTCTCCGCACTAGGGGAGAGTTTGTGGGGACACAACATTAGATTGTCGATTATTTTAGGCAGGGTCTACTTTCACTGTCCGATATCTGATCATATGGCTTCGATCTAGATAGACAATTGACTATCGACTGATTTGACAGTAGACGTAATTGGTGGCTGATCTAAATGAGAATCTTTCAAATTTTAGGATGATTTTATTTGCTCTATTTTCTTTTAGATATTTGCATTTGAAATATTTCTATTTACTTTAATTTTAGTATTTATTTATACAATTTGAAATTCGTATGTAATAGGCCTATATAAAGTCATATATTAGTATTGCTTGGTTTTAATCTAAGAATGAAATCTTATTGAGTTTGAAATACTGTGTTATATCCTATTGAAGGGAAGGGTCGGGGCATTGAGTGAGAATTGCTAAATAACTTAAAGAAACTGAGCATATCGCCAACTGTTTTCAAATTATCTCACTATTTTCAAGCTTATCATAGATCCAAGCCCCTGCTAATAATTTCTCTTGCCTAAATCCATTTTCTCGAGAGTGTATGAGTCCCTACGCCTGACACTCGCCTTTGAAGCCATTCGCCGAGACTGTGGTGACCCCGTCGGTCGCGCCGCACACACCGACAAGCTCGTTGCTTGGTCGGTGATCTCATCCCTGTCCATTTTTTACCACTATCCTCACACGCCTGCTTTGCACCACCAACACTCCGCAAGTCTTTCCACAGCTGAGCCCCTGTCCGTACCGCATCTTGCTTGCTATTGAAACGATCCACAGAGGACTCATTGTGTGCCGCTAATGACGTTCATTGATCATCCACCCCCGCCAACACACCACTCCAACCACCATATCCCTCTGTGAACTACAATTGCATGTCGCCTTCGCCTAACACCGCAATCAAACCGTCGACCAGCATTCAAAAGCCTCCCGCGCGATGGCCCCTTCTCCTCCATCGTCCGCATCAGCTACCCATTCTCCGCACTCAACGTCTTTGTGGTTCACTAGCCTTTGCCGCCACTTCGATCCTATCCTCGTTGATTTGTTGCTTTATTTATGCCTGCTTGCCGGATTGGTTGCTACGATTCACCTTTTGTGGCCCTGGGTTCTCTAATCTAAGTAAAACTATATCTTAATAAATTTTTCGAGTATCTTTCGAAATCTAGTGTTGATTTCTATTGTTGAGATTACTTGATTTGCTCACTTGTGTGACACTGAAATTAGTGTGATTCAATTGTTATTGGATTATATTTACTGTGAGATGTCCTATTTTCTGCGTATCCTAGCTCTGATGTGTTTAATTCGTGATGCTTGTGGTGAATCTCTAAATATCATTTAAACTTATTCTTCAAATATTTAAAATTGATTTACCTATAATATTGAAGCTTTTTGATCATTACATAATTATCATCAGCATTTACTATTGTAATATTTTATGTTTATCTACTATTTTGTCGACTGATTTCTGAGTAGGAGTGAATTTCATATAGTATCTTGCATAAAAAAATTCTTATGGTAATTAGCACCATATGTTTGAGTGAAGCACTTGGCGACAAAGCAAGACTTATACCCATCGATAGTACCATCCAGCCAGCACTTAATTTAAAGGTAAACACCCCAACAATATCAACATTAGTTGCGTAACCAATTCCGAAGTCTCATGAGAGAGGAGGGCTAATGTTTCTTTGTCCATGGCATGCAAGCACTTAATGCTTCCTGCTAAGTCTAGGAGACTGAAACATATGAAAGGGAGGTTGCTAAGACACCGTAGGATAAGCCGATTTTATTGAAAAAGACATACACATGTATAGGATACATATGACCATTTGCCCCTCCACAAGGCTGTAAGTAAATGTTAGAGAGGGGTGGTGGAATATAGGGGAAAATAGTTGTAGTATCTTAGACTGCTAGACTAGAATCAACAGTAGACAATAGCAAGGGAGTCCCTTTAATCCATCTAGTATACACCCAGAAAGGAGTAGAATTGATAGGACTAAGGGAAGAATCAGGAGTTTGAACTAGCCATGAAGCTAAAGGAATAGAAGGTGACGCTTCCTTGGGAAGATATGATGTTGATTCAAAAAAGGTGGCATTCTCAGAAGTATTGAAGCAACGCCCAACAAGTTCATAGCAATCATACTCTCTGTTTGCGGAAATACCCAAAAAAGACACATTTAAACACCTAAGGAGACAACTTATTAAGACCAGGGGGATTGAGATAAACAAAGGAAGCATAACCAAGGACTCCTAGAGTGACAAAGAAAAGGTTTGTTGGAATCAAGCATCATTAGGGATGGTTACTAAAACAGTTTGTCAAATAAACGAGCATTTTGAGAAGAAACAAATGAACAAACTAGATGACTTCAATACAAGGACAAAGTCAGCCTACCCCAATGACTATGAAGAGGTGACTGATGGTCAACTTAAGTTTTTCTCAAAAAGTTTCCATGAAAACTGTTCTACTAAACATGATCATGTAAATTATGTAAGCAGCTTGCTGTAACCAATTTATACAAGTCAATTACTATGAGGTTTCGATTTTCTTTATTATGATTGGATATTATGAAGAATTTCAAGAGGAGGAATTACGCTTATCTTCACAGAATAAACAATATTTATTTATTATTGAGAAAACAATATCTATTTCAAAGTCAAGATATTAGCATAAGCAATAAACACAGCCCTGGAAAACAGCCGCACCAAAACAACAACAAAATTCATTCTGAGAAAACAGCAGTAAAATTTTTTGCTCAACTCAAAAAAGTAAAAAAAAAAAAAGGAAACATGTACCCAACATTTCCAACTGAACAAGAGAGGACCAGTGTCGAAACTTAAATTCATGTGTGCCAGAATGATCAAAGTTATCTTTCAACTCGCAGGAATGAAAAAAAGATCCAATCTACCTTTTAACTTACGGGTATTAGTTGAATAGCCAGCAGCCAACAGATTTGCTCCTTCACAGCCCAGAACCTCCATAGATCCGCTACTCGAGCTCCCCATGCACTGAATGTTCCCAATTTCACAACCACGGAGAGCCTGGTTAACTGCACCAGCTTCAGCACCAACTTTTCCCTGCAAACCTGGAAGAAGGCAATACACCTGATCTTCGCATCTGAAGTCACAGGAATTCCGAACTTGAGCACCACTCATCAAGTTTGGTTGGCTCATATGTGAAATGGGGTCCCCTACTCCTTTCAAGGGTTTCATATAAGGAAACGATCCGATCTCTCCCTCTATTCTCCCTCTTATGTCAACAAGCAAGCAACGGAGCCTCGCCACTTCTGCTTCCAACGCAGCTTGTCCCTGCAACCTCTTCATCAATTGTTGGTTGATTGCTCTTAACTGAACAACTTCATCTTCCAGTGAGGCTGCCCTAGCCTTCTTCTTCTCCCTGTACTTCCGAACGGCCTCACGGTTGCCGCAAGATCTCTTTTTGATCGAGCCCTTCTCGGCAGATTCTGCACTCTCATCTGCCAGAGCTGAAAGAATCTTGGTGTGCACATGGAAGCAGGTGTGGGTGTGGGAAAGATCTGGGCCGGGAGGGTTGCATGTGTGCGTGTGGGTGCAGGAGTGGTGCTGAGTGTCTTTGAGGATATCATCAAAGAAACTATCCATAGAGCAACCGCTTGGAGGGTCCTCCCCCACATTCGGTCCAGAGAAAACATCAGGGTTCGAGAAATCTAGTTCGGCGTCATCCATTATTCAAAGCAGGGTAAAGACACCTAAGAAAGAGCAGATATTCCCCCAACTAGAAAAACCCAATTTCTCAATGAAACTAAGAAAGTGCATAAATTCATAAATTCTAGATAAAAGGGAAAATCGCAAAAATTCGAGGAAGATTTCTCATACAGTAAAAGAGATTCACTACAACACAAACTCAGGGAACCAAACCCAACAGCTAGAATTACTCATTTTCCGGTCTGCCGAAGGCATCAAGAAGGGCACCGAAGGAAACCCTAGCTCCGGCGACTGCAAGATATGGCAGATGGAGAGAAGGCTGGTGCGATCCAGATTCGACGACGAAGGATTTGCATGCAGAGATTGCACGGATAGAACCCCACTGTTGTCGTCAAACCACAAGGGAAGAGATCGAATGCGATTCCGGCGAGACGGCGAGTAGACTTTGAACTTCCCCGCCTCCCTTTCCCGTCTCCTATTAAAACCCTCCGCATCGTTTTCCAGATAACTTATTCAACAAGTTATATTAAAACCATTAAAATAAGGATAATAAACTAAAATAATTTTTTTTAAATAAATCTGTATATTATCTTATTGGCCTTGGCATGAGCTCAAAAATGGGCAAAAAATAATTTTAAAAATATTTTAAATTTATTATAAATTTTAATAACTTTATATTACATTCAACACAAATTTTAACCTTAAAAATTAACTTTATTTCACATCCAACACAAATTCTAACCTTAAAATCAACTTTATTTCACATCCTACACACCTCCCAATATTAAAATAAATTTTTTTCTCATCAACTCTATAAAATAAATTATTTTCTCTTTCCTTACCCAAATTCATCCTCCAACCAAACAAGTCCTTTACGTCAAATTTAAAATATAAAAAGGACAAATAATACTTCTTCTTCTATAACTTCTTATATTTCTCAACTGAAAATATATAATATCTCATATTCCAAAATATATAATAAAATTATATTCTTCAAAGAAAGAACTATAACCATAAACTTTCTTAATAGATATAATCAACATATAATATCATCGCTAGTAGGCAGTACTAGCAACTATAAGTCGGATATACCAATATCTGCAAAGACATATATCATAATAAATAGTCTCTGAAAGATAATAGGAAGGTTACAACATAATCTTTCACTCATATATACTCTGCGAGAAATAATATCTCATATCTCACATATGGAATATACTCTCCATAATATTATAAATAAACTTCAGAATAAGGAGCAATTTTTCCAGTATTTTCTTCGAAAATGCTAAGAATATCATCCTGAAGAATATGATAAACTATATTCTATATTAGAATTAATATATAATCATAAAAATATTAACTCTCCTTATATGGAGAAGGCAAAAAAAAGAATGTCTCAGAAAGGTGATGACATTACTACCCAAGGATCTGCAAATAAGAATTTTGGACAACATTTATGAATACAGAGCCTTGCTATATTTAAAAAACAAAGCCTTAATGAATTTTTTTTTAAATAAGGATAATAAACTAAAATATTTTTTTAAATAAATCTATATATTATCTTTTTAAGTTAAGTTTAAAATATAAAGAGATATAAATTTAAAATTTTAAGATAATATAAATAAAATTATTTTATTATTAAAAAATATATATATATATATTTAAATTTAAAAAATTAAAAATGTTAAAATGAAATAAAATTAAATTTAAATATTTTGATTTATATAGAAAATATAAAATCAAGCGAATTTTTTAATATACAGATTTTTGTAAAATATAAAATAATATTAAATATTAATAAAAATACTTTTTAAAGAGTATTGATGACTTTTTTGTCATATTGCTTGCTCACAAACAACTTATAAAAATAATTTAGCCCATCAAGCCCATCGAAATTCATGAGAAAAAAGAATAATTTGATAAAATTTTATGAAAATTTTTAGAAAAATATGTATAATATGAAATAAAATTAGTTAATTATATTAAAAATTAATTATATTGGATGTGAAATAAAGTGATTGTTTAATGTTAAAATTTGTGTAGGATGAAATATAAAAGAATTTTTAAATTTTTTTTAAATAAATTTTAGATTTTAGTTATAACTAAAATAAATTATTTTTTAAGCCAGTTGCCGGAGCCTATTCTACTATTTGTGGAGCTCAAACTTAAGCACGGACCAAACTTAAAATAATATTACAAATTTATTTAATTAATTTCTAATCGGGCACAAACTATTCATAATTCTTAATTAAGTGATATCAAAACAAAAATTAACATCTTACAACATAAAATATAATTATAATTTAATATAACAAAAATGCAGATATATTTTCAGAATACATATGATATATTAAGATTAATTACTGATATATTTTATACTTCACCTCTAGTTACATTTATGCCATAACTTCTAAAAATTTATTGATAGTGTTAACACGTGTGGCTCCTGCGCTGCATCCTGACCGAACACGTGGCGCCTGGCTGACCTCCTTGATTTGATTGATTTGCTAACCCAACTTTGACTTTGTAGGGCTTACAGCTCGGGTCATACATCGTCCACGAGGTTACAGCCAACCCTCGCCCACGGCGATACAGGGGTAAACCCTCGTACCTCCGGACACGAGGGTACAAGGTAACACCCGTCACAGTCAACCTCACCTAACCCCTCCGACCTCCGTACGGGCGTTCATCCCCAGAAGAGGTACCAGCATTAAAAGAGGTCACTTCCCTCGTACAGCCGCGAACATCCCCAGCGACAGATAAGCGGCGCCCAGAGCCCATCCATCATCTTGTCTCCGGGAAACCAGGGTGGAGCTACACCCGCCAATGACTATAAATACCGCTGAACAGTTCCAAAAAAGAGAGGAGAAGGAGAGGAGAAAGAAAAAGGAGGGATCGGCATCATCTATCGTAACTAGGCCCCAACTGAGGAGCTGATTTTCTCTTTCAAGAAGCATTGTACAAGCCTTGAAGGCTACTTTTTCCCTATTTAGTGAAATCTTTCCATTGATCGTCAGGTGGACGTAGGGGATCATCTCCCTGAACCACCTTAAATCTTGGTGTGTTTTTCTGTATGCCCGGAACTGGTTCTCTCCTTGAGCTTCCGTTGAACAGGCTCACTCCCCTTTGCGCGCCGCCGTCTCTCGGAACTCTCTTTCTCTTTGGTGTTTCCTGGGATCCCCACATCCTACGTCAACAGATAGTATTCTAAATTTTAATTAATGTCATTAAGGTATTTTCATTATTAATTTTTTTTACAAATTTTTGAATTTATCTTTATTGAACGATTTAATTTTCAATTTATTGTCATTAAAAAAATTATACAATGTAGAATTCTAGCTCTTTCCACCCTATTTCTTGCACGCACCTGCCGAGGGGGGAGAGAAAAGCAAATAAATAAATTTAATAAGTTTAATAATTAAAATATTAAATATTGTTAGAATATTTTTTTATATTTGAAAATTTATTAGAATTTAAATAAAAAATAAATTAAATTTTAGAGATGCTTAATATTATATTAATTAAAATTGAAACAAACTTTAATAATATTGAGTCGATATTTTAATTACATTTGGATCGACTCAAGCTTGATTGGGTTTGACTTCGAGCTGGCTCGAGTCGATTTCAATCGACTTCGAGCCGATTTTTTTTTAGCCGATCTCAAGCCAGGTAAGCTCGACCCGATCCGACTCGAGATCGGCTCGGTCTATAATATATAAATATATATGTTATATATACGTATTATAATATAAAATGTATTTTAATTCGAGCCGATTTCGAGCTGGATCGAGCCGAGCCTTCTCGGCTCAAAATCGGCTTGAAATTATTACCGAGCCGAACTTTTGGCTCGTTAGTCGGCTCATTTTAATCAACTCGATTTCAATTCGATCTAAAATCGATTAAATTTTTGATCGATTTTCGATATTCGATCCATATTAACACTCATAATTCAGATGTTGGGGGCTGCAGTTTATCCCACATTGAAACAAACTTAAGTTTATTAAATGATTCAAATATCAAAAATCATATTATTTGATTTAATATTATATTATATTATTTAAAAAATAATTATTTGATTCAATGACACTTATAAATAATTTTTTATAAAATTATTAATTAAAAAATAATATTTAAATATCATGATATTTAAATTAAATAATATAATATTAAAATAACAACGAACCAAATTCCCTCTCAACTCATTTAATAAACAAATTAATCAATCTAACTAGTAAAACAAATTAATCAATCTAACTCGTAGAACTATTTATTAAAATTTTTTAGGGCTGTTTGATCCCAAAATCTTTTTAGTTTCATCCAAATCAAAATATTTCATTCATTAAAAATAAGAAATAAGATTAATAATTTTATTAAAAATAATTGAAGATATGAAATAAAAATAAAATTTTTTAAATTAAAATTTGTATGATATAATAAAAAAAAATTATTTATTATTATTGTTTATTTAATTAGATGTGCAAGACTAAAGTGGTTTTAAGATCAAATAAGCCCTTATAAAAATGTGATAATATAATTGTAATATCTTGTGATCCAAATGTAGATGTATTATTCGCAGATTATTTCAGTGATTATTTTTTTTTAAGACTTTACTCGGCGATCACTCTCCTTCTTCTTTAGCCACGAGTGTCACAGACCCACCAGTTTTCGCTTGGTTGGTTCTCGAACTACATCGTACTGTGTGTTGATTTTATACCATATTGTAATATCTCATGATCTAAATATAGAGATATTGTCTACTTTGGCTTTAGAAAATTACGTGATTTCAGTATTTGTCAAAAGGTTATCCATCCTAGTGCTACTCTAGCCCGAGCATGCTTAACTACAAAGTTTTCTATTATTAGCCTCACAGTTTTATTCCAAAAAACGCTCTACTATTTGAAATCGTATTACTATTTATACAATTGTGCCCCTCTCATCCCTATTCCATCTTTTCATATATATCCACTGATTCACTTTAATATTTTCATTTTTTTCAATACTTATATCGTTTACATTCTTTCTCTTTATAGCCTAATATTCAAAACTATATATCATTGTTGATCATACTGCTATTTTTTAAAATTTATAATTAAATTTAGCTAACATTTTTTCTATCATATAATATACTATTCTTCACTTTACTCATCCCACTAATGACATCAAAAATTTTTTATTTACATAATTATATAGATAAAATTTAACAGACATTAGACAATTATAAATAAAATAAAATAAAATCATGTAATATAGAACTGATTATTAGTATTAAAATTATTAGTATATATTTTTTGATAATAAAATTATTAATATCATATACTTGCATATGTTGAAATGCTTATCTGATCCTGATATGTTGAGCAAAAGGAATCATATATATATATCATGGGATAATTTACTGATAGATTCTTATAACTAATTTATTATTATGTCTTAGTTCACAGTTTTTAAAAGCATGCAAATAGATCTCTCCAACTCATTTAAATATTATATATAACATTTAAAATTTTTAGAAGTAAATTTAATTACATAGAAAACCAAAATAAATTGGTTCAATGAACATTTAAGGAATATTCAATTTTTGGGCATAGAAAGAGAAGGAGAAGGGTTGTGGGGGGCGATAAAGAAAGAAGAGAATAAAAAATGTGTAAATTAAAATTTTGGAGGAGAAAAAAGCGAAGCGACTCCAAAGTAACGTTAGATTAACTATAGGAGCTTATCAACAAATAAAAAAATATGAACTAAAATGAAATGATGTGAAAGCTATAGAGACCTAACAGTATTTTATCCTACATCAAAAGATATATAGCAGATGGAAGAGAAGACTACTTACAAGAACAAGAAAAATATATACCTAGAATTAATTTACTTCTTTAAAGGAAATAAATATAACAATTTAGTCTCCCTATTTTTAGATCTATTGCAATATGGTCCATATCAGTAGTGTAGTTTGCAACTGGAATATCCAAAGTTTATTTTTCTGCAAAAAAAAAGAAATATATGTAATTTCACTACATTTGTGAAGCAAAATGATATTACTGAAAACAAGAAGAAAAAAAAAAGAACTTGTGGGAACCTCTTATCTCCTCCCGGCATTAATGACAGCTCTGCTATATTGACCCTCTAGAAAGAGTTGAAAGAGGTAGAGGAGGATAAGAGGAAGAAGAAGAAGAGGGAGAAGAACGATAAACAGGAGAAACACAGGAGAGAAATTGTTCACTCGAAGAAGAAAGAAGAAAACTGAGAGAAGAGGAAGAACAAGGAATGGCACGAGCCGTCTATGGAAGATGAATTCGAGGCAAAGCCAAGCGTATACGCAGTTCAATGGTCGAGAAACCATGACCTTGAAGAAGAGAACGAGCTGCCATAGAATTGTCCTCATTGCATTCATGGCTTCATATCAACAATGCTGGGTCGTCAGAGTTTCAGAAAGCAGATGAAGAGGAAGAAGACGATGAAGCAGTACTGCTCCTGCTTTCATGGAGATGCACCGTGGGCTTTGATATATGCTAGCAGACACGTAGAAAGTGTGGATATATTTAAAGTTGAGGGATAGCTGAGATTATGGGCAATGAACCTTGCATGCAGAGCTAAGAGCTTGCTTCTAGTTTTGTTCCTCCTTTAAAAGTTCTTATTTTCAATCTCTTTGTTTATATATTTATTTACATGAATAGGGAAGACCTTTAAACCCAGGAAAAGCTGAGATATTCAATAAAATTAGAATTTTTATTTCTAGAAAAGAAGATCTCGTTTGATATTTATGTATTATTATTGACATAAAAAAACCTTTTAAGTGACAAATAATTAGAGTTCTGTTGCTCCTTAAGCAATCAAACAATAGAAATGAGAAACGTAAATGAGTCGGTGAGCACCAGGATTTGGTCCTTGCAGAAGATAGACGAAGCAGCGACTTCAACAAAGTAGACTTCATGGTGGCTGGTGAGCATAATGGGGGCTTCTTCTCAGAAAATACCTGGAAGCAAAGAAGGAAGATGAAAGTAATCACTTGTTGGAAGAGGAAACGAGAGGAGCGATCGAGAAATTGATTCGCCGATGATCACAAAACTTGGTAGAGCTTGAAACCATCTTTTAGACGATTTTGTCTTCAGAGCTTAAAAATGGCTTGAAGCATTTTGTAAGATTTGCTGGTATCAGATAGCTCGTTTGGTTCGATTTTTTTTTCAACTCAACTTAAATTTTAACTATAAAAGTCAAATTTATTTCAAATCTAATACAAATATGAATATTAAAATAAATTTCTTTCCCATTAACTTCTAATGCTTTATTCTCTCCACTACCAAGTTTGAGGATGCATGTGACTAACTCCAAACCTTCATCATCATTAATCTCTTCTAGATCATTTTCACAAAATTAGACGACTTCGTTTAAAAGATTATGTCAAGAATTATTGTCGAAGGCATTTTGATCGATTATTCGCTAGCTTTGATTTTAGCCAAAACTGTTAAAACTCATAATTAATTTATAGAAAACCGAAGCTGCTAAGATCAAAACTATCGAAACTAATACTCTGATTCAACTAAAATTGAAATTGAAATCAAATTTTAAAATCTTGCTTATAATTATTTTGTCTTCCGTTTATCACGACTGAAAATATGAATATCAAACTATAATAATACATGGAACATTACGAATTAAGAATGGTTCAACATCTCCATCACAAAAAACAAAAAACAAAAATAATAGAATGGTTCAACATCAACAAACAACTCTACATTCATTATTTTATCAGGTCAAATTTCAAACTTTGTGATACACGTGTTTATTAAAATATATATATATATATATATATATATATTAAATTATTAATGAAGTTTGTCTTTATGTTCCCTAAGAAACGTGGGAACTAATTATAATAAAATTTTGGGTAAATTATTAATAGAATAAATTCCATGCACTTTTGTCCAAGATTTTAAAACTCGACTTCACTCGTAAATTAGAAATATTATTACAGTAATTTCAACAAATTTTAGTTATAATTTCAACGTAATACAAGTCATGATTTTTAATTTTTTAATCAAAAATTCAAACATTAAGAAATTTTACATTAATTTGGGTCGCATCTTGACCAAAATCAAAACGAACTGATTAAATTAATTAATTTTAGTAAAATTTAAGACTAGGTCTATAATTCAATTTTGAATTATGATTTTTAGATACCTGAGATATTAATCATTTTTCTGATAGGTCTCCTAATTTTTTTTTGAAACACTTTTTTTTATAGTATAAGTTTGGGCTATATGCCTCAAATTTCACATATTTCTAGATCTTTTTTCAAAAATAAAGCTATTTAATTCATAAAACTATAAATAACTAAATCAATTAATTAGTTTTAGTCTTTTTTTTGAAAAATAGTATAATCATAATATTACACTAAAATAATATATAAAAAATACAACAGTCTAGCTAACATTTTCATTAAGAATGTTGTAAAAAATAATAGAGAGGCGAATCTCGCACCTGACAAAAATCACCTAACATAACTGCTATTTGGTTGGTTTAAAAGTGCAAGTTTTTGTCTAAATATCATGAATATTCACTATCGATATCAATCATTACTACCACTTTAGATGATAATCTTTCTTTTATAGAGGTTGCTTGGCACACTAATACTTATACAGTTGAAAAACACTTACATATCTGTCAAACTCATGGTATTGATTTCAGGCGCTAATTTGTTATTCATTCTCGAAGCATGTGTAGCATTTTTAAAATAAAAGTCAGATTGTGGTGAGTCTAATAGCCTCTTCCCCTATCTTTCATCATGTTGACCTAGTTATTCTAACAATTATTATAACTCAATTATTATATTACATTAGATTGTTTGAGTGCTAGAATGTCGATGCTCGAATGAATTATGACTATCAATTTCATTTATAAAGAAAATTAAATTAAAAATAAACTAGAAAAAAGTTACTAGCTAGAGAGATTAATTTCATTAAAAAAAGTCAAATCACAAATACACATATCCCTTAGGCCATGTTTGATAGTACGTTTCATCTGATTTCAAACAATTGGAAGTATTTTCAGATGTCAAACAGCTCTAATCTGTAAGACTAAACTGAATTCGTAAGGTCACGAAGCCGAAACTACCAAAAACATGGTTTCAAGAGATTCAAAGTTTCTAAATTAATGTTTATCCAAACAGAAATAAATTAAAGTACATTCAAAATTAATTTTAAACTCTTTTTCGTCCAAAAAGAATTTAAATTTGAAGCTACTTCACTTAACTAAGGCGACTTCAAATTTTAAATTCGATTCTATTTAGTTTAAAGCCGAATCCACCATCAAACTTTCCCTTTAATCTTCTCTCTTAACAGTCAAATTAAGTTTAAAGTAAATATGGACTAATTCCGCGTAGTCGTTGGTCCTCGTCGGCCGGCCGGTTGGCAAATTCTCTCTCTCTCTCTCCCTCTCTCTCTCTCTCTCTCTCTCTCTCTTATATATGCAAGATTATGGCAAGCACTGAAGCAACGAAAGCAAGGCAATGGCAACGGCAATGAGCACGCCGGTGGGCTTGCTCTTCTGGTTTGTCCTGTTGGTGGCGGCGGCGGCGGAGGCGGCGGGGGAGGCGGTGGGGCCAAAGGTTCCGGCGATCTACGTGTTCGGCGATTCCACGGTGGACGTCGGAAACAACAACTATTTGCCGGAGACGCGCGCCAAGGTTGACTTCCGGCCATACGGCATTGACCTCCCCCACTCTCGGCCCACCGGTCGCTTCAGCAACGGCTTCAACGCCATCGACTTCATTTGTCAGTTCTCAATCTCTATGCAAACACATATAAATTAGAATGATCATCAAATTTTATTTAATTTTTTTAATTTAATCAAATTTAATTATAATTCATATTTTTTTATGGACTTGTTTTATTAAGGGTTATTTTTTTTAATTTAAGAGACAATATTTTGATTTATCTAAATTTAGGCTCAAGTGTAAAATAAATATTAAATAATCTGTTAGTGTTCCAACAAACCTAAGCCTCTATATATTAACATAATTTTATTAAAAAAATCATGTTTATTAAAAAATTTAAATATATGAATTTGTACATATATTTAAAATATAAGAAATGGCTGAAATCAATCTATTAAAAAGAATTTACATATTCAAAAATAAATAAAAATTTATTATTTAATAGAATGCAATAAAAATAAAAGATTAATATATTCAATCCCACCTAATTATTGTTATATATGTATTTATATAATATATCAAGCCTTTTAATTATGAATTAATTCAAATTCATTTCACACAAATCAATTTCAACAACAACCACCAAGCCTTAATTCCACTAGGTGGAGTCAGTTACATGAATCCTTTGTTTTCATTGCGCTCTATCAGTTACCAAATTCTTATCTAAGTTTAAGTAACTAAGATCACTCCTTATAGTTTCTTGTCATGTCTTCTTTGGTCTCCCTCTTCCTCTTTGTACATGAGCAAAATCTAATAATTCAATTTTTTTAACTGGAGCTTTAATCGGCCTACGATTTAGATGTCCAAACCATCTAAGCCGACTTTCTCTAAGTTTATCCTCAATTGGTGTAACACCAACTTTCTTTCGGATATACTCATTTCTCATTCTATCCTTTCATGTATATCGACACATCCACCTTAACATTCTCATTTCTGCAATATTTATTTTATTTGTATGTTTTCTCTTTGCAGGCCAGCATTCAGCACTATATATCATCGTTGGTCGTACTACAGTTTTATAAAATTTACCCTTGATTCTGGCTGGGATTTTTTTATCGCACAACACATCAGAAGCATTTCTCCATTTTACCCATCCTGCTTGAATCCTGCTAATAACGTCATTATCTATTTCGCTATCATTTTGTATAATTGATCCAAGATATCTAAAGTGCTCACTTTCCTTGACAATTTGATCACCAATTATCACATCTCCAATATAAGTATTCCTTTCTTGACTAAATCTGCAAATCAATTTCATGCTAAAAAATTAAACCGTCTTTTAAATTGAGTAAAATATGTGAATTTTGTTAATAATTTTCGAGTATCGAACAAAATTGCAGCTTCGCATTTGGGATTCAAAAGAAGCCCGCCGCCTTTTCTCTCTTTGAAGCACAAGAGCGTGCGTCGCATCCTTTATGGCTTCCAAGGAGTGAACTTCGCATCCGGAGGATCTGGAATTCTCGACTCCACTGTAATCTTCTACTTAGCTCTTCGATCTCTTCACAATTCACTTATAAATAAATCTCTTCAATAATTTTATGACGATGTTTTTGTTCCACATGATCAGGGGGATTCGATCTCCATGTCTACACAGATAAAGAACTTCAACGCCCACAGATCGAACATGACCGCCCGAATCGGCAAAGGCGCCGCCGCTCGCCTCCTCTCGAGGTCCCTCTTCTTCATTAGCACTGGGAGCAACGACCTCTTCGCCTTTTCAAACAAAAACAACTCTCCTAATGTGACTGAAAAAGCTATTCAGCTCATAGCGGACATGGCCTCCAAGTACACGGAGCACATCGAGGTATTCAACAGTATATCATTCTCAACTTATGAGGCGTTTGGTTCAGTGTTATCTTGACGTTATGTTATGTTATCTAAAGAAAATAATTGTTTGGTTTAATAACATCTACAAATAATCTTCTATTAGATTATAAAATTATTAGTCAAAAGATAACATCTAAATGTCATGACATCTAGATTATATAACATAACACCAAGATAACAACGAACCAAACGCCCCCTTAGCATAATTTAGATATCATCTGTGATCCTGAGGTTGGACTTCTATTTCACATTAGTTTATAAATTTAAATTTCTATCTTTAAGGCATCCTAAGGTTGGACCCATATTTCATATAAATTCGTAAATTTGAATTTCTATCTAACACGTCTCTAAGGTATATAATGCTTTTCACATTCATGCATAACCTTGACAGTAGATCCTTATTTCACACGGGTCCATAAATCTAGCAGATAATGTATTTAATAACGAGGCCTAGGTGAAAATTGTTGTATACTAAAAGGACTTATTAGAAAGAAATTTAAATTAATGGATCTCCATAAAAAAAGGTATTTAACCTCATGGACATACATTAAACATAAATTCAAATTCGTGTATCTACGTGAATTAGTCAAGGACCCAAATGCCTTAAAATTTATGAAATACTATGATTTCTAAAAACAAATAGGCCAGCATAATAATACACGAATTCATGTAACATTAATCATACATAACTTATAAAACACTAAGGGCCTGTTTGACGGCGGATTCAAATTCAAAATAAATAGAATCGGATTTAAAGTTTGAAGCGGTTTCAGATAAATGAAGTAGTTTCAAACTTAAATTTTGTTTGGATGAAAAGTGGCTTGAAATTAGTTTCGAATCTACTTTAATTTATTTTTGTTTGGATGAATATTAATTTAGAAACCACTTCATCTCACAATAAAATCTCAAAAATAATAAAAATACATAAATTTTATAATAAAAGTAAATAAAAAAATATTTATTCACGAGGATATATATATATCAAAATTTGAGATATTTAAGGGATGTGGTTATGAGTCAAAAGATGATTTATTATTATTCTTTAAATTTTGAATTTATCAGATTTAATTATCTCTTAATTTTAGCCTTAAAAAATACAAAATTTATCCCCACATGTTTTTCTAAAAATCTGAGAAAAAAGAAGAAGCGATCGCGAGTCTGAAACCACCTTTTCGATGAATCAGAATTGTTTGGCTAATTAATTTTATTAAATCGTCTTCGTCCCGCTTGAAACCGCTTGAAGCGGTCAATCAAACAAGCCCTAAGTTGCGTTGCTCAAAGCTTAAATGTGCAAATCTGATATGAATTTTGGGAGAACCACACCCCAAAAGCTAGCTCATGGGAGTGGAGAGCCCAAAGTTTATATAAACCCCACATTAGAATCCCATACTTTCCAATGTGGGACTCAAGTCCCATACCTTGCAATTAGATCGTAACAATCCACCACGCTCCGCAGTCCCGGCGCCCACGCCGGCTGGCTTTGCGCTAGCTCTTTCTAGCCCCGGACGAACACTGCAATACCGGCGTCACCACCGGCGCCGCTCGATTGCAACTCGGACACGTAGTTTATGGCTCTGATACCAATTGCTATGAATTTTGGGAGAACCATACCCCAAAAGCTAGCTCATGGGAGTGGAGAGCCCAAAGTTTATATAAACCCCACATTAGAATCCCATACTTCCAATGTGGGACTCAAGTCTCATACCTTGCAATTGGATCGTAACAAAATCATACATTGTACACCGTGAAACTT
The DNA here is from genome assembly GCA_002786265.1 of Apostasia shenzhenica. Classification (NCBI taxonomy): domain Eukaryota; kingdom Viridiplantae; phylum Streptophyta; class Magnoliopsida; order Asparagales; family Orchidaceae; genus Apostasia; species Apostasia shenzhenica. The sequence goes on from KZ451979.1 coordinate 4,819,024, forward strand.
AAAAAATGTAAATTATACGGTGTCAACGACTTACGAAATAGTAAGTTGCGTGCATTACGCGACGTATAACTATTTTTAACCGCTCGTGATGCTCCCCAACTTTATTTGTAGATCGTATAATTCTAACAAATCACATTGCAGGCACTGCATGGCCTCGGTGCGAGGAAGTTCGGGATATCCGACATCTCGTTGCTCGGCTGCTGCCCAAGTTCGAGAGCTCTGCACCCAATGGGAGAGTGCATTAGTGAGCTGAATGAAGTGGCAATGAGAATGAATAAGGCCACTGAGGCCCTGCTCACTGTTCTTAGTTCCAGGCTCCCAGGATTTATCTACTCATTTGGAAGGACTTTTAATCTGCTCTCTAACATAATATCTAACCCAGGCCACTTAGGTATATGATTTTTATAAGATTAAATATGATTTTTATAAGATTAAATATGATTTTTATAAGATTAAACTCACATGATTTTTATTAATTATATGAGCAGAAGTGAAATCTGCTTGCTGTGGAGGTGGGAGCTTCAATGGAGAGGAGAACTGCTCGCCCAACTCCAAGCTCTGTGGCAACCGCAATGGCTACCTCTTTTGGGACATGGTGCACCCGACCCAGGCCACGTCGAAGCTGGCTGGATCGATCTTCTACAATGGGCCGGCCCATCTGGTCGGCCCACTCAATTTGAAGCAGCTGGTTCAGGGATAGATGCATAATAAATTTAAGGGTAAATTACAATCAGGTCTCTGAGTTTAAGGCACAGATCTACATTATAATATCGGAGTTCCTGAATTTTAATAAATAATTAAATGAGTCTTTTTTATTATTAAAATTATTTAAAATTACTATTATACCCCTTCCCCCTCTCTTTCCTCCTGATCCCCGGGCACGCGCAAGGCCGCGTGGTCGCCGGCAGGTTTGGCGACTGCGTGGCGTGTGGGACCCACCGGCGGCCGCGCGACCCATTTGTAGCCATATGGTTTCGCGCATGTGCGAGGATCATGAGGAGAGAGAAAAAAATGAGAGGCATAATAATAATTTTAAAAAATTTTAATAATAAAAATTTAAAAAAACTCATTTAATAATTTATTAAAACTCAGGGACCCCAATGATAATTTTAAAAACTTGTATTTATGTGTTATTAAGTTTTAAACTCAGAGATCTAGGTGTAATTTATCTTAAATTTAATAATGAGAATTAATTGCTCAATTATTGATGTTTGGAGCGAGTAAACTGTTATTAATTGCTCAATCCTTTAAATAACCTCTAAAAATTTTCACATAGGTCTCTATATTACAAATTTTGTGACAATAAAAATTCCTAAAAATATGATTATTACATAAACAGTTCAAATTAATAATTTTTATCAACATATAAAAAATATTCTATTATTTTATTTTTTTAAATTTCAATTTTATCTTCTCTCCTTTCTCTTTCTCTCGCTCGCTCCAGCAGGAGAGTGGGCAAAGGGGGCGGGCTACTTGCCTTCTCCTCTATCTCTCTTTCTTGCTCCTGCAAGGAAGCACGCAAGGGAGGGAGGCGGCGGCGAAGAAGAGGTGGTGGTAGTGAGAAGGTTGAAGACCGAAGAAAAAGAGGAGATATTGACAATTTTAAGAAATTTAAAAAAATATGAAGGTTAAAATAAAAAAATATTAGTAATAACTACAAAAAATTTTTATTTATAATATTAAGTAAACAGCATGAATTTATTTAAAAATTTTTAAATATTATTATTTAAAAGGAATATGGCTGATTATTAAGATGAAATCTTACTTTGATATTCATTATAATACGCTATAATGCTATCATTATTAGCTGCTCATTACTTCAATATCTTGCAAGCAAACAGAGAGTTTTTGGCCATTTTTTTTTGTTGACAATTTACTTACTGCCATCATCTCAAGATTAGTATTTTTTCGTGCCGGATCACGTCGACTCTTCGATAAACTGATTGCTAAGTACTCGATATACCTGGTATCCCGAAGTGTGATTTTGTTGATTCATATGCTCTACTTAATTTTACAGCTGACTTTCTGTTTCAAATATTCAACAAACATGGCACTCGAAATCGGGTGATTCTTCTTCAAACTCACTCTTTTATGTGAGACTAAGTTCGAGAAACTATAGACGATAAGATCTACTATGAAGTGCGACTAGGCTGAGTAGAGCAATGGAAGTATCAACTCGAAGAGTTATGTAAACCTAACCATTCATTGGTCAGGATTACAAAATTGATTTCTTGAATGGGCATAGTCGCTGAACATTTTGTATTGAAACTATTTCACTTTTTGAAACTCGCGAAGATATTTGAGGGAAAAGATGACTAGTCTGTAGAACAATGACGATTTTTATGAAAATAGTCATTGTGATGCTATTAGAGAGTGTTGTGGATTACTGAAGTAGTTTAATAAGAATATGAGCAAAGTTTTTAATAAGGTCTTCGATGGGATATAAGAAATAAATTTGCAATTCATTTGATCATGACCCTTTTATTGTCAAAAATCGAAAAAAAACCAGTATATAAGGTATGAATTTGACTTGTGTGATTATTAAACACAACATTATTATATAAAAGAATTGTCAGCCTAAGTATTTTATTTTATTGAAATTATTTAGAATCCTATTGTTACAATTAATGGTACTCATACTAGTGCTATGGTCCAAAGAGAGATTCAAGATTAATTTAAGAATAAAAAAGATTTCATTTCTCGTGACATTATATGATAACTGAATGATTCACATTGTCAATCCTGGATGAGGGGATTTACAGCTAATATGATTGTGCTAAGGCATGCCTTACGTTTTGAAGGCTTCACAGTACCACATAATAATTACTTTTCTTTATTGTAAAAAAAAACTATATCTTATTTAAATAAAAATTTTTTCAATTAAATACTATGTTGTCAATTCAGAGTATGTTAACACTTCTAAGTTTATAGCCATTCAGGTCCCGTTTATCTAGGAGTTTAAAATTAACTTGGTTTAATTTTAACCATACATATCACATCACACATAAAATTTAATATTAAAAATTAAATTTATTTCACATCCTACACATATTACTAAAATAATAACTTAACTTATATCACATCCCTCACATATTCCAACATAATAACTAACTTTATATCACATCCCTCACATATCCCAACATAATAACTAACTTTATTTCACATCATTCACAACTTTCAATAAAAAATATCTCAATCCAAATTTAATTTTAACCTTCTTAAATTTAACCTTACAAACAAACACACCCTCATGAGAGATTACAAATATCATTTTGGGTTATAAAAGACAGGTCATAGGAGGTATTCCTATCCAAAAAAGCTATTTAATTACATGCATGCGAATGTAGTTGAGAGAACCTTCGGCATCCTTAAAACTTGATTCAAACTTTTAAGTGAAATGTTGCCTTACCATTAATGACACAAGTGAAAATTGTAATAACACGCTACGTATTACATAATATATTGACATGTGTCATAAGGGTTAATAATAATGTAGAGTGAGGAATTTGAAAGTACTATAGAAAAGGTTGGTTGATTTGAGCAAGCATGCCATTGATGATGCGGATGAAAATGATTGTTTGGTTGGTGATGCGAATGAAGGCAGACAACAAAGGTCAGACATGACTCATTTATTGTGGTTACATCAAATATAATTAAATTGTATACCTTAAGCCTTGTTTGTTTGGCAGTTAAAAATTAATCTAATTTAATTTTAAACTAACATATCACATCATACATAAAATTTAATATTAAAAATTAACTTTCTTTCACATCCTACACACATTACTAAAATAGCAATTAACTTATATCACATCCCTCACATATTCCAACATAATAATTAACTTTACTTCACATCATTCACAACTTTCAATAAAAAATATCTCTATCCAAATTTAATTTTAATCTTATTAAATTAAACTTTACAAACAAACAAGCCCTTAGGGTTAGCACAAAACCAGGAAAAATAAAATTCATATGACAGGAAGGCGCTACGGCGGCAAAAGTGCAGTCGTGTGGTGGCGGCTTTTTGGAGAGACTACAACCATCATCTTACCTAATATTGCAGTTATTAAGTTCCCAAACAAGCAGTAAAACATCGTGCTGAATTTGGATTCATATTTCTCATTACCTTCTTGGATGTGTTTTATGGAACTTCAAACATTAGGCCATTAGGGTATGATGTCTGAAGAGAGTATGTTGTTTGATATGCATGGATCTTGTATTATGTTTGTACTTCTGTCTGTATACCTCTTATATTTGGTCCATATATGTATGGTTGAAGTTGCTTCGTGCATTTACTGCAAACTATACAATAGTCATGATATGTGTGTTAATTTCATAAAAAAAAAGCTATCCTGGAGAAACATCCCGAATTTAATTAGCCAAGATTTGCTGCATTTACTACAGGTGATAATATTGTGAATGTAATAATAGATTGGCAAATGACAAGAATAGCTTAATATTCTTTGTAAGTAAAGCTAGTTTCTACAATGGTCAATATACTTCAGGTTGAAATTGTCCCAGTTACTGGAGTTCCATTTGAGAACAGGAGAGAGATTCTTGAGGTGCTTCACGATAGCCCCTACTCGAAAAAAGGGACCAGAGAAACATAATGGCGGAAATCGGGAAGCATTTGGAAGGATCTGAAAGAATTTTTCGCAAAAAGGAGAAATGGGTAACGATTTTCACCAGTTGGAGAGCCTTCGACTTGCGAATCGGGAAGGAATAAGGCGAGGAAGAGTAAAAAGAGAAGCGATCCTCTCATGTTCCCTCTTACGTTTTTCTCTTCCACTGGATAGAAGGAGTAGCTCAAAGTCATTAGGCTGCTGTAGTTTAAATGATTGCCAGATATACAATCATCATCTAACGGGAAGGATAGCCTAATGAGAACAAGAGTGTTCAAGCCATCTGCGTGGTAATGTGTGAAGCAGATGTTGATTGACCGATCAATGCTAGTCTCATATGTGTTTCCCACTGCAAGTTATAACGTTATACCAATATAAGCAATGAGTTTTTTTGGTCCTAGTTTAACCTATGATCTAAATAAAATATATATTTGTGATCTTTTTTAGCTCATTATAATTATTATTCATATGACTAGTGTGTTGTTATTGTAGGATATTTTTATACCTTTCACTTACGGGTTGGAAGGAGTTGTTCACGGCTGAGCGGAATGCCATGCAATGGTGAATAAGTACCTTGGACCAATCTACTTCAAAGTTAGGTCAATGGAAGAGGTTGAAGAAAAGATTACCTCATACTAAAAGCTGATTGCATCCCAATCCAATAAAAATATTTCAGAAATATAGATGGTCCTTATTTTATGTTTTACACATGATTTACATTTCTATACATTGTATATTATATATCTATTACGCCAATGTAAATTTCTTTTCCGAATCGTGTTGCCCACACCACCACCACCACCAGGATTTGAGTCATAGGTCTATTACGTCAATGTAAATTTCATAGGTTTATTATGAGCACTATGATAAAACCTATAAATTGTTCATTGATGATCAATGTCAATACAACTTTGTTTCTATCAAAGTGAGCTTCAGATCACCCTGAGGTCTCACATCTCCATTGTTTCATGTAACATCATTCCTCTAAGGCGCCATACTATTCTTGGGAGTTTATGGCTTGAATCGGATCACGGTTATTTTGAGAAAACTTTATGGAATCTCAGTTTTGGTAATTGCAAACTTAAACTAGCACAGGATAAATCAAGAATTAAAACAAAAGAGCCCAAAACTCTTCATGAGCCTATTCCACCCACCCAAGCTCGATGCCATATCTGAGCTACCACTTATTCTAGATCCTTCACAAAATTGTATAGCCAAAGAGAAGATGTACCCCTACTAACATATTCCTTTACAATTTTACTATTTATACTAATCCTCCATATGGATTGGACACGTTAGGGCCTATTTATACTAATCCTCTATATGGATTGGACATGTTAAAGCAGGAGCCAGTGATGTTGAGAACAATGCCTTAACTACTCTTCATAACACCGTTGGGTAGCAATAAAAACCCGCCCAGCCTCACACATATGAAGTCTGGATAGACTCCAAGTCGACAACCTCTGTAGTTAGGACATCTCAAACCTCTTAAATACTTGTGTGCTTTACTTTTCTGTACTCTCCTCTTCCTTTCTTTAAGCTCACAGTCTCTCTCTTTTCCTCCAATTGCCATGGACATTTTGCACACCCCTTGCTAGCAGAGCTTTCCACTTTGATACGTTAACATACAATGTTGAGCTCAAGGTGACTAACCATTTGACATAACACGCACTGTTGACCTAGAAGTAACTCATTGCTATGTGGTAGACCTATATGTGTTAAACCACGGTTGATTGACTTTGGGTTGATGACCTACATGGGTAGATAATAAGAGACAAAATGTGATTATTTGAGGTTTAACAGAGCTCTTATTAATGAATAATTAAACAAATTAAAATGCTTCTATTATGATAATTCTTGTTTGTTGTTATTGATATGCCTATATTTTGTTTCTCACTGTTGAATTATTTATTATATTTGAATTGCAAGCTAAAACAATTAGTGCACACGTGTGTGAAATATTTCTCTATTGTAGTTGTAGGTGGAGTTCGCCTACATAGCCATGTTATTTGGGACTGATGTCATTATTATGATAGTTACTGCAGATCAGTAAGAAGCATAAGAGAATGGAGATCTGTGATAAAGAGAACCACTACAATGCTAGGATTTGCTTTTGTTTATTTGCAATTTGGACATTTGAACAAGTTGAGTAGGCCTTTATGCTTTTGGTTATAACTAGTTATATTAACTTTTCTATTGTAGTGGAATACTCGGAGTAATTTGTTGGTTTCTAAATTGCTTTATCACCCTAACATACTCCTTTTCTTTATCATGACGCCTCACTCTTGATTGGCCAAAGTTTGACCCTAAAGTTGGATACGGTTCTTTAGGGGTGTAATAAGGTAGTATAAGAGCCTAGGTTAAAGAATCCTAGGGAATTTAACTTGTGAGAGAGGGTAGACAATAAGAATGAGTTACACTAGCACTAATTGTACTTAACATGTTTGACTTATCCTATTTGTTGTGATTTTGAAAAGAATAAGATTTTAAGAATAAAATTTCACAGGAATAGTTTGCTAAGAGTAACTTGAATGCCCAAAATTGGGCAAGAAGAGAGGTATTGTCTACTAGCACAATAGAGTAGCTAACTCATGTGCTTACCGTTGCATAAGATTGGTGCTATGCCACCACCTGCAGCCCCTCGTGTAGAAAGATTAAAAGAGGGACCACACCTAGATCATGTGGTGGAACTATTTCAGAAGATGTTTCAAAGGCTCAACTGGTCCATTGTTTGCTGAGAATTGACTGGAAAGGATGGAGAAGGCATTCAAGAGTACCCAGTGTCCTGCTAACCAAAAAGTATTTTTATGGTAGTGTTAGTGATGGATGGTGCAACGGACAACTAGCGGGCGAACTACCTTTGTTACTCTGACATATTCTTAATTGTTCTATTTATCATGTCTCACTCCTGGTTAATCATAGTTTGACCCTAAGCATGGCTACGGTTATTCAGGGGCATGACATATATGGTTGGAGGGCGACTCTATGGAGGTCTTACAGCTTATCTAATCAAAACTACATTATCACCATGGTATATGGGACACAGAACACCTCCACCACCGATGGAGCAATAATGGACGGTACAGTTGACAATTAGAACCATGAAGCCAAGGAAGCCAATGCGCCAGATAAGTACAACAGACTATCTATTTAGTGGCATCAGACAATTTAGCTAATACCTAGGTGCAAAGTGGGCAACAACCTTAAACGGACCTTGTATTGGAGCATATTGACATTCTGCTTTCTTTCTATTTTTGCAAACTGACACATGTAAAAATGAAATGTAAACAATGTGACTAATTTTTTTATCCTATTTAGCTACATCAGCCAATTTTTATTGGAAAAAGGAAATGCACTTGAGATGTCCGTTGATTTTTTGTTATTGTATTTTGCTTTAGTTTCATGTTATATGCCAAGGCCACATTTCATGAAAACAACAAATTTAGGCGAGAACCTAAATCCCAAAAAAGTCCATAAAAGGTAAATTTTTGTTTGATCCACAAACGAAAATCCCATTTTATTGAAATCTCAATATTCCAAACCATCTAACATAGGTCCTATAAGTTTTCAACTCAAGCAGCCGTAATTTACTTACCTAAAATATAATATATCTACTATGCCTTAGATCTATATATGAGTTGTGAAATGAACAAGAATTACATGAAAACATAGTAAACAATGTCGGATGTGGCATAATCAAGAATTGGTAGAACATTTCCTTTGGAATACAGATTCAAGAATCAGAATAATAAGCAATAATAGTTTACAAGACTTTACATTATGATTATATATATATATATATATAAACCTTGGTTAGCTTAGGGACAACTAGGATTATTTTTCACATTTCAGATGTAGGCAAAGAATCTCAAACAAAAGGAAGATTATTAGTTTATGATAGAGCAAATATGGGGAAAGAAAAACCTGGGTAAAGGCGTTAGCTTTTGCAGAAGGAATGGAGTGTGTCATCCAGCACCTTCCTGTCATATTCCCCTGTGAAAACACAGCTGCCAAGAGGACCTTTAAGAAGGATGAGCCTGAGAAGTCCATCAGCGACCTTCTTATCGACCTATGAAGTCAAGGGGAATTGCATCAGTAGAAGGTCCTATCTAATGCATGTAGCTCTCGTCATTATGGAATTTTGGAAGGATCGTACATGCACAACATTTTACTAGGGCAGTGAAAATGGAACCATATATTCCGAGTGCAGATGAACTAGGCTACTTACTTTGACCATTTCATAAAACAATTCTAAAGTTAGATTGTCTTGAAACTAAAAACTCTATCTGGATCAATTAGTTGATCTAAGATTGTTAAGGAAAATATGTATAATTCATTTATTAGACAAATATCCAAACATAACAAAGTTTAACCATCCTCAGGAGAAAATGTCTGATCTATTTTTAAGTCCCTTCAGAGTTCGTCTGATCTATTTATCTTGTTGACTTATTTTCCCCTACCACAGGAGGTCATTTCATGGATTTAAGCTATTCAAGAAGTGATGGTTGAAGTTTCACCGGTTGCATAGCCTTGGTTTCACCGGAGATCAACCTATGTACACATTTTTGGAATTTTTTCTGACAAACAGTTGGGCTTAATATTGACCTAACATCTACTGAAACTTTCTGAACTTTCAAAATAATGATTCTCTTATTCAGAGGAATCGAACCTTGATTGTACAAAAAGATTGCTATTGGATTTGAATTCGAGGCTCAAGGTCACAAAAAAGAAAATTAATTTACAAGTTAGCCTCAAAGCCTGGAGAAATTATTGGATTTAAGTAATATAACATATGGGTTTTTTGAGAACCATTCATTGCACAACTTGTTAGCCCACGAACCCGGTAGAACCGGAAAAAGAAACAACAGAGAAGACATCATCCATAAAGAAACAATGTTACTACTATGTCTAAGCATTTCTTTTTTGATAATGTATAACGCAAAAAGTTTCATATATATAAGCTTTGTTCTGCCTATATGTACCACTACAATCTTGTATGTAGCACCATAATTCCCATATGTAGCACTATTATACCATATATTTGTTAAAACATGTAATTAGGAACTTTATCTTTAAAACCAACACTAAACATGCTTATACGTACGGTTGACTTATACGTAGCAAAAAAGCTTATATGTAGCAAAAAAGCTTATATGTAGCATTTTATGCTTTATATGTTGTAATACAAGTAGCAGTAATGTCACTTCTTTAGGGTTGACGTCATTTCTCTCCATTGTCTTTGCCTTCTATTTAATCCTTCATGTGCTAATGAGTGGCACAATGAGTGATCAAAAAACCACACATTAAGTTGCCCGGGCTCAATAATTACCACAAACAGCAATAGTAAAGACAGGGACAAAAAGAAATGCAGATGCATTTATAGCGAAAGTTTTAGACAATTACTGCCATAGTAGATTTGAACAACTCGACCGTCATCATCTGCGGAGGCGCAGTAGGGAGATTTGCCTTCTGGATGATGTTAAGGACTCGCTCCACAATGCTGCTATCAACCCATCCAAGGCGGTATGACATGTCAGCAACCATAACCTGTACACCGCAATATAGATTAATGAAATGACAATTATGGGAGATAATAAAAACTATACTATATTTCACACCATGCCAGCTGCAATGGCTTCTCCATGAAGCCACTTTCCATACCCAAAGCTTGCTTCGATGGCCTGTAAACCATTAATAATGTCAAAATTATGAAATTATAACTAATGAATTTCAACAATGGACTATGACAGATAACAATCATAGAAACGTATAAAATAAGAATTAAAATAAAGCATAGAAAACAAGAATTAAAATATGAATATAATAATATGAGCAACTGATAGGAAAGAAATGAAATTATTGTATGTTTTCTAGCATATGAACCTACAACTTTGTGATCTTTTACATATCTTGCAAATCAAGGTGTAGCTTAACTGTTGTCCATAATAATGGCATGGATATACATAGTGACCTATTTAAGCCTTCCCCTCTCTTGAGAGTAAACCACCTTAGAGTATCCACCTATACAACTTCCCACAAAAAAGAATCAAATTAAGTAAATTCCTGATGTTTAGTTAATCCTAACCACAGATTAAGCGCATCAGAAGTATTTGGCTAGGAGGAAAGGTTTACAACCATGAGAAGACTCTTGGATCACCCGAGATGAACTCTAGCAACTTCATTCTAACCTACTAGAGAGATACTACAGCAGAGTCGACCCTTATGCGACAAAGCCAAGACTTTTGCTCCCAAGTTAAGTAAGTAGGGGAACAAATTAGACCTTCAATTCATCCAAGTCAAGGTTTACACACAATGATTGAGTTTTCACCATATAAGCAGAAACACATTTTGTTTTTAGATCTATTAGATGAAGTTCATACAAGCTATATGATTTTATCTTATAATCGAAATATTTGTAAATTTAGGGCATAGAAATTAAAATTTTTTCCATTACCTTGGATAATGCTTTAAATAGCAATAGCGCAGTTACTTTTTTACACCATAAGGAGAATAATAAAAGACTACAGAAGTAACTTATTTGTTGATACCCCTTGCATACCTACTTATCTACAAGATTGGTTTGCTGCTAAATCACAAAATCAATAATACAAGTTTGCAGATGAGTTCAATGATAACAACTCGGAAGAAGAAAAGTAGTACTCCAAAAGAACTCTTTGTAATCAGCAAAAATGATTTCTTATTTTTTTTACTACAATGAAAATGGAATTTTTGTCAAAATCATACTAATTTAATTTTAAAAAGATATTAAAAAAAGGACCGGTTTACAACCCGATCTAGCTCGAAACCTGGAGCTAGACGGAACCCAAACTAGTTCCAAGTATAGTCTAACGGTTTCGGATCCTTAGTAGGAGATGATTTCATCTATCCAGCATGGTATGACCTCCGTGCTAGAGACCTCGGGTGCGTCATAACTAGGATGGTTGAGGAAACGGTGTTGAAAGTCCAGGCTACCATATTTGGAGAGGAAGTCTACAGTCATTGCGATAGTGCCGCTATAAGCCATGCTTTCTACAATACTCAACCATTATTTTTGTTATATGGACCAAGTTGGGTTATGAAATAATGTGAACTTCAACAACAATCATAAAGCAATTTCCTTGACAGGTTTATGGCTAATTTACAAATGTTAAGCTGACAATAAATAAGTATAGTCATTCTAAACATGATCATAGTACTTTTCTGAAAAAAGTGAAGTTATTGAACTCACATGCCCAAAAGTATGACCTAAGTTCAATGTAGCTCTTAGTCCACTTTCCTTCTCATCTAAGGAGACAACTTCAGCTTTGTTTTCACAAGATCTTTTGATAGCATATGCCAATGCATTTGGATCCCTGCAATATCCAATAAATTGTAAAAAATCAATACGATAGGTAAAAGTTATATATTATACAAGAAAAGTTAATATAAGCACTGTAATAAAGATGAGGATTCCTAATAACAACTTCAGTTCACGCATACATTTTTCTCATTAATGTAGAAAAGTAGAAGTTATAGCAAACACAATATATTTCTCAGAAGCCTAAAGTTATATAGGATATACCATGATCATAGTATCACATCCAAGTTCATATATTATTTCCTTATTCATCTAAGACTTGCACTGCGTAACACAGGAACGACCCTCTTACAAATGTCAAAGTCAAGATCTTGGCGACTTTAGAAAACTGAAGAAAGAAGCTTGATGATGAAGTAAAATATTGATATGGTTTCAAATCATTGCAATAGTCCCGCTGTAAGCCATGCTTGCCTTCTACAATACTCAACCATAAAGAGGTACTCATCTTTATTTTTGTTATACGGACCAAGTTGGGTTATGAAATAATGTGAACTTCAACAACAATCATAAAGCATTTTCTTGCAGTTTTATGACTAAATTTTCGAAGCACATGGAACAGTGGAATCAAGATTGCAATTTGGTGACAAACTAACTCCATTAGAAAATGTGAAAATTAATAAACAAGTACTAGGACACACAAAAGATTCAAAACAATGCAACATCTGTATTACTTGGAATGAATGCTCAAAGATTCAAACAATACCTTGCCAGCATTGCCTGCATATTCTTCTCTTGCCACTCAAAGAATTTTGCATCCCTAATTAGGCCATACTTGATAACTTCAGCTATACCTGAAGCTAGTTCTCTATCGGGCAAAGTCTTTAGAGTGTCTGTATCTACAAGAACACATTGTGGTTGGTAGAAAGCACCGATCATGTTCTTTGCTAGAGGATGATTAATACCAGTCTTCCCACCAACTGATGAATCAACCTAATCATAAGTAGAGTAACAAGTCAGTGTAAAAAAATTCTAAAAAAGCAAAAAGGCTACCAATATGAGGAGATAAACAAATTGCTCAAGAAAGTGATAATGAAGGTACTTGAGCCATCAGAGTCGTGGGGATCTGAATGAAATTGACACCACGAACATACGCAGCGGCAGCAAAGCCACACATGTCTCCAATTACTCCCCCGCCAAGAGCAACAAACGTACAGCGGCGATCCATCCTAGATTCTATTGCCTTGTCAAATACCTTCATCAATGTTTCCTTCAAAAGGAAAAAAGCAAAAGAACAATTAGGGTAATTCATTGCTAAATTGACAAAGAGATCAAACAAAAATACCCTAGGAAAGAAGAGGAAAGCCTTCTTCATTTCAATTTCACTCTATTGAGAGCATTACCATGTTTTTATACTTCTCTCCATCTGGAAGGATCACCTTTTCGACATATATTTCAGGATTCCCATGCCTCAAAGCCTCTACAACCCTATCAAGGTACAGAGGAGCAATCGTGGAATTCGTCACCACTAGCACCCTTTTCCCTGCCACATGCCTGATGCAAACAATAGACGAAATAAATTAAATGCCCTAAACCAAGAACCCTTAATAAGGCATCGGTTTACCTCTGCAGTAGATCTGGTTCGTCGAGCAGGCCAGAACCTATGTAGATCGGATAGCTCCGATTACCGAGATCGACTTCCACGGAAGTGAAAACTCTAGAAGCCACCTCCGGCCGAAACGGCTCCATCACCGGAGCTGAGCTTGCGGCAATCCTCGGGTGGATCCGATCCGACGATGCGAAACACTTGCCGGGTCGACAGACGGACGAGCAGCGAAGGCCTCGCCGGAGGAGAGTGGCAGCAGCGATGCAAGGCGAAGAGAAGGTGCGAAGGTCGCGGGAGACCGTAGGTGCGGATCGGAAGGGAGAACAGATGGAAGAGGAAGCGTGAACCACCGCCATGGCCTAGAGGGGAACTTAGGTCAAGGTGAAGGAAGTGAAGAAGAGAGGGGAGGAGCTCTTCGCAGCCTTCTCTCTCCTAAGGTAGCGGTGGCGGCGGCGGCTACCATCTCCCGTTAGGTGGAAGAAAGAGGGACTGAGGGAGTGGCGGCAGGCCAGCAGCCGTGGTTGGTGAGGAAAGGTAGTAGCTTTGCTCACCGACTTCGCACGTGCTAGCGCAACTCACGTGATTGGTTGGTGAGCGAAAGCGCGTGGGAAATTTATAAAAATTACACAACTTTTTTTTTATTTTGAAATTCGTAAATTTCAATTCTTCAACTTTCAAATAATCTCAATTTAATCTTAATTTTTAGGATTATTAACATTTATATTTTGTTAATAAAAATAAATTTTAATTTTAATTTATTAACAGACGATATATTCTAATTTCCCATTGCTTCGCTTCTTTTTCCTCAATCATATATACTTATTTAAACTTTGAAAAATTATGGTTATTTTTATTAAAAATATCTAAATTCATATCTAACATTAAATAAAATGATCAAAATTGAGTGCGTTTAAAACTAGAGAATTATAATGTCATGAGATAACAAAAATATATTTATTTTCTTTTAAAAAATCTAAATGTTAATAATCTTCCAAGTAAATAAAATAGATATAATTAACGATAATTGAACTTAATAAATTATTCATTATTTATTGAACTAATTATTCTTTTTACTTCTTTTTTTCTTAACATAAATATGTAACTTATATTTTCTTCTTTTTCTTTTTTTTTTTCAGATTCTGAAAAAGTATGGGAGAATGATTTTGTATTATTAGACATATTTTTTGTTTCTAATTCATTTTTTAGATTTTTCAAGTCTTCTATAGAGGATATCTCATAATTTATTTCAGATAAATTGGATAAATCTTGTCTTTACAGAATATCATAGCATTTTTTTATCAATTGAGACTATTATTCTTCTATTATTTTTCTATCTTTTTATAATTATTAGTATAATATTCTTCTCCATATTTAAAATATCTGCATGATTTTTTTTTAAAGCTGGCTTGATTTTCTCTTAAAATATCTATTTCTTATATATTCATTTTGGTTTATATCGTAAGTTATATTTTTTTTTAGACTTTACCCAAAGTTTATATAGTTTTCACTATTTTTTTTCTAATATTTTTTTTATATAATTTTTATACTTATATTTAATTAAAATACCTTGTTATACATCAAATTAACCTCCAAGTCCAAGTATTCAGTTGAATTGCATCGCAATAGTATTCAAAAATTATAGAAATGTAAGTATTAGGTTAAAATACTTTAATGTGGGGCGTATTAGCGTATTCCATGCAAATACATTGAGATATTAACGAAAACCTATATAATTGTTAGTTTTTATTTAAAAAAGCTAGCAATATACTGAATTAGTCTCAAAATACATATACTTAGCATGAATTCATGACCTTGTCATGAATAGCTATAAAATTTCTATTGTTTAATTTAAATAGGTTGTTATATAATGAATAGGTCTCTAAAAGTATGCATTGAGTTGCAATGCATTAATATATTATAAAATAGATATGTAATAGCTGATGTTCAATTTAAATATCTTGATATGTATTAAAGCGGTCTCTAAAAGGGTATAATCTACTAAAAATCTGTCAATATAATATTAAGTAGTGGTAAAAAGTATCATTGTTTTATTGAAATATCTTGAATTGTAATGAATTACTGTTTTGATACATGTATTCTATTAAAACACATAGCAACAATATCAAACTGTTGTATAATTATGAGTATTCAGTTAAAATAGCTTGATATGTAATTAATAAGTTTCTATATACACGTATTCAGCTTAAATTTATCGATATAATAATAAATACTTAAATAATGACTAGTGTGCAGTTCAAGTATATTGATATATATCAAATTAATCACTAAAAGCTCATATTTAATGAAAATAATTCGATATATCATTGCAAAGCTGTATTATTGCCAATATTATACTTAAATGTCTGAATATATTACAAAATTGTACATAAATTCTAGCAATATGTTCAAAATTATTAAAATATTTTTGAATTGTTGTACATATATGTATATTCAATTGAAATAACTTAATATATAATAAATCAGTCTCTAATTATTAGTATTAGATTTTGTTTAATTCAAATATAATATAATATAATAAATTAGACTTTGAACGCATGAATTTAAATGAAATACTTTAATATATCATCAAATGGTTGTATAATATTTTGATATATATCAATTTTTTTTTCTGAATTTAGGTGTTCAATCAAAATACATTAATATAATATTCAAAAGTTGTATAATAATTTGTGTGATCTTAAAATACCTAAATATGTAACGAATTTATGTCTAATTATAAGTATTCTATTCAAATATATTAAAATATTATTGATAAGTTATATAATTATTAGTATTCAATTAAAATAATTGATGTATAATGAATCAACCTCTAAATATATGTACTCAACTTAAATTGTCCATATAGGTGTGAGTAATTTTATAATTTGTAGTGTTTAGTTCATATACATTACCATATATCGAATCATCCTTTAAAAGCTCGCATTTAGTTAAAAAACTTTAGTATATCAACAAATAGGTATATATAACAACTAGGATTTAATTAAAATACTTTAATATGTATCAACTCTATTTTAAAATTAGTATATTCAATTAAAATATATCGATATAATACTAAATAGTGGTATCATTATTAGTAGGGTAAATAGCATCTGGGTCCCTCTAGTTTGGTCGTATGTGCAAATAGGTCCTTTGAATATTTAAATGTAGCAAATTGGTCCTCTAGTTTGATGAAATATGCATATAGGTCCTTGGCCGTAACAGACGTTAGAAATA